>CM060339.1:27338016-27360979 GCA_030674155.1 Stramonita haemastoma
TTCTTTTTTCTTTTTTGGGAGGGGGGGGGGGGTGTGTGTGTGTGTGTGTGTGTGTGTGTGTGTGTGTGTGTGTGTGTGTGTGTGTGTGTGTGTGTGTGTGTGTGTGTGTGTGGTGAGTGAGTGAATGAGATGTGAAACTTTTTAGCTGGTGGGGGGAAGGGGGAGTGGGAGAGGTTTTTTTGATGTTTTAGCAAATGTGTGGGTGGAGGGAGGGAGGGGTTGGAGTGTGAGCGAGTTGGGTGGGGGGTGAATGTGTGTTTATAAAATTTTTCACCTTGTGGGGGGGAGGGAAGAGAGAGAGAGAGAGAGGATGAGAGAGAGAGAGAGAGAGAGAGAGGAGAGAGAGAGGGGAGAGAGAGAGAGATTTTTTTTTAGCTGGTGTGTGTGTGGTTCATTTTTTTTTCCTCATTTTCATTGGAGAGATTTCAAAGTGAGACAGATTTGAAACAATGAACTCTCATGACACGAGTCTTTACATGTGTGGTAGTTGTTCTAGTTGTGTTTTTTGTCGAAGATCAGACTGGATGATTGTATAACAAAGTTCCATACTGTTTGTAATAAGATACTGGATGATGATTGTATAACAAAGTGCCATACTGTTTGTAATAAGATACTGGATGATTGTACAACAAAGTTCCATACTGTTTGTAATAAGATACTGATGATATTGTGTAACATAGTTCCATACTGTTTGTAATAAGATACTGGATGATTGTATAACAAAGTTTCATACTGTTTGTAGTAAGATACTGGATGATGATTGTATAACAAAGTTCCATACTGTTTGTAGTAAGATACTGGATGATTGTATAACAAAGCTCCATACTGTTTGTAATAAGACACTAGATGATGATTGTATAACAAAGTTCCATACTGTTTGTAGTAAGATACTGGATGATGTTGTATAACAAGTTCCTACTGTTTGTAGAAGATACTGGATGATTGTATAACAAAGCTCCATACTGTTTGTAATAAGAATAGTGATGATTGTATAACAAAGTTCCATACTGTTTGTAATAAGATACTGGATGATGATTGTGTGATTGTGTTTAATAAGTATTATTTGAAATGTATTGAGAGAAAGTGACTAGTTTTGTTAATGATGGATGAAATATTGACCGCTTTTAAGATGAACGAATGAACTTCTTGAGGAATTAATGTTTGGGGTTTGTGTCTGTGGGATTTCTTTTTTTTCCCTTTAACAGTTTTTTTGTTAACCACTATGGGTGGTTTTTTTTTTTCTATTGTTTAAGAAATTTAGAATGAAATTCTGGTATCTCAGTACAGCATTCCCAAAGAAACTGTGTAATTTTTTTAGTCAGATGTGCATATTTCTGACTTAAGGATACAAAAGCTTTTGAGAGTTGTATTTTCCACTTTTTTAAACTTTTAATCTAAAGAATGAACATTTCTGTTTTGACTGTTGACACTTCCATGCAAGCAAACTCTGTGGGATATTTTTGGTGATTTATGGCTCACTGACTTCTTCCTCTCAGTTTCCTAAGAATGTGTTGACCTTCTGTGTGTGGTAATTTTTCAGTCTAGGACCAAGTGATGTTCTGTACAGAAGATGATTCTCATTAATGTATAGATGTGATGCACTCAGTAATGTAAGAGTGCCGCTAAATTTAGATGCATTCACTTGGGATAAATGATAGGAAAAACTTAACCATAAAAGTTGGCCATTCACACATTCACACGAGATAAGAGATAAGGCAAAGACCATCACTGAAGTCTGATATATCTATGCATTCAGCAGTATAATGATATGGCAGAGACAGTCACAAAAGTGATGTACATTTAGGTAGGGAAGTGATTGATAATATTAGACCTTTTCTTAAGAGTTTGATAATGATTAAGGCTTTCCCCCTCCCCTTTTTTTCTTTATCAGTTTGATTTCATAAAGGCTTACTTTATAATTTGTTATATAAAGGCCTTTTCCCTTTATTACAGTTGTATTGATTAAGGACTTTACTTTTATCAGAGTTTGTTAATATAAAGGCCTTTTCCTTTTATTACAGTTTGATATTGATTAAGGCCTTTTACTTTTATCAGAGTTTGTTAATGTAAGGCCTTTTCCATCTTTATTGTTAATTCTTTATAGTGTATAAAGGCCTTTTTCCTTTATCAGAGTTGCTGTTGCAAATGACAGGAACAATATTTTATTGTGTGAAACTGCTATCAGTGTTATAATTTTTTATGGCAATTTTGGACAAGGCACCTGCATACACTTGGCATACTCCAGTTGATTTAGTCTTACATGTGCTTGAGTGTAATCATATACATACACATAAGCTCACAATTTACACACACATTCTAACACATAATACATATACACATGCCCATGCGTCCCATTGTGTGTGTGTGTGCACACACATTATACTACAGCACCCTCACATAGGCATGCCTGGTGCATCCACATACATGACATGCACCCCTACCCGCCCTCACCACACACACACACACACACCACACACACACACACACACACACACACACACACACACACACACACACACACACACACACTGTATTATAAATCAGCATAAAGGTCTTTTTACATTCTTTAAACAAATAAGTAAAAAGTGACACAGAAAGCAATCACAAGAAGAAATGTGAAGAATCGATCTTTGTGACATATATTTGTCAGTACTTGTTCACTCACAGGCATTGTGCTGTAGGGGTTGTAGTTGTGGTTCTACCAGTGATGGCACGCAACACTCTGATGGAACACAGACCACCACAGATGCCATGGCATTCTGAAAAGACTGCTGCCTTCTTTGGGTGGCTCTGTGGCAGGAGACACTCAGCTGAGTGTGACTGCAGGGTTGGAACTTGGGTGAGGCCTCGGTGGTTTGGGTGGCATCATGTACTGTTCACAACTTTTTGTTTTTTGCAGTTGTTTATCTATTTATTTCATTTCTTTTTTACTTATTTACACATTCATTTACTTATTTATCACTTATTTATTTATTCAGGATCTATTCATTTTTTCTTTATTTATTCATTTACTTATTTATCAATTTATTTTTTCTTTACTTATTTATTCATTTACTTATTTATTTTATTATTACTATTTTATTCTTATTATTGTTATTATTATTATTACATTTATATTTATATGATGCCACAGCCATGTTCTGCTCAGTCTTGCTAGCCACACTCCCAGGTCATGGAAGAGAGAGAGGAGGGCAGACCACTGTTGGTGACATGACACACCCAGAGGGAGTGCTGTCACCTTCAGGCTTGTTCTGCGGGGGTGGGGGTGGCTGTGACAGTTGGTGGAGGAGGAGGGGACCCCAGGGTCCCATGGGTAGCAGCAAGACAGATTGAGCTTTGAGGCCAGTTCAGCCTGAAGTCCACACGCGTGCATGCACGCACATACACACACGCACACATATACACACACACACTCTCTCTCTCTCCTCGTCTCTCTCTCTCTCTCTCTCTCTCTCTCTCTCTTCTCTCTCTCTCTATCTCTCATCTCTCCCTCACTTTCTCTCTCACTCTCTCTCTCTCTCTCCTCTCTCTCTCTCTCTCTCTCTCCTCTCTCTCCTCTCTCTCTCTCTCCTCTCTCTCTCTCTCTCTCTCTCTCTCTCTCTCTCTCTCTCTCTCTCTCTCTCTCTCTCTCTCTCTCTCTCTCTCTTTTCTCTGTCTCTGTCAATGCACTGGAAGAAGAGTGCATTGATCTTCAGGCTGGTGTTGTGGAGAGAGAGCCACAGGGATGGCTGGAGTGAGGGCACCCAATATTCTCTCCTTTTCACAGTCCACAGTCAGAGTGTAGCGTGCCATCACTGTCAGAACCACTCCTGCATCTTCTGTAGCACTATGCTTGTGACGAGGGAAAGGTTTACCCCATTTTGATGTAAAAGGGAAAAGGTTGGATCCAAATTCTGTTCTGGTTTAGCTGCATGCACTCTGTGTATAGTGTAGGGCCAGAAAAAGGATAAGTTTTAACTTAAAAAAAAAAGAAATGTGTGTGTTTGTGTGTGTGTGTGCGTGTTGCGTGCGCGCATGGTATGCATGTGAGTACAATCAGAAGTGTGTCTGTGCATAAAGGTGCCTTTTTTGTCTTGTAATCAGAACTAATGCAGTGCAAGGTATCAAACACTGATATCTTTCATACCAGCTACACCTACACATACTTACTCATACTCATACCCTACACACACACACACACACACACACACACACACACACACACACACACACACACACACACACACACACACACACACACACACAACCAGTCATAGTTTGTTAGATGTCAAAGGGTAATTTTTTTTTTATAGAATGAATTGAAATAATAAATTATGATTTCATCTCTTGGGACTTAAAAAAAAAAAGCAAGTGTACTGAAAAATTTTGCATAATTTTCATATAAATAAATTAAATGTAAACTTTATAATCAATTATGGTCAACAACATCCCAAAACTGATATTAGAGTCATTGAGCCATCAGCTGCCAAAACTGATTGAGGAGAGAGAGAGAGAGAGAGAGAGAGAGGAGAGAGAGAGAGAGAGAGAGAGAGGAGGAGAGAGAGTAGTTATGATGTGGATGTGGTTTTTTTTTTCATATTAAATGGCGTGGCCCATTCCTTTTTATTATTATTTTTTTTAATTTAAAGTTTGGATTGTGGAGGTGGGGCAAAAAACAAAATGGTAAGGCATGAAATTCTGCATGAACCAATCTTAAAACAGCATTTACTTTTGATGGGGTTTATTTTCCCCATATTTTTGTTGTCAAGTGAATGGCCCTATTATGTAAAATGTATGTCTCAGTATCCTATGATTTAAAGTCTTATGGTGGTTACAGAAATCTTTACTTAGCCAGAAAGATGAGAGGGAGAGAAAGTTTATTTGCATAATTCATTTTACTTTGAGATTTCCTTTCCAAAAGAAAGGGAGAGAGAGGGAGGAGGGGAGAGAGAGGATGGATGGAAGGAAGAGACAGAGAGAGAATGACAAAGAAAGTTAGGAAAAAAAAGGTTTCAAAAGGAGAAGAAGAAAAAAGAAGAAGTAAACAAACAAAAAAAAAGAAAACAAGAGAAAAAAGAAAAGAAAAAAAAGGAGAAATTCCAAAAAAGAAAGGAAAAAAAAGACCAGAAAAATGAAAAACAAAGTGAAACAAAAAACAATTTTCTTATAAAGAAGCTTGAAAAAAAAATGCATGAAATAATGTGCATGCCTT
The DNA here is from genome assembly GCA_030674155.1 of Stramonita haemastoma. NCBI lineage: Eukaryota > Metazoa > Mollusca > Gastropoda > Neogastropoda > Muricidae > Stramonita > Stramonita haemastoma. Next base: position 27,343,208 of record CM060339.1, read on the forward strand.
CATATGAGTATGTGTGTTATGTGAATATTCTGACTTTTTTGTTATATATTGTGTTTGCTAAGTTATTTTGTCATTTTGTGAACTTTATTTTTTATTGGACAAAGTTGTGATTTTTTTAAGTGTATGCTGTTGTTGACAGTGTTTACAGCTAGTGTGTGTGTGTGTGTGTGTGTGTGTGTGTGTGTGTGTGTGTGTGTGTGTGTGTATGTGTGTGTGTGTGTGTGTGTGTGTGTAAGTGTGTGTAAGTGTGTGTAAGTGTGTTTGTGTGTGTAAGTGTGTGTGTGTGAGGGGGGGGGGGAGGAGAGAGAGAGAGAGAGAGAGAGAGAGAGAGAGAGAGGAGAGAGAGAGAGAGAGAGAGAGAGAGAGAGAGAGCATGGGTGTGTTGTGTTAATAAGAGTGATTTTACTGTCAGTATTAATGTTGCCTAAGTGTGGTGTTGAACTCTGACTCATTGTCTTGAAAGATGGTATTTTGATGTTATTTTTGGCAACAGGGTTTGTTTCAAGTTGCACAGATATTCTCTTTAGATGCTCAGAAAAGTTGAGAACTGTTTTTGTATGTAACTGAGGTATGTGAACAGTAAGAATTGTTTTGGAAACACTGATACTCCTGTGAAAAAGTATGGTTTGTTTTTATTTTCCAAATAACAAAGCTGTGTAAAACTCCAGCTGTCTCCGAAAACCCCAGACTTGTTTGAATGACATTTTCATAGTATAGTATCAGACCACTTTAGACTTCATTTTAAAAAAAAAATCATCCTTTATTCATTAGACTTCATTTAAAAAAATAAAATCATCCGTTATTTACTTTTAGTTATGCTTTTATTCAGTAGTGTTTTCTTTGGTGGTGGTGGGGGGTGAAGTGTGTGTGTCATAATACTAAACTGTATTGTACTGGTACAAGAGATTGTGTGTGTGTGTGTGTGTGTGTGTGTGTGTGTGTGTGTGTGTGTGTGTGTGTGTGTGTGTGTGTGTGTGTAAAATTAAGACCAATTTTCCCAAGGAGAGCATATCACCACAGTCCTTTCTGAACCTTTGTGACATAAATTTGCCAGGGAGCTGGTTTTTTGTAATAAAAGGTTGTTTTTTTTGTTGCTGTGACTTATTGATACTGTGATTAACACATTAAACAACTTTTAAAAACAATGTAAGTGATGAAAGTTTGTTGATTTAAAGAAATTTCATTTAAAAAAGGTGGGGGGGGGGGGGGGGGGGGGGGGCTGTAAGGTGCTATTCCCTTGAGCTAACAGGTTGAATGAGTTGTTCAGTATTCAGAAACGTATTAGGATTAAGTAAGGTAACACTGGTATGTTGCACTGGATTGAAGATAAATTTGTCTTCTGTGTTGACACTGAAGCCAGCTCATGATTAGGTGAAGAACCATGTTAGCTTTCCTAAGTACTGTAGGATATGTGTTGTGTCAGTCTTCCTAAACACTGTAGATGTGTTGTGTCAGTCTTCTTAAACACTGTAGATGTGTTGTGTCAGTCTTCCTAAACACTGTAGATGTGTTGTGTCAGTCTTCCTAAACACTGTAGATGTGTTGTGTCAGTCTTCCTAAACACTGTAAGAGATGTGTCAGTCTTCCCAAGCACTGTAGATGTGTTGTGTCAGTCTTCCTAAACACTGTAGATGTGTTGTGTCAGTCTTCCTAAACACTGTAGATGTGTTGTGTCAGTCTTCCTAAACACTGTAGATGTGTTGTGTCAGTCTTCCTAAACACTGTAGATGTGTTGTGTCAGTCTTCCTAAACACTGTAGGAGATGTGTTGTGTCAGTCTTCCTAAACACTGTAGGAGATGTGTTGTGTCAGTCTTCCTAAACACTGTAGGAGATGTGTTGTGTCAGTCTTCCTAAACACTGTAGGAGATGTGTCAGTCTTCCTAAGTACTGTGGGAGATGTGTTGTGTCAGTCTTCCTAAGCACTGTGGGAGATGTGTTGTGTCAGTCTTCCTAAGCACTGTGGGAGATGTGTTGTGTCAGTCTTCCTAAACACTGTAGGAGATGTGTTGTGTCAGTCTTCCTAAACACTGTAGGAGATGTGTTGTGTCGGTCTTCCTAAACACTGTAGGAGATGTGTTAGTCTTCCTAAACACTGTAAGAGATGTGTTGTGTCAGTTTTCAAAAACACTGTAAGAGTAAGTGTCAATCTTCCTAAACACTGTAGATGTGCTGTGTCAGTCTTCCTAAACACTGTAAGAGATGTGTCAGTCTTCCTAAAACAATAGATATATTAGTCTTCCTAAACACTGTATATGTGTTCATTGTCTTTGGAGGCATTGTAGATGTGTTCTATCAGTCTTCCTTAGTACTGTAGAGATAATTGTGTTCTGTCAGTCTTCCTAAGCATTGTAGAAATGTGTTCTATCAGTCTTCCTAAGAATTGTAGGAGATGTGTTCTGTCAGTCTTCCTAAGCAGTGTAGGAGATAGATGTGTTATGTCAGTCTTCCTAAGCAGTGTAGGAGATGTGTTCTGTCAGTCTTCCTGAGCAGTGTAGGAGATCAGATGTGTTGTGTCAGTCTTCCTAAGCATTATAGCAGATCAGATGTGTTCTGTCAGTCTTCCTAAGCATTATAGCAGATCAGATGTGTTCTGTCAGTCTTCCTAAGCATTATAGCAGATCAGATGTGTTCTGTCAGTCTTCCTAAGCATTATAGCAGATCAGATGTGTTCTGTCAGTCTTTCTAAGCATTGTATCAGGGATGTTGTCCTGGTTATAGTAGATCTTTTAGGGTCTGTGGGAAGCTGGTGAAAAACATCTGGCAATCTGTTGCTAGACTTATATTATTTGTCTTAGAGTAAAACCACAAACATTGCTTTCACTTGGCTATTCTCTTTGACATGAAAAATGTAGCTGTTTGGCATTTATTAAGAACATAAAATTCAAACTGAATGAGCAGGGTGGGAGCTAGCATATCAGAACTGACAGGAGGCAAGTGTGGGCTGGGTGCCTGTTCTCTGTTGAGATAAACTGTACCTGTGCTTGCTGTTGGGTACCTGGTCTGTGGGATTGGGAGTTGTAGCTTTTCAAGTTTTTATTATTTTACTCTTTCATTTTGAGGATAAGGGAATAAGCATTTGTGTGGTTTTAAAAAAAGTTAATCTTATCCCCATGTGTTTGTGGTGTGTTGTGTATGCATACATGCAATGCATGCATGCATGCATGCATATGTAAGAGAGCGTGGTGGAGGAGAGGGAGAGAGAGAGAGAGAGAGAGAGAGAGAGAGAGAGAGAGAGAGAGAGAGAGAGAGAGAGTGTTGCGAGTGTGTGTGTGTGTGTGTGTGTGTGTGTGTGTGTGTGTGTGTGTGTGTGTGTGTGTGTTGTGTTGTGTTGTGTTTTGAGAGAGAGAGAGAGAGAGAGAGAGAGAGAGAATGTGTGTGTGTTGTTTGGTGTGTGTGTGTGTGTGTGTGGTGGTGTGTGTGTGTGTAGAAAATGTTCAGTATTCTTCAGTCTAATGTCTTTGCACTGAAAGTATTATCAGACAAATTTGAGTTTGCACGTATGACTTAAAGCCATGTATGTGGTCAATAGACTGTCAAGGTATTTCCTCTATCTTAAAGTATGTCATGTGGCAGCTGCATGACTTAATAAGGACTGTAGCCGAACATCTAGCTTTGTGAGCTTGTTTAAGGGAGTTGGTGATCTGATAAAAGCCATTTGCTATTGCAGTCTACAAGATTCAGTTTACCCACATATCTGCCATTTGCTATTGCAGTCTACAAGATTCAGTTTACCCACATATCTCCCATGTTGTCTGGAATGGTCTATGTCTATCAGTGACATGATTGCAAACCATGTCTGGAGGAAGATCTCTGCAGAAGCAGTTTCAGTCCAACAGAAATCTATTTCACTGTGGCCAGCAAAAACCTCCCTGTACATATTGGGTTGGACCCCACCTGACATCCTAGAAGCCCTGAAGCTAGCTGTTTGAGCCACGGATAAAAGAGTTCTTCAGAACGAGGAATGTCAGAGACCTTGAGCACCAAGTGACCCACATACTGCTTTAAATTGGAGAAAAGAGTTTGGAGTGGAGAAGAGAGTTTGGAGTGGAGAAGAGAGTTTGGAGTGGAGAAATGAGTTTGAAATGGAGAAGAGATTTTGAAATGGAGAAGAGAGTTAGGAGTGGAGAAGAGAGTTTGAAGTGGAGAAGAGAGTTTGGAGTGGAGAAGAGAAGTGGAGAAAAGAAGTGGAGAAGAGAGTTTGGAGTGGAGAAGAGAGTTTGGAGTGGAGAAGAGAAGTGGAGAAGAGAGTTTGAAGCACTTCAGTAGCATGACCTGTCAGATAAGGAAAAGAAACAGTCAGATCCTGTTTTACAAAAACTCTAGTTACAACTGGAACCAGCTTTCCCCCCATGGATATACGTGTGTCCTGTCAGTATAAATATAATCCCCACCTGAAGAAAATTATGTGCTAGGAATTCCCTCTTTTCTATACCTCTCTTTGTTCAGCCATGTTCCCTTTCTTCCTGTCACCTCTTTTTTGTCTGTTTTCTGCTTTTTTTGTCAATTTTCCTGCCTTTTTCCCCAGAAAGATTTAAAATACAGCAATTCTCTCCTATGCTGAAGTTGGATGTGGTGGGTCTGTAAGCGTCTCTGTGAGTCTACATACATTTAAATGTTGTTTTCTTGTTAATGGGATTGGTGTTTCTGTTTTCTAACTGATAACTTTAGATTTTTTCTGTCACACTGTCATTATTTCATTAAGTGCCTCTTAATATAGTGCATCATAGCACTTTGAGCACTAATGTTGCAAGTCAAAATAAAACACAGGTTTTATAAACATTCATCTAAGGAGATAAATAAAGACAAAATGTAAACAAAAAGCACAGGTTCATTTTTAACTGAGAAAATTTGTGTGTGTGTTTTTTTAAAAAAAAACCTAACGAATGTAGTTAGTTCATAACTTACAAAAGACTTTTTGAATAAACCTTAATGGATATAGTTCCTAACTTGACAACTATTTTGAGAAAACTAATAGATATAGGTATATTTTTTAGATCAGACTTTTTTCTAAACCTAATATGAGGAAAATGATATATATATATATATATATATATATATATATATATATATATATATATATATATATATATATATATATATGTATGTATGTATGTATATGTATATGTGTGCAGTTTGGTGAGGAAGCAAGAGAGAGTTTGGAAAGAAAGGCTGTGCACATTTGCCTTTTTTGTGTTTTTGTGTGTGTGTGTGTGTGTGTGTGTGTGTGTGTGCGCGCGTGCGTGCGTGCGTACATGCATGTGTGTGTGTGTGTAAGGGTGGGTTCTGCAACATACAGACACAAACACACAGTGCCAGCATCAGCAGACAAGATGGGCAGAGTGGAGAGCAGTCTGCTGGTTTCTAAGGGTTGATGTCTGAGGGTTAGGTTTTGAAAGCTCTGGTTGTGTGTAGGAACTCCGTCATGGGCTCTCTCTGCATGTAGGAATGAGTGTGTCTTCACAAGTGTTGTCTTCACAAGTGTTGTCTTCACAAGTGTTGTCTTCACAAGTCTTGTCTTCATAAGTCTTGTCCTTACAATTGTTGTCTTCATAAGTGTTGTCTTCACAAGTGTTGTCTTCACAAGTGTTGTCTTCACAAGTGTTGTCTTCACAAGTCTTGTCTTCACAAGTCTTGTCCTTACAATTGTTGTCTTCACAAGTGTTGTCTTCTCAGGTGTTGTATTAATTCCATGGTGCTAGCAGTGGTCCAATGTTGATCAGCCAGATTTGATTGAGTACATTGTTGTATAAATACACCTGGTGTGTATTTCAATATTTGCTGAGGCTGTGGGGAATTAGCAAATAGGGAACAGTTCAAGTTCATGTTCTTATACTATGATAGTCTTTACCTTTAAGATAGCAGACTGGGCTGCTGAAGCATGAAGCTGTTTTATGAGGGAAAAGCCAAGGAAAGGGTAGTTTACATAAAGTAGGAATAGGATATATATATATTTTACATGCTTCAAGAAAACAGTTTATAAAATAAGACAATTATTTTGTTTTTTTCTATCTTTTTTTTGAAAGGCTGTATACATTTGGGGTTCTGTTTGCGAAAGGAAAACAAGTTTTATTTTCCTCCACCTCTTTGCAAAGGAAAGGGGGTAGGAGAGGGGGAGTAGGTGGTTTTTTTTTTAGGGGTGGGGTTAAGGGAGGGAGAGGTTTAGAGAATCAGAGAGGCTGATACATTGGGAATATGACTAGAGATTCTGTTGCTACATGGCTGTTGCTGTTGTTACAGAGCTGGTGTGTGTAGGATGAACGGTCAGGGAGTATCATGGATGTAGGTGCTATGTGTGCGTAAGCATACGTTTTATTTATTTTTCTTATATCTGTTGCTGCAAGTGTGTGTGTGTGTGTGTGTGTGTGTGTGTGTGTGTGTGTGTGTGTGTGTGTGTGTGTGTGTGTGTGTGTGTGTGCGTGCGTGTGTGCGTCCGTGTGTGCGTGCATGCGCGCCTATGTGAATGTGTGTGTGTGTGTGTGTGTGTGTGTGTGTGTGTGTGTGTGTGTGTGTGAGAGAGAGAGAGAGAGAGAGAGAGAGAGAGAGAGAGAGAGGGGAGAGAGAGAGAGAGAGAGAGAGAGAGAGTTGTATTTGGGTGTGTGAAAGTTGCCGGTGTGTGCATGCCTGCGTGCCTGGCAGAGAGGGGGGGGGGGGGGGGGGGATGAGAGGGAGGATGGATTTGCATTCTGATATTCAGATGCTGCAGTGACATTTCTTCATTTTCTGTTTTCACAGGGTCAGTAAACCTAGATGGATCAGACCTGGGAGATGTTGAGGGGACTGCAGTATTTTGCTCTGTAAAGTATTGTTTGTATGTGTGTGGTGGCAGGGAGGGAGGGGGGTAGATTGGCTTGCATATAGACATTGCAGTTACATTTGTCCATTTTTCTGTTTGCAGTGTTGTTAGACCTAGATGAATCAAACTTTGAAGATGTTCAGGGGATTGCAGCGTTTTGCCAAATTAAGTATTCACTCTGTGTATATATATGTATGTGTGTGTAGGGCAGGGGGGGGGGGGGGGAGGGGAGGGAGGGATTTGTGTACAGACATTGCAGTTACATTTGTTCATTGTTTACATGATTGGTGAACCTAAACAAATCAGACTTTGGAGATGTTGAGAGGGTTGCAGTATTTTGCCAAGTTAAGTATTTGCTCTGTGTGTGTGTGTGGTGGGGGGGGGGGTGTTGAGGGGGGATGGGTGTGTGTAGAGAAATAGGAGTTGCAGTGTTTTGCTAAAGTATGTATTCACTCTGTCATGTGTGTGTGGGGGGGGGGAGTGGTGGTGATGGTGGTGATTGGGTTTGTGTAGAGAAATTGGAGCCACATTTGTTCATTCAGTGTGTTCACAGGGTTGGTGAACCTAGAGCATCAGACTTTGAAGATGTTCAAGGGACTGCAGTGTTTTGGTAAGTATTCACTCTTAACATGTATATGTATAATGTGTGCGTGCGTGCGTTGGGGTGAGGGGTGGGGGCATGCACACATAGTTATACTTGTTCCTATTCTATGTTCTACAGGGTCGGTGGACCTAGATTGATCAGACTTCGGAAATGTTGCGGGGACTGCCGTGTAATAAAAACACATATGCCTGCAAAAATAAGGGGGGGGGGGGGGGGGGGGGGGGGGCAAGAGTTGAAACTGAAGCCAACTACCAAGAGCAGAATTCACACTTAGTTTGGATTTAAGTTGCTACAAAAGTAACAAAATAGACGCAAAAATGGTACCTAATGCTGGAGCCTAAATTAAGTGTACGTGCTGATTTTGTAAACGGACATGATCAAGGCAAGTGAACATTGTACCTTTGGTTTCCACACTCCAGTGCAGTATTCTTTTGTGGAGTAATATTGATCGGTAAATGTAGTTAAGAACTTTGCTTTTTTTTTTTAAACTTGATAATTGTAAACTTTTTATTTACTTGATTAAACATACAAACCAATTTCTGTATGATCGTACCTAAATAGCATGATCATAGCAGTTTGACAGTAACTCAGATGTTTTGCCTAAAAATGTTTAAGTGAAATAATCTCTTATATCTCCTGGGCCTCGGTTTATAGTGTCATCCAAAACATCAAACTGGGAAGAAATAGCAAGACTGGGAATATAACGCAGAATATCACACTTGTTAGCAGGCAAACATCTTGACCATTATTCCACTTTCCATTCTAGTAATGACATGATTATTCTGTGTGCTGTTTTAGGTAGTGAGTGACTGATGTGTCACTTCTGAAGTGTGCAGTGTTAGGTAGTGAGTGACTGATGTGTCACTTCTGGAGTGTGCAGTGTTAGGTAGTGAGTGACTGATGTGTCACTTCTGGTGTGTGCAGTGTTAGGTAGTGAGTGACTGATGTGTCATTTCTGGTGTGTTGCAGTGTTAGGTAGTGACTGATGTGTCACTTCTGGTGTGTGCAGTGTTAGGTAGTGAGTGAGTGATGTACTTCTGGAGTGTGCAGTGTTAGGTAGTGACTGATGTGTCACTTCTGGTGTGTGCAGTGTTAGGTAGTGAGTGTCTGATGTGTCACTTGTGGTGTGTGTAGTGTGACTGATGTGTCACTTGTGTGTGTGCAGTGTTAGGTAGTGAGTGATGTGTCACTTTGTGGTGTGTGTGCAGTGTGACTGATGTGTCACTTGTGTGTGTGTGCAGTGTGACTGATGTGTCACTTCTGGAGTGTGCAGTGTTAGGTAGGTAGTGACTGATGTGTCACTTCTGGAGTGTGCAGTGTTAGGTAGGTAGTGACTGATGTGTCACTTCTGGAGTGTGCAGTGTTCGGTAGAGAGTGGCTGATGTGTCACTTCTGGTGTGTGCAGTGTTCGGTAGTGAGTGACTGATGTGTCACTTCTGGAGTGTGCAGTGTTAGGTAGCGAGTGACTGATGTGTCACTTGTGGTTGTGCAGTGTGGCTGACGTGTCAATTGTGGTGTTGTGCAGTGTGACTGATGTGTCACTTGTGGTGTGTGCAGTGTGATTGATGTGTGACTTGTGGTGTGTGTAGTGTGACTGATGTGTCACTTGTGGTGTGTGCATTGTGACTGATGTGTCACGTGTGGTGTGTGTGTGCAGTGTGACTGATGTGTCACTTGTGCTGTGTGCAGTGTGACTGATGTGTCACTTGTGCTGTGTGCAGTGTGACTGATGTGTCACTTGTGCTGTATGCAGATGGTGTCTGTCTGTCCAGGCATGAGGGAGGGAAGAGGGGGCAGGCAGCACACCTGCTATACCCCCAGACCACAGCAGCAGGGGCAGGCAACTGCTGCACACAACTTCCGTAAGAAAAACGGCAGTTAGGGCTGGCTGACAAGCCTTTCCAGGAGGACAGTGAACAATGGTGTCTGTTTAAGTTTAGAAATCAGCAGTGTTTTCCATGGACAGTGAACAATAGTGTCTATTTCAGTTTAGAAATCAGCAGAATTTTCCATGGACAGTGAAGAATGGTGTCTATTTCAGTTTAGAAATCAGCAGAGTTTTCCATGGACAGTGAAGAATGGTGTCTATTTCAGTTTAGAAATCAGCAGAATTTTCCATGGACAGTGAACAATGGTGTCTATTTCAGTTTAGAAATCAGCAGTGTTTTCATGGACAGTGAACAGTGGTGTCTGTTTCAGCTTAGAAACCAGCAGTGTTTTCATGGACAGTGAACAATGGTGTCTATTTCAGTTTAGAAATCAGCAGTGTTTTCATGGACAGTGAACAATGGTGTCTTTCAGTTTAGAAATCAGCAGTGTTTTCCATGGCTTCAGTTTTAGCACTGGGAGGTGGAGGTGACAATAGAGAACGGCCACTTTTTCAAAACTTATTCCGCCAGAGAAAGGCAGGCGTTTTCTTTCTGAATCTTGTTGTATGAAGCGAAAATGTGTCGTGCTGTGCCTGACAGAGAAAGGCAGGCGTTTTCTTTCTGAATCTTGTCGTATGAAGCGAAAATGTGTCGTGCTGTGCCTGACAGAGAAAGGCAGGCGTTTTCTTTCTGAATCTTGTCGTATGAAGCGAAAATGTGTCGTGCTGTGCCTGACAGAGAAAGGCAGGCGTTTTCTTTCTGAATCTTGTCGTATGAAGCGAAAATGTGTCGTGCTGTGCCTGACAGAGAAAGGCAGGCGTTTTCTTTCTGAATCTTGTCGTATGAAGCGAAAATGTGTCGTGCTGTGCCTGACAGAGAAAGGCAGGCGTTTTCTTTCTGAATCTTGTCGTATGAAGCGAAAATGTGTCGTGCTGTGCCTGACAGAGATAGGCAGGCGTTTTCTTTCTGAATCTTGTCGTATGAAGCGAAAATGTGTCGTGCTGTGCCTGACAGAGATAGGCAGGCGTTTTCTTTCTGAATCGTGTCGTATGAAGCGAAAATGTGTCGTGCTGTGCCTGACAAGTCAGGCCCAGCACATCCAACTTTGGCATGGGAGAGAATTGAAATCTTGGTGATGTTAATGGGCTGAAGTTAAAGTTGTTTGGAATTCTGCTTTAGCACCGTACCAGTGGTCAAACTGAAGCTGTGGACAGTGTTACTTTGTTTTATCAACATTCCCCCTTCCCCCAAAATATAGAACATTCCAGTACTGATCCATAACATCATCATTCCCTTCCCCCATTCCCTCCTCCCCCTCCTGCTTGCATCCCTTTGAAGGGGACTTGCCAACGCACATGGTGTTGCCTGTTTGTGAGGTGTGTGGATGAGTGTGCAGGAGTGTGTTATATATTGAAAAGCTTTTTTATTCCTAAACTGGAGCTCTGAGGTTCACCAACAGTGAAATTATGACAACTGTGACCATTTTTGCGTCCATCATGATGGTGGAGATTCTGACTAGGGGGATGGGTTATAAATGGGTCATCAAAATGGGACACTGCTAAAATATATCCATGACACTACACTGCTAAAATAAATCCATGACGCTACACTACACTGCTAAAAGAAGTATGTAAAGCTACAGTACACTAAAATTGCACTTAACTGAAAAAAATAAATCCATACTCTTGCACTGATGAAGTAAATTCATACTACAATCACACTGGTAAAATGATTACCAAAAAAAAAGTATATTAACACCTACACTGCTACAATAGACCCTCAAAACTGCACTCGGACCAATGAAATAAAACTACGTGACATACTCTGCTAAAAGAAACGCTGCTAAAAAAACCACATAAAACAACACACACTTGTAATATAAACTTCTAAATCTATACTTTACCAAAATAAACCCACAACACTACACTACACTTGTACTCAAAATTAAAGAATTTGATTTGATTGGATTTGCATTGCTGAAACTAAAACCCCAAAACTTTGTTGCAAAAAATGTATAAACTGCATTCTCTCTTGCTCGGCCCAAATCCATAAAACTACACTTAACTTGTACTTTTGAAACTATGCTTTGCTAAAATAAGCCCACAATACGACTACACTTGAACTGGAACTAAAAGTAATTTTATTTGATTGGATTTGCACTGCTAAAACTGTAACCAATTATTTGGGCTAAACCTTGAGGTTCAACAAGGGTAAGTGTATATCTCGTTTTAATTGCACCCCCCCCCCCCCCCCCCCCCCCCTGTCCAATTTAGGTAGCTGTATTCTGACTTTAGGGATGGCGTTTAAACATTATACCCGTGTACGATTTTGTCATCCATTCCTACCAGCACCACCAAATGGGTTTTTAGAATGATTGTGCCAGATATTCTGTGTGCATTTGCACACAGGGCCTTGGTTTATAGTGTTATTGGAAGGACCTTGACATTCACTTTGATTTTTCTCATTATCCTGGGAATCAAAAGGCAAGGCTAGGACTCTGACCCAGAGCCTGGCAGACGACTTGATGGGTCAGAGGAGGGTCTTGACTGATCTGCCACCTTCCTCCTTACACAGCTGAAATAAAGGAGATGCCTTTACATCGCTAAAGTAAAACCACGTGCACTGCTGAAATAAAAGGAGATGCATCAATTTTTACTTTGCTGAAGTAAAACCACATTCACTGCTGAATAAAAGGAGACACATTTACATTGCTAAAGTAAAACTACATTCACTGATGAAATAAAAAGATACATTTACATTGCTAAAGTAAAACTAAATTCACTGATGAAATAAAGATACATTGCTGAACTAAAACTACATTTACTGCTGAAATAAAAAGATACATTGCTGAAGTAAAACTACATTTACTGCTGAAATAAAAAGATACATTGCTGAAGTAAAACTACATTTACTGCTGAAATAAAAAGATACATTTACATTGCTGAAGTAAAACTACATTCACTGCTGAAATAAAAAGATACATTGCTGAAGTAAAACTACATTCACTGCTGAAATAAAAAGATACATTTACATTGCTAAAGTAAAACTACATTCACTGCTGAAATAAAAAGATACATTGCTGAAGTAAGACTACATTCACTGCTGAAATAAAAAGATACATTTACATTGCTAAAGTAAAACTACATTCACTGCTGAAATAAAAAGATGCATTTACATTGCTGAAGTAAAACCATATACACTGCTGAAATAAAAAGATACATTTACATTGCTAAAGTAAAACCACATGCACTGCAGAAATTCATAACCCATAAAAACATTTATACTGCCAAAAATAAACCTATAAAACTGAACAAGTGCTACACTGCTATAAAATGAAACCTATAAATATGCACAGCTAAAAATAAATGGATAAAGTTATAAAACGGCTATATTGCAAAAAAAAACCCAAACCACTTTCTATGTAAACGAAACTTTCAAATTTGTAATGCCTCGACATTGCTAAAAAAACCCACCCCCGCCCATACCTTTAAAGATACACTACAATATTTCCATTGAGAGTACTGTAAAACTGCACTACAGCTACAGGGCTAAAAGTAAAACTAGAGCACTACTTGCAGACCTACACTGTTTAAAAATCTATAATCTGCATTACATGTACATGACTAAAAGTTGAAACCTGTAATCTGCACTACATGTATACTACTAAAGTTATAACCTATAACACTACAATCCGCTAAAAGTAACTTGAAAAACGGCTACACTTGTACCTAAAAAAAAAAAAAAAAAAAAAGTCTACACAAAGTAAAAGCCTATAAAACTACACCATGCACCTAAAATTAGAAACTTGTAAAGTTGCACCACACCACTAAAATTTAAAACTGCACTAGACTTGAAAGTAAAAGCCTATAAATCTGCACTGCATATAAACTGTATGAAGCTGTACTACACCTATACCACTAAAAGTAAAAGCCTTTGAAACTACACTACACCTATACCACTAAAAGTAAAAACCTATTGAACTGCACTACACCCACATTGCTAAAAGGTAAAACAGCACATCTACACTAATGGTGAAAACCTATAAAACTGCAGAACGCCTGTAAGTAAAAACCTATAAAACTGCACACCTTTACTAAAAGTAGAAACCTATGAAACTGCACTAAAACTAAAATAACAACACAAAACTGCACTACACCTACATTAAAAGTAAAAACCTTTGAAACTGCAGTACACTTATACTAAAACTAGAAACTTATAAAACTGCACTAACCTGCACTATTAAAAGTAAAAACTATAAAACTGCAGTACACTAAACTAAAATAAAAACCTTTAAAACTGCAGTGAACCTAAACTAAAATAAAAACCTTTAAAACTGCAGTACACCTAAACTACTATGACCTATAAAACTACACCTAAAGTACTAAAATAAAATTAACCTGCCCTTCACCTAAACTAAAATAAAATTGTCCTGCACTTCACCAAAACTACTGAAAAAATTACCTGCACTTCACCTAAACTACTGAAGAAATAACCTGCACTCCACAAAACTCCTAAAATAAATTTGTCCTGCACTTCACATACATTTAAAGGTGTCCCATAACCTATGTGGTTGTAGGGGGTGAGGGGTCAGCATATTGAGGGTGATGCCCATCACCTCTCCCTTGCTGCTTTATCTTCCTTGACCCTAAAGAGGGCAGGTACCCGTCTACAGCTAGGGGGACTGTACTGAAGCCAAGGTAGGCTAAAGGTCACCGATCCAACTGGTTAGAGCTGCTTAACCTGAATTGGGGAAAGCAGCACTCTGACCACTTAGCTATCCTGCCCACCAACACTACTAAAATAAAATTAACCTGCACTTGCCTAAACTACTAAAAAAAGAAAAAACTGTAAAACTGCACTACACCTTAACTACTAAAGTAAAAATCTACAAAACTGCACTAAACCTAAACAAAAATGTTAAAAACCGTGAAAATGCGCTACACTTCTACTAAAATATAAAAAGAAACCTTCATAAAACTACACCTAAACTACCAAAATATAAACCTGCACTACACCTTAACTAAAAAAGAAAAACCCATAAAACTACACTACACCTAAACTAAAAAAAAGAAAAAAGAAGTAAAACTGCACTACACTTACACTAAAAGTAAAAAAACCTATAATCTGCACTGCACCCATACTTTCTATAGTAAAAATCAAATAAAACTGCACTAACCTAAACGGCTAAAAGTAAAAACCTATAAAAAACTGCACTGCACCCATACTACTATAGTAAAACAACCCCCCCCCCCCCCCCTATAAAATAACAATACATCTAAACAAATAAAAACATAAAAAACTGCACTACACATAAAAAAACAAAATCCTGTAAAATTGCACTAACCTAATTAAAAACCTATAAAAACAGCCCTTGCCTAAACTGCTAAAAGTAAAAACTATGAAACTGCACCACACCTAAACAAAAAATCCTATAAAACTGCACTAAACTGCTATAAGTGAAAACCTATAAAACTGCATCAACTGTAAAAACCTGTAAAACTGCACTACCTCTAAACTAAAAGTTAAAAACCTATAAAACTGCACTACACCTACACAGCTAAAAATAAACTGCACTACACTTGAACTGTTAAAAGTAAAAATATAAAACTGCCCTACACCTACATTGCTAAATAGAAGCCTGCACATAAACCACACTACACCTACACTGCTAAAAATAAACTGCACTACACCTACACTGCTAAAAATAAACTGCACTACACCTACACTGCTAAAAATAAACTGCACCACACCTACACAGCTAAAAAAATGCACCTGCACAGCTAAAAATAAACTGCAATACACCCGCACAGCTAAAAATAAATTGCACAGCTAAAACTAAACTGCACTACACCCGCACAGCTAAAAATAAACTGCACCACACCTACACAGCTAAAACTAAACTGCACTACACCTGCGCAGCTAAAACTAAACTGCACTACACCTACACAGCTAAAACTAAACTGCACTACACTGCTACAAATAAACTGCAACTACACAGCTAAAACTAAACTGCACTACACTGCTAAAAATAAACTGCAACTACACAGCTAAAAATAAACTGCACCTGCGCAGCTAAAAATAAACTGCACCTGCACAACTAAAAAAACTGCAACTATACATACACTGCTAAAAATAAACTGCACTACACTTGGACTGCTAAAATAAATTCATAAAACTACACTACACTTGCACTACTAAAATAAATTCATAAAACTACACTACACTTACACTGCTAAAATAAATTTATAAACTACACTACACATGCACTGCTTAATCAAATAAGCCTATGAAACTACACAGCATGTCCACTGCTAAACTGAATTGATCTGTGCTAGTTCACTGCAGTTACAGACGCTAAAATAAATGCATTCATAATTGTACATGGGTTACACAGTTAAGATGGATTCACCTATTGTGTTACTCTACAGTTAAACTCTTTAACACACACACACACACACACACACACACACACACACACACACACACACACACACACACACACACACACACACATTGAATCCTGTTCGGCTTTTCGTAAGAGTAGGCCATTGTGTGTATGCAGTTTTGTAAATCTTGTCAGCTGTTCCCACTGGCACACAATGGCCTACTCTTAAGAAAAGCGGAACAGGATTTAACGTGTATGCACAAGATATTCTGCCTGCATTCGCACACAGGGCCTGGGTTTTATAGTTTCATCCGAAGGACTTTTGGGAGAGTGGAGTCAGCACTGATGTTAACTCCAGGAGTAAAAAAGCCTCTCTCTTCGTAAGAGAAGGCAAAGGTGTGCGGTGGGAACAGATGACAAGATTTACAAAACTAAAACTGCATACACATGGAGACTTGATGTAAAAAAGCACATGAGTGCTTATTCCATTACCCTCGATATAAAAAGAATAAAATAAAATGATTAAAAATAAAGAATCAGGCAGTGTTGTCCTAAAAGATGAAACAAGATTGCACTAGGCCTATGACAAGTAATATATCATTTGTGGCTGACAACAGCAATGGCCTTTCCCTTGAAATAATAGAGTGGTGTTTATTCATTCCTAGTAGAGTCTAGTAGGCTACTTTTATTTTGAGGATTTATTTATTTATTTATTTATTTATTCTTTTATATCGAGGATAACAGAATAAGCAATTATGTGCTTTTTTTCGTCCGGTCCCCGTGTGTATGCAGTTTTTGTAAATATTGTCATCTGTTCCCACCGGCACACGATGGCCTACTCTTACGAAAAGCGGAACAGGATTTAACGTGTGCGCAAGATGTTCTGCCTGCGTTCGCACACGGGGCCTCGGTTTAAAGTCTCATCCGAAGGACTTTTGGGGAGAGTGGAGTCAGCACTGATGTTAACTCCAGGAAGAAAATTTCCTCGACCGGATTCGAACCCGGGTCTTCAAATTGCAGGATAATAGAGTAAGCACTCGTGCGCTTAAAAACAACAACAAAAACACAACAAAACAAAACGAAATGTTTAGTACCTGTACCTGTAATGTCATCTAGAAATATCTTTTAAACAAAAATCGTACATAACAACAACAAACAACAACAACAACAACAACAACAACAACAACAACAACAATAATAATAATAATAATAATAAAATAATAATATAATAATAATAATAATAAATGGAATTTATATAGTGCTAAATCTTGTAATGCAAACAAATCAAAGCTCTTGCATTCAAATCGGGGCGGATAGCCTAGTGGTCAGAACATTGCGCTGGCAATTTGACGACCCGGAGTCCGGTCGAGGAGATTTTTCTCCTGGAGTTAACATCAGTGCGACTCCACTCTCCCCAAAAGTCCTTCGGATGAGACTTTAAACCGAGGCCCCGTGTGCGAACGCACGCAGAACATCTTGCGCACACGTTAAATCCTGTTCCGCTTTTCGTAAGAGTAGGCCATCGTGTGCCGGTGGGAACAGATGACAATATTTACAAAACTGCATACACACGGGACTGGATGAGAAAAGCACATGATTGCTTATTCTGTTATCCTCGATATAAAAGAAAAAGAATAAAAGATAAAGAATAAAGAATAAGAATAAATCAGTTACACCATGCAACCATTCACAAATAAATTAACAAATTATATATTTATGCAAACATAACATAACATTAAAAAGCAATTTGTGAGTAAGAAGGTTAATGATATAAAATAAAAACAACCAACAAGAACGTAATTTAGAAACAAAAATATCGAATTTGATGTGAGGTTTCAATCATGAATTAACATTTTCTACGTGTGATGAGTACCAGGATAAAGGGAGAGTACAGTAGGCTGGCGTTTTATTTGCATGGATTATATCCCTTACACCGTTAAACACACACACACACACACACACACACACACACAACATTATGAAGTAAAGAAGGAAGTAGTCGAATAATGTATGTCACACGTATAACTGAAAATAAGCCATCATATTATCAGGGTGTAGAGTTGGTGTCGTAAGTGGTGTTTATGTCGCTTTGTGGATAAAAATTGTCAACAATGTAAATCC
>CM060339.1:27396890-27419074 GCA_030674155.1 Stramonita haemastoma
AAAGAAGTATGGGGTCTAGGAGTCCTTGTTCAACACCATGCAGATCTTCATGCACTCGTAACACAGTGAAGACTTCAGCACATGCATTACAGTCATGCAAAAACAAACCTGTGTTCTGTGTGCAAGCTGTCTCCACATGAGATGTGTGTGAACTATAAAGACTTAAAGTGTAAATGTGTGACCTGGGAGACTAAGTGTTGTATCGTGGTTAACACAATCCTTGTGGCTGAGGTGAAATTAGGACTACTTAACAAGGAAGATAGGAAATAGAATAACTGAAAAAAGTTAAAATTGCTGCAGTTTTTTTCCTGTTCACATTTGACACAAATTTAAAGATGAGGCAAGAAGAAATTTCAGTGTAAACTTACAGGGATGGGTGGCGTGTTGGGGTTGCAGCACTTGAACAAATTATGAATATAGGTTTGTGAATCATCTGGACAGACAAAAAATTGTGATGTAAGGTGGGTTTTGCGCTTAAGTATTCTTCCTGACGAAGCAAAGTCAATGATTTGTGACTATTGAGGTAGGAGGGTTTGAGAGTATGCTTAATACTGGCATAGGTGTGTGTGTGTGTGTGTGTGTGTGTGTGTGTGTGTGTGTGTGTGTGTGTGTGTGTGTGTGTGTGTGTGTGTGTGTGTGTGTGTTCAGAGTGCTTAGATGTAAAGAAAATAAACTTTTATCGAGACACTTCTAGTTGTGTAGCGTGTTGTGAAGTGCCCCTATAGGGTGTTAGTTAGGAAAACCCATTGGGATAAAACCCAATTTAGTGAACATGACATCATGCTTTTTCAAACAGTCAGAGTGCTCAAAGCGCATCATGCTGCAGACTCCCTAAAGATCATTTTTCACAATGTTCCACTAAACACTCACTCTGGTTAGAGCTGGCCAGAGCCCAAAAAATCCCTGACTTTTATGGGAATCGAACCCATGACCTTCCAGTCTGGAATCCAAGGCGCTAACCACTGCGCCATGGCAGCTGGCAGGAATCTGGTTTTGATTTTATCTTACTTCATGAGTGGTTGATGTGGTTTTTCCCACAACGCGGTGCCCGCCCTGGTTTGACCCTTATAGTTGACCAGGGCATTGATACAAGGAAGAATAGTAAAGATTTATACCCCATTTTAATTGGTATATAGTTGCACAGTTTTATTCTGAGATTTAAAATCTTATGAAGTGACAGCCCTAGTATGGCCTTTGTGGTTGCAGGGCTAGAAGCGCATCATGTTTTTATACATAATAGAAATGCGAGCAATTTGAGAAGAGAGTAGGAGATAAGAATAATATACTCTGCAAAAGATTTCTTTCATGATAAATTCATTCATAGACCCCTCCTGTTACCAACATTACTTTTGTACCTGACTAAAAGGGGAGCCTTAGGAACTGTGCAGTCAGACTTTGGTTGCCACCTTCCTCTTGTCAGATGCTGCTCTTTCATGCTGAGCATGTCTGGCTATTCCTTCTCTCTGCAAAGCCAATTCCTACTTTACTATGACGCCTACTTCTGACAAAAGACATGATATGTATAGGAGTACAAGTTGAATTGACTTGACATAGGAGTACAAGTTGAATTGACATGACATAGGAGTACAAGTTGAATTGATCACCAGCAACACCTGGTCAGCCTCCTCTACCTCCCTCTGATTGTTGCCCATTCCTTCTCTCTGTCAACAGTTCATTTTAACGTAGATCAATCATGATCAATCATGGACACCAATGATGGATTTGAGTAGATTAAGACACACCTGTAGTTAGTCTCACTTTGTTTCTTTCACTCTCCCACCACCCCCTCCCTCTCCCTTGCCTCCCCCTAGAGTCTTATGGTTAGTACACATGATCCCCCTGCCCCCACCAGTCTCTCCCTGTTGTTAAGCCTGTGCTGAAAACAAAACTTCATTATTGAAAAGTTATGCTTTTCAAAAGAGAATTACGCATGATTAACATAATAGAATCATCCAAAGGTAGGTGTATAAAGGTTTGACAGTAAGAGAAGAAGGGACCAGAGGTTTATAAGAGAGAGAGTGAAAGGAGAAGAGACCAAAGTGACAAGACCAATGGAGAGAAGAGTGAAAGATGTTCGTTATTTTGCTGAAACATTTGAGCAGTTAAATCTGAACTGTCCACTATTGACTGTTACCACTGATGCTGCCATTGAGAGCAGTGCCACTGATTGATTTGAAAAACATGATGGAATAGTCAGCTATGGAGGAAGGACAATGCTGATTGATTTGAAAACCATGAGGGAATAGTCAGCTGTGGAGGAAGGACAATGCTGATTGATTTGAAAACAATGAGGGAATGGTCAGCTGTGGAGGAAGGACAATGCTGATTGATTTGAAAACCACAAAGGAATAGTCACCTATGGAGGAAGGACAATGCTGATTTGAAAACCATGAGGGAATAGTCAGCTATGGAGGAAGGACAATGATGATTGGTTTGAAAACCATGAGGGAATAGTCAGCTATAGAGGTAGGAAGATTAGAAACTTGCAATTTGCTGATTACACCAACGGCATAGCTGGACAAGAGCAAAAGCTGGTCAGCTTGATAACTCGTCTTGATGAGGCCTTTTCAGCATATGGCATGCAGGTCAGTGCAGAAAAGAAGCAGTTGATGACAAATAATGCCATGGTATTAGCACTGACATTACCATAGACAAGAAGACAATTGGGCTTTGAAAATCTGGGAGCTGTAGTATCCTTTGACGGATCTAAACCTGAAGAGTGAAGTTCTCTCCAGGATAGCCCAGACAACAGCTGCAGTGACCAAACTAAAAGTCCTCAGGATCAACAGAACATCACCATTGGCTCCAAGATTATACTGATATGTCCCCTAGTCATATCCACATTTTTGTACGCATGTACAGAGGACCATAACAGAAGACACTGAAAGAAAGATACAGGCACTGAAGATACGATACTATTTCAAACATTCTGGTATCTCATAGAGATCACATGACCTACAGGGAAGTAAGAACTAGAATAAGAAACACCATCCGGCTGTATGAAGACCTGACATGAGTGAAAAGACACAAATATCTGGACTGACCAAGACTATCCTACAGTGAACAGCACAAGGAGGGAGACAAAGAAGCAGACAGAAAAAAAGATGGGGAGATATTAGAAAGTGGATTGGCCTTGAGTAGAACGAAATACTACAGAAAGTTGAGAACTGCAAGGAGTAGAGGAAGCTGCTTGCAAAATCGTCAGTGGTGTCCCAACCGTCAACAAGGGTATGGGATGGGTGAAGGTGAAGGTAGCATGTGGGGTTGTCTGTGTACAGCGCAAGTCTTTACTTACTTCAGTAGGCTAGCCAAGTAGCTTTGGGGTTGTTTTGCAACTGATGATTTGGCATGGAGTAAAGTAGTAGGCCTAAGACTGCAGTGCTCACCTTTCAATTTTGTCCTGTTCTTTGGAGAGAGTTCAGGAATGCTGGGATCCACTGGACTGGCTTGGGCACCATTCCTGAATAGTTGGGTAGTGTTAATTATTTATCAGAGCTTATGTACATTATGTGGTGTAGGTGTCGATATGACAAGAAAATAGTACTAAAACAATGACTAAACATGAACTGAACAGTAAAACATCAGCAGCCTTTTAAGTTTATTGAAGTTCTGGAGCACAGTGTTTCCAATTATTGTGTCTGTGCTGTTATGAGTCAAATTCTACAAATAAAGTTATATTGTCAGTGTGTTTCATGCCCTAACAATCAATCCCTTAGATTGGATGATGCACTATTAAGTGTAGGTGTAGCTTATCTGAGTAAAGAAAAGGCACACAGCCCCTATGCCCTAGCTACCAGTTTTGTGACGTCAGCTCCACCACTGCCTTCAGTTCAAAATTTATTTTCTTCATAAATGCCAACAGTTACTTTTTGTGTTTGTGTAGTCCTTGGCTAGAGCTGAGGTTCACCAATGGTCAGATTTTGTGTAAGCAGCTGTTTTTTGCCCACCATGAAGGTAGCCACATTCCAACTTTGGGGATGTATGCTGGGTATGTTCATGTTGATGGTGCCATTTTCAGGTTTTGTGGAGAGGATTGGAGGTGGTTTAGTTATGAGCTCTGACTCAGTGTCTTTAGTTCCAAATAGTTACAATAAAATGTTTTGTAGGTTCCTTTGATTTGAATGATTCCAGTTGTAGGTTTCATTCTTGATGTTTGCGAATGAGCTGACTTTGCTTGAAAAGTGAGTTGGTATCTGTTGGTGCTATAAGTGGTTACCCATACTTAAATCAGTCCATGTGTAGGTTGTCTTAGCTCTGTGTAGATGCAATAGCTTTGTGTAGATTGCCATAGCTCTGTGTATATTGCCATTGGTCTGAGTGTATTGCCTTAGTTCTGTTTAGCAGGTTTTCTTAATTCAGTGAGGCTTGCCGTGGCTTTGCATAGTCATTTTTTCTGCCCTGAGCTACCTGCTTTAGCTCTGTGTAGCTTTTATCTTAGCTCTGTGTTACATGTCTTGGCTGTGTGTAGCTTGCTGTAGCTCTGTGTAATTTACTTCCTGGCTCTGTCTGTGGCTGTTTAACCTGCTTCCATGGATCAATATTATCTGTTTCTGATATCTGCTATGCATGCTTTAGCTTTGTATACCCAGTTTTCTTATCTCATAGTGGCATGCCTTAGTTTTGTATTGTTATTTTTATTTGTGTGTGTAGTTTGCCTCAAGTGTTTGTAGCTTTTCTTAGCTGTGTTTGTTTTGCATCAGTTGTGTAAAGTTTGCATCAGCTGTGTGTAGCTTGCCTTACCAGTGTGTAGCTTACCTTACCAGTGTGTAGCTTGCTTAAACCAGTGTGTAGCTTGACTTACCAATGTGAAGCTTGTCTTAGCTCTAATCCTGGAAAATGTAGTGTAGTTGATGCACATGTAAGTTTGGCAGATCTATAATTCTGCGTTTAGCTAAAACAGATTATACCAAGGGCAGTGGTAGTGGTCTAGAGACAACAGAGTTACCCAAAAATCACATTACCAGAGTTCTGCACTCTAAATCCCATCTGAATTAAGATATTACCTCTCATTTTGTGACACTTCAGAGAAAGCAAGTCAATAATGAAGTGCTAGTCTTTCAGATAAGACAAGCAAAAGCTCTGTGTGCAAAGCACTGTCAATACTGATTAAAGAATCCATGACAGCAAGAATGTGTTCTTATGCAGAGTTATTTTGGAAAGCTTCCTGATACAAGGGCAAATTATATAATAAAGATTGAAGAAAAAAAGGGGGGGGGGGGCATGCTGTGGTGATCTGCTCTCCTGGGAAAAGTAGCCCAAATTTTACATGGTGTAATTTGCTGTATAATGTAATGGCATGTATGTGTGTAAGATGTGTGTGTGTGTGTGTGTGTGTGTGTGTGTGTGTGTGTTGAGGGGGGGGGGGTACTTGTGAGTGTATATATATATATATATATATATATATATATATATATATATATATATAAAACTTTTTAGGTGGTGTGTGTTTGGGAGAGGGGGAGTGAGAGTGTGGGAGGGATGAGTGAGGGGGAGGGGGGGAGAGTTGTGTGTAGGTGAAACTGGTTAGCTGGTGTGTGTGTGTGTGTGTGTGTGTGTGTGTGTGTGTGTGTGTGTGTGTGTGTGTGTGTGTGTGTGTGTGTGTGTGTGTGTGTGTGTGTGTGTGTGGTGGAGGGGTGATGAAAGAAAGAGGAGAGGGTGTGAAACTTAAGCTGGTGGGGAGGGGGAGTCAAATCAAATCAAATCAAAATTGTATTTCCAGATGGTATATTAAGCAATAACTTTGAGAGAGAGAGAGAGAGAGAGAGAGAGAGAGAGAGAGAGAAGAGAGAGAGAGAGAGAGAGAGAGAGAGAGAGGGTGTCGAGGAGTTTGAATGTGTGCGTAACTTTTCAGCCTGAGTGTGTGTGTGTGTGTGTGTGTGTGTGTGTGTGTGTGTGTGTGTGTGTGTGTGTGTGTGTGTGTGTGTGTGTGTGTGAGAGAGAGAGAGAGAGAGAGAGAGAGAGAGATTTTAGCTGGGGTGTGTGTGTGTGTGTTTGTTGCTTGTCTTTGAAAGATTTTAAAGTGAGAAAAAATTTGCAATAGTTAGTTGTCATGACATGAGTTTGCCATTATTACAAAACATGCTAGCTTTAGGTGATGTTGGATGAAAGATAAAATAAGTATATTTGCAACTTTTACGATGACTGAATGATTTGATTGAGGAATGAATTTTGGGTTTGTGTCTGTTTTTTTCTTCTTTTCTTTATTTTTTTTCAAGAGATTAGAATGTTAAAAATGTTTGGAATTATGACATACCTTATCACACGTGGGATTTTCATTATTTTTTTTTTTTTTCATATATGAGTGATTATTTGTTGAAACCTGGTTATGGTGGTCTTTGCAATGTTTTAATGTTCATGCTAAACTTGTGTCAGCATTGATTTGATAAAGTTGTAATTGAACTTGTGTAAGAATGATTTAATAAAGTTAGAATTGAAATTCTGTAAACATTTATTTGATAAACTTGTAATTGAAATTGTGTTGACATTGGTTTGATAAAGCTGTACTGTAATTTGTAAATTAAATTGTATAAACATGGATCTGGTCATTTAAACTGGCTTTCAGTTGAATGAGTTTGAATATATCTGAAATTGTTTCACATTGAGTTTGTTTTATATAGTGATTTGATCAAGGAAAGCGACTTTTTGTGGTCAGTGTGTGTATGTGTATTGAAGGGGTGGGGAGAGTGGGGGTGGGGGTGGGGTGTGTGAAGTACATCACTAACATGGAAAATCATGCAAGTGAAATATCAGTGACCCAGAAAAACTGCTCAAGTGAGTGACTGTTACCTAAAACTTGGATAATTTTTCCAGACAAGAAGCAATCAGATGGCATAGTTTTTCCTGACTGCCAGGAATATGCAATAACTAAGGTGTGTGTGTGTTGTGTGTGTGTGTGTGTGTGTGTGTGTGTGTGTGTGTGTGTGTGTGTGTGTGTGTGTGTGTGTGTGTTTGAGAGAAAGAGGGAGGGGGGGGGGGGTCTTGTGTGTGTGTGAAACATCTTAGTTGGTGTGAGTTGGACATGGGGTGGGTGGGTTGAGAGAGAGAGAGAGAGAGAGAGAGAGAGAGAGAGAGAGAGAGAGAGAGAGAGAGAGAGAGAGAGAGGGTGGGGGTTCAGAGAAAAAGGGGTTGAGTCAGAGGGTGTGTGAAACCTTTTAGCTTTGTGTGTGTGTGTGTGTGTGTGTGTGTGTGTGTGTGTGTGTGTGTGTGTGTGTGTATGTGTGTGTGTGTGTGTGTGTGTGTGTGTGTGTGTGTGTGTATGTGTGTGTGTGGTGTGTTGGGGTGTGTGTGTGTGTTGTGTGTGTATTGTTTGTGTGTGTGTGTGTGTGTGTGTGTGTGTGTGTGTGTGTGTGTGTGTGTGTGTGTGTGTGTGTGTGTGTGGTGTGTGTGTGTGTGTGTGTGTGTGTGTGTGTCTGTGGGTGTGGGTGTGTGTGTCTTTGAGAGAAAGAGGAGGGGGGTGTGGCCTTGTGTGTGTGTGTGAAGCATCTTAGTTGGTGTGAGTTGGGCATGGGTGGGTGGGTTGAGAGAATGAGAAAGGAGAGAGAGAGAGAGAGAGAGAAGAGAGAGAGAGAGAGAGAGAGAGAGAGAGAGAGAGAGAGAGAGAGGGTGGGGGTTCAGAGAAAGAGGGGGTGAGTCAGAGGGTGTGTGAAACCTTTTAGCTTGTGTGTGTGTGTGTTGTGTGTGTGGTGTGTGTGTGTGAGAGAGAGAGAGAGAGAGAGAGAGAGAGAGAGAGAGAGAGAGAGAGAGAGAGAGGGTGGGTGGGTCTTGTGCATGTGTGTGTGTGAAACACTTTAGCTGCTGGTGATTGGTGGGGTGGGTTGCGTGAGAAAGGGGAAGGGGGGGTGTTTATTTATTTAGTCTTTTATATTTATTCTTTTATATTCTTCTTTATCGAGGATAATGGAATAAGCATTTGTATGCTTAAAATTTTTTTTTTTACGTCCAGTCCCCATGTGTATGTAATTTTGTAAATGTTATCTGTTGAGTGAGAGAGAGAGAGGGGGTTGAGAGTGAGAGAAGGGGGTGGGGTTGACAGAGAAAGGGGGAGGGGTTGAGAGAGAGACGGGAGGGGGGGTTGAAACCTTTTACCTGGTTTGTGTGTGTGTGTGTTTTTTTGTGGTTTTTTTGGGGGGTGGGGGGGAGTTGTGTGTGTCAAACTTTTTATCTTGAGGGGAGGGGGGGATGAGAGTGAAACAGGGGAGGGGGGGTTGTGTGTGTGGTGTGTGTGTTGTGTGTGTGTGTGTGTGTGTGTGTGTGTGTGTGTGTGTGTGTGTGTAACTTTTCAAATAAAGGTTGGGAAAAGAGAGGGGAGGGTGAGAGAGATTTTTTAGCTGATATGTTTGTCATTTGTTTTTGAGAGATTTCAATGTGAGAAAACTATCTGACATCATAAGAAAATAACTAGCTTTAGGTAATGATGGATGAAGGATGTACATTAATAGCTTTTAAGATGAATGACTGAATGTACTGAGGAATGAATGTTTGGGGTTTGTGTCAGTGGTGGTGGTTTTCTTTTTCTTTTTTTTCTCTTTTTTTTCATTTTTTTCAAGTAGATTAGAATTTTTTTTAAAGTTTGGAATTATGACATGCCTTATTACGAGTGTGGTTTTCTTCTTTTTTTAATGGCTTTTAATTTTTTATTATTTTGTTTATAAGAGTGACCGTTAGTTGAAACCTAGTTGTGGTGGTCTTTGGAATGCTTGTATGTTCGTGCTGAGCTTGTGTCTGCATTGATTTGATAAAGTTGTAATTGAACTTGTGTCTGCATTGATTTGATAAAGTTGTAATTGAACTTGTGTAAACATGGAACTGGTCATCTAAACTGACTTAGAGTTGAACTAGCTTGATTTTCTGAAATCCTTTGAAATTAAGTTTGTGTCAATACTTATTTTAATTATGGAAGGCAACTTTCAGCGGTCAGTATGTGTGTCAAGGGTGTGTGTGTGTGTGTGTGTGTGTGTGTGTGTGTGTGTGTGTGTGTGTGTGTGTGTGTGTGTGTGAAGTACATTGGTGACATGGAAAATCATGCAAGTGAAATATGAATGTTCTGAAAAAAAATGCTCAAGTGAGATTTTATTGCCTAAAACTTCAAAGAGTTTTTCCATACAAGAAGCAATCAGCTTGCATAATTTTCTGTGACTGCCAGTAATATGCAAGAAAGTGTGTGCATTTGAAACTTTTTACCTGGTGTGTTTGTTGTTGGGGGGAGAGGGGGGAGAAAGAGAGAGAGAGAGAGAGAGGGGGGGGGGAGATCTTGTGCTTGTGTGTGTGTGTGTGTGTGTGTGTGTGTGTGTGTGTGTGTGTGTGTGTGTGTGTGTGTGTGAAACTTTTTACCTGGTGTGTGTTATTGTGTTATGAGGTAGGGGTGGGTGAGTTGAGTGAGTGAGAGAGAAAGGGGGAGGGTGGTTAAGTGAGAGAGAGAGAGGGGGGGGGGAGGTGAGTGAGAGAGAGAAAAGGGGGGTGGGGGGTGGTGTTGAGTGAAAGAGAGAGGATTTTGTGTGTAACAAACTTTTTAGTGTGTCTGTGTGTGTTGGGGGGGGGGGGGGGGGGGGGGGGTTGTTTGTCAAACTTTGGGAGGAGGGGAGGATGAGAGTGAGGGTGGGGGAAGCTTGTTAAAGCGAAACCTTTCAGGGGAAGGGGGGGGGGGGGGGAAGTGAGATTTTTTAAAGCTGGTTATGTGTGTGTGTAAGTGAAACTTTTCAGCTGACGTGGGGGGGTGGGTAGGAGGGGGAGTGAGAGATTTTTTTTTTAGCTCTGTGTGTGTGTGTGTGTGTGTGTGTGTGTGTGTGTGTGTGTGTGTGTGTGTGTGTGTGTATTTGTGCCTTTTTTTTGTTTTTGAGATATTTCAAAGTGAAAATTTGGTAATGATAGATGAAATAAGTTTAATTTTAATGTCAGCTTTTAAAATGAGTGAATTGGATTTGTGTCTGCTGATTTTTTCCCTTTCCTTTTAAAAAAAAAATTCCCCCAAGAAGATTAGTGTATTTGGAATTATGACATGCTGTATTATAAATGTGGTTTTCTTTTTTAATGTTTTTCTTTGTTTACAATTTTTTTCATAAGAGTGACTATAGTTGAAAACTACTTGTGGTGGTCTTTGCAATGCTTGTATGTTTATGCTGAACTTCTGTCAGCATTGATTTGATTATGTAATTTCAATAGTAATTCTGAATAGTGTAAACATGGATCTGGTCATCTAAACTGGCTTTCAGCTGAATTAGTTTGAAAATCACAAATCACTTCAAATTGACTTTGGGTCAATTGTGATCTGGTCATGAAAAAAGGACTTTTTGAAAACATAATCTGTAGAAAAGTTGAATTGAAAGCAAGATTAGATAACCAAAACAGTGTTCACACTCGTATGTTGATAACATGTGAGAGAAAAAAAATGTAACAAACAAAACCTGTCATAAAGTTGGACAGAAAGAAATGTTACTTCGTTATGTGGAAGATTGTGTGCAGTATTAAGTTAGCTTTGTTCATACTTGTGACATTATTGCTTTGCTGTGTAAGACTGAACTGCAGAAACAAAAACATCTGCAGGATAGAAAGCAACATTGTACAGCTTGTTTTTACAGATATTTTGTTTTCCTCAGTTATTGGGACAATGTAAATGTTTACCACAAGTCATTTTACAAGTCTCACTTTACACATAGGTATTATTTCAATACTCGGCATATGCAGTGTGCGTGTGTGTGGGGGAGAGAGAGAGAGAATTTTCTTTTTCTTTTTTTTTGGGGGGGGAGTGTGTGTGTGTGTGTGTGTTGTTTGGTGTGTGTGTGTGTGTGTGTGTGTGTGTGGTGTGTGTGTGTGTGTGTGTGTGTGTGAGTGAGTGAGAGAGTGAAACTTTTTAGCTGGTGGGGGGAAGGGGGAGTGGGAGAGGTTTTTTGGATTTTTTAGCAAATGTGTGTGGAAGGGGGAGGGTTGGAGTGAGAGTTGGGTGGGGGGTGAATGTGTGTTTATAAAACTTTTCACCTTGGGGGGGGGGGGGGGGAAGAGAGAGAGAGAGAGAGAGAGAGAGAGAGAGAGAGAGAGAGAGAGAGAGAGAGAGAGAGAGAGAGAGAGAGAGAGATGTTTTTTAGCTGGTGTGTGTGTGTGTTCATTTTTTCCCCTCATTTTCGTTTGGAGAGATTTCAAATTGAGAAAGATTTGAAACAATGAACTGTCATGACAGTATCTTGACATCATGTGTAGTAGTTGTACTAGACATTGTGTTTTTATTGAAGATCAGACTGGATGATTGTATAGCAAAGTTCTATACTGTTTGTAATAAGATACTGGATGATTGTATTTAACAAAGTTCCATACTGTTTTAAGTAAGATACTGGGTGATTGTATAACAAAGTTCCATACTGTTTGTAATAAGATACTGGATGATTGTATAACAAAGTTCCATACTGTTTTAAGTAAGATACTGGGTGATTGTATAACAAAGTTCCATACTGTTTGTAATAAGATACTGGATGATTGTATAACAAAGTTCCATACTGTTTGTAGTAGATAGTAGATCATTGTATAACAAAGTTCCATACTGTTTGTAATAGGATACTGGATGATTGATTGTTATGATTGCGTTTAATAAGTATTATTTGAAATGTATTGAGAGAAAAGTGACTAGCTTTTGTTAATGACAGATGAAATATTGACTGCTTTTAAGATGAACGATTGAACTTATTGAGGAATTAATTTTGGGGTTTGTGTCTGTGGGGATTTCTTTTCTTTTCTCTTTAACAGTTTTTTTTTAACCAATATGGGTGGGTTTTTTTTCTAATGTTTAAGAAATTTAGAATGAAATTCTGGTATCTCAGTATAGCATTCCCAAAGAAACTGTGTTGTAATTTTTTTAATCAGATGTGCATATTTCTGACTTAAGGATACAAAGCTTTTGAGCTTTTATTTTCCACTTTTTTACTTTAATCTAAAGAATGAACATTTCTGTTTTGACTGTTGACACTTCCCATGCAAGCAAACTCTGTGGGATATTTTTGGTGATTTATGGCTCACTGACTTCTTCCTCTCAGTTTCCTAGGAATATGTTGACTTTCTGTGTGTGGTAATGTTCAGTCTAGGACCCAGTGATGTTGGTTCTGTACAGAAGATGATTCTCATTAATGTTAGATATGATGAACTTATTAATGTAAAGAGTGCTGCTAAATTTAGATGCATTCACAAGGGATAAATGATGAGGCAAAAACTAACCATAAAAGTTAGGCATTACACATTCACATGAGATAGAGATAAGGCAAAGACCATCACTGAAGTCTGTATATAATATGCATTCATGCAGTATAATGATACGGCAGAGACAGTCACAAAAGTGACATGTACATTTAGGTCGGGAAGTGATTGATAATTAGACCCTTTTCCTTTATAAGAGTTTGATAATGATTAAGGCTTCCCCCTCCCCTTTTTTCCCTTTATCAGTTTGTTATGATAAAGGCTTTTCCTTTATTACAGTTTGATAATTGATAACGGCCTTTTACTTTCATCAGAGTTTGTTAATGGTAAGGGCCTTTCCCTTTATTTCAATTTGATAATGATAAAGGCCTTTTTCCTTTTATTACAGTTTGATATTGATAACGGCCTTTTACTTTCATCAGAGTTTGTTAATGGTAAAGGCCTTTTCCCTTTATTTCAATTTGATAATGTAAAGGCCTTTTTCCTTTATCAGAGTTGCAGTTGCAAACGACAAGGTAACAATATTTTTGTGTGAAACTGCTATCAGTGTTAAAATTTTTACAGCAATTTTGGACAAGGCACCTGCATACACTTGACATACTCCAGTCGATTTAGTCTTACATGTGCATGAGTGTAATCATATACATACACATAAGCTCACAATTTACACACACATTCTAACACATAATACATATACACATGCCCATGCGTCCCATGTGTGTGTGTGTGTGTGTGTGTAGTGTGCTGCACACACTTATACTACATCACTCATGCACATAGGCACCCCCTACCCCTGCCCTCCACACACACACACACACACACACACACACACACACACACACACACACACACACACACACACACACACACACACACACACAACACACACACACACTGTATATAAATCAGCATAAAGGTCTTTTTACATTCTTTAAACAAATAAGTAAAAAGTGACATGGAAAGCAATCACAAGAAGAAATGTGAAGAATCGATACTCTGTGACATATTTGTCAGTACTTGTTCACTCACAGGCATTGTGCTGTAGGGGTTGAAGTTGTGGTTCTACCAGTGATGGCATGCAAACACTCTGATGGAACACAGACCACCGCAGATGCCATGGCATTCTGAAAAGACTGCTGCCTTCTTTGGGTGGCTCTGTGGCAGGAGACACTCAGCTGAGTGTGACTGCAGGGTTGGAACTTGGGTGAGGCCTCGGTGGTTTGGGTGGCATCATGTACTGTATTCACTACTTTTTGTTTTTGTTGTTGTTTATCTATTTCTTTTATTTCTTTTATTTCTTTTACTTATTTACACATTCATTTACTTATTTATCACTTATTTATTTATTCAGGATGTATTTATTTTTTTCTTTATTTATTCATTTACTTATTTATCAGTTTATTTTTTGTTTACATATTTATTCATTTACTTATTTATTTTATTATTACTATTTATTGTTATTATTATTATTTTTTATTATTATTATTATTATTATTATTATTATTATTATTATTATTACATTATATTTACATGATGCCATGGCCCATGATCTGCTCAGTCTTGCTAGCCTCACCCCCAGGTCATGGAGAGAGAGAGAGAGAGGAGGGGGGCAGACCACTGTTGGTGACATGACACACCCAGAGGGGAGTGCTGTCACCTTCAGGGTTGTTCTGCAGGGGTGGGTGGCTGTGACAGTTGGTGGAGGAGGAGGGGTCCCATGGGTAACAGCAAGACAGATTGAGCTTTGAGGGCCAGTTCAGCCTGAAGTCCACACACGCGCGCGCATGCATGCATATACACACACACACACTCTCTCTCTCTCTCTCTCCTCTCTCTCTCTCTCTCTCTCTCTCTCTCTTCTCTCTCTCTCTCTCTCTCTCTCTCTCTCTCTCTCTCTCTCTCTCTCTCTCTCTTTTCTCTTTTTTTTCTCTTTTCTCTGTGTCTTTTCTCTGTCTCTGTCAATGCACTGGAAAGAATGCATTGATCTTCAGGCTGGTGTTGTGGAGAGAGAGAGAGCCACAGGGATGGCTGGAGTGAGGGCACCCAATGTTCTCTCCTTTTCCACAGTCCACAGTCAGAGTGTAGCGTGCCATCACTGTCAGAATGACTCCTGCATCTGCTGTAGCACTATGCTTGTGAGCGAAGGAAAGGTTTACCCTATTTTGATGCAAAAGGAAAAGGTTGGATCCAAATTCTGTTCTGGGTTAGCTGCATGCACTCTGTGTATAGTGTAGGGCCAGAAAAAGGATAAGTTTTAACTTTTAAAAAAGTGTGTGTGTGTGTGTGTGTGCGTGCGCGCGTGCACACATGGTATGCATGTCAGTACAATCAGAAGTGTGTCTGTGCATATAGGTGCCTTTTTTGTCTTGTAATCAGAACTAATATAATGCAAGGTATCAAACACTGATATATGTTTCACACCAGCTACACCTACACACACACACACACACACACACACACACACACACACACACACACACACACACACACACACACACACACACACACACACAACCAGTCATAGTTTGTAAGATATCAAAGGGTAATTTTTTCATAGAATGAATAGAAATAATAAATTATGAATTTTATCTCTTGGGACTTAAAAGACAAATGCAAGTGTACTGAAAGATTTTGCATAATTTTTATAGAATAAATTAAAATGTAAACTTTATAATCAAGTATGGTCAACAACATCCCAAAACTGATAACTAAGAGTCATTGAGCCATCAACTGCCAAAACTGATTGAGAGAGAGAGAGAGAGACAAGGCAAGGCAAGGCAAGGCAAGGCAAGTCAAGGCAAGGCAAAGTCTTTTATTCGAGGATAATAGATAAGCACTTGTGTGCTTTTTTACATCCAGTCCCCGCCCTTTTCAGGGATACATCAAGTTGAAAATATACTAAACAATAAGACTTTACGCAGTACCAAACAACACACAAGAATAAAGGACACTATATATGATAAGGTAATAAAATGCACTCTTTCAGAAGACAAAAATCAGAAGTCACAATAAAAGAGAGAGAGAGAGAGAGAGAGAGAGAGAGAGAGAGAGAGAGAGAGAGAGAGAGATTAGTTATGATGTGGATGTTTTTTTGGTTTTTTTTTTCATATCAAATGGCATGGCCCATTCCTTTTTAAAATATTTTTTTTAAAGGTTTGGGTTGTGGAGGTGGGGCAAAAAACAAAATGGCTAGGCATGACATTCTGCATGAACCTAATCTTAAAACAGACATTTAATTTTGATGGGGTTAATTTTCCCCCTATTTTTGTTGTCAAGTGAATGGCCCTATTATGTAAAATGTATGTCTCAGTATCCTATGATTCAGAGTCTTATGTTGGTTACAGAAATCTTTACTTAGCCAGAAAGATGAGAGGGAGAGAGAGGCATATATGCATAATTCATTTTACTTTGAGATTTCCTTTCCAAAAGAAAGGGAGAGAGAGGGGGAGGGGAGAGAGAGGATGGATGGGAGATGAGAGAGAGAGAGAGAAATGACAAAGAAAGTTAATGAAAAAAAGGTTCCAAAAGGAGAGAGAAAAAAGAAGTAAACAAACAAAAAACAAAAAAAACACAAACAAGAAAAAAGACAAGAAAAAAAAGACAAGAAAAAAGGAGAAATACAAAAAAAAAAAAAGGAAAAAAAAAAAGGAAAACAAAGTGAAAACAAAGAAGCTTGAAAAAAAAAATGCATAAAATATATGTGCATGCCTTCATATGAGTATGTGTGTTATGTGAATATTTTGACTTTTTTGTTATATATTGTTTTGCTAAATGTTATTTTGTCATTTTGTGAACTTTATTTTTTATTGGATAAAGTTGTGATTTTTTTGTCAAGTGTATGCTGTTGTTGACAGTGTTTACCCGCTGTGTGTGTGTATGTGTGTGTGTGTGTGTGTGTGTGTGTGTGTGTGTGTGTGTGTGTGTGTGTGTGTGTGTGTGTGTGTGTGTGTTGTGTGATGAGAGAGAGAGAGAGAGGAGAGAGAGAGAGAGAGAGAGAGAGAGAGAGCATGTGTGTGTGTATGTTCTGTTAATAAGAGTGATTTTACTGTCGTATTAATGTTGCCTAAGTGTGGTGTTGAACTCTGACTCATTGTCTTGGAAGATGGTATTTTGATGTTATTTTTGGCAACAGGGTTTGTTTCAAGTTGCACAGATATTCTTTTTAGATGCTTAGAAAAATTGAGAACTGTTTTTGTATGTAACTGAGGTATGTGAACAGTAAGAATTGTTTTGGAAACACTGATACTCTTGTGAAAAAGTATGGTTTGCTTTTATTTTCCTAATAACAAAGCTGTGTAAAACTCCAGCTGTCTCCGAAAACCCCAGACTTGTTTGAATGACATTTCATAGTATCGTATCAGACCACTTTAGACTTCATTTAAAAAAAAATTATCATCCTTTATTTATTAGACTTCATTTTTTAAAAATTATCATCCTTTATTTATTTTCAGTTATGCTTTTATTCAGTAGTGTTTTCTTTGGTGGTGGTGGGGGTGAAGTGTGTGTGTCATAATACTAAACTGTATTGTACTGGTACAAGAGATTGTGTGTGTGTGTGTGTGTGTGTGTGAGTGTGAGTGTGTGTGTGTGTGTGTGTAAAATTCAGGCTAATTTTCCAAAGGAGAGCATATCACCATGTACTTTCTGAATCTTTGTGACATTAATTTGCCAGCGGGATCTGGTTTTTGTAATAAAAGGTTATCTTTTTTTGCTATGACTTATTGATACAATGATTAACCCATTAACCTTCCCCGTACGTCGCCTCGGCCTCGACGCGCTGTACCTCCTGGGTGTACAGCAACCCATACTTTTATTGAAGGCATAACCCGCTCCCATATCTCCTGGGTGTGCAGACACCCATACTTTTAGTGAAGGCATAACCCGCTCCCATATCTCCTGGGTGTACATACACCCATACCGTTAGTGAAGGCATAACCCGCTCCCATATCTCCTGGGTGTACACACACCCAGGCTGTCTGAAAATGAACTAAACCTCTGCCTTGCCTTGCATGAATCACTAAGCTCTTTCCCTACATCCTGGTTGCATAGCAACCCCATGACTTGAAGAGCCCACTGTAGGCCTACATCCTGGATGTTGAGTAACCTAATCTGCATACAGGGAGTCTGCCTTCATGTGTAAGGTTTGTAAGAAGGGAGAGTGCTTTTCCTACAAAAGATCTAGTACTTGAGGTGCATAAAAGGTATGCACTCAAAATATGCCCGTATGCACTGGAGCTATCCGTAAGGGGAAAAAAGGGCTTGTTACTTTACTGTGCACCTGCATAGATTTGCAGTCTTATGGCCGTTGGTTTACCACTGAGTTGATAGTCAATAATAATAATAATAATAATAATAATAATAATTGCATCAGAACATCTTGCACACATGTACGATCCTGTTCCGCTTTTCATAAGAGTAGGCTGGGAACAGATGACAAGATTTACAAAACTGCATACGCACGGGGACTGGACATAAAAAACCCAAAAGTGCTTATTCCATTATCCTCATTATAAAAAGTAAATAAATAAATAAAAATAAAATATCATAACTATGTGCACAGATGCACATGCATACATACACACATTCAAAGATATGTGCACACGCACATGCACACACACATGCCATCCACTTCAAAAAAGAAAATCAAAGCTTATTCAATGAATCATCCAGAAATAAAAAAAATAGACTTTGACCGACTTTGACTTGGACACATGTATGCACGCATGCATGCATGCATGCACACAGGCACGCATGCAGTCAGACATACATGTGCCCACGTTTGCGCACCCACGCACGCACACGCATGCAGACACGCGCACACACACACACACACACACACACAATTTACACGCATGCGCGCGCGCACACACACGCACACGCACACACACAATTTGCCTCAAACTCTCAAAAGTACTATCATGTAGGGCCTACCACCACTGCTTAGCAGCGAGCAAAAAATCTCAGAACAAGGACAGGTGTTCTAGCAACCAAGATGTAGGGAGGCCACAAGGTAGTGACGTCATTCTGATGTTGTAATGAGTAACCCTTCTTTCAGCGTATGGGTGTGTACACACCCAGGACGTACTGGGAGTTTAAATGCTAATTAAGTGCATTTCTAATTAACACAAACAAACCATTTTTGTGGAAGTGTAGGTCAGATGTTTATTGACAAAGTCATGAAATTTCAAGGCTGTAGGTTTGATAGTTTTTGAGTTACAGAGCAAAATATAGGGGTCTGGGTGTACACACACCCAGAGCGTATGGGGAAGGTTAAACAACTTTTAAAAATAGTGTAAGTGATGAAAGTTTGTTGATTTAAAGAAATTTCGTTTAAAAGAAAGGGGGGGGGGGGGGGGGGTGATGTAAGGTGCCATTCCCCTTGAGCTTAATAGGTTCAATGAGTTGTTCAGTATTCAAAACGTATTAGGATTAAGTAAGGTAACACCTGGTAATGTTGCACTGGATTGAAGATAAATTTGTCTTCTGTGTTGACACTGAAGCCAGCTCATGATTAGGTAAAGAACCATGTTAGCTTTCCTAAGCACTGTAGGAGATGTGTTCTGTCAGTCTTCCTAAACACTGTAGGAGATGTGTTGTGTCAGTCTTCCTAAACACTGTAGGAGATGTGTTGTGTCAGTCTTCTTAAACACTGTAGATGTGTTGTTAGTCTTCCTAAACACTGTAGATATGTTAGTCTTCCTAAACACTGTATACGTGTTCATTGTTTTTGGAGGCATTGTAGATGTGTTCTATCAGTCTTCCTAAGTACTATAGGAGATAAGTTGTGTTGTGTCAGTCTTCCTAAGCATTGTAGAAAATGTGTTCTATCAGGAGATGTGTTGTGTCAGTCTTCCTAAGCATTGTAGAAAATGTGTTCTATCAGGAGATGTGTTGTGTCAGTCTTCCTAAGCAGTGTAGAAAATGTGTTCTATCAGGAGATGTGTTGTGTCAGTCTTCCTAAGCAGTGTAGGAGATCAGATGTGTTGTGTCAGTCTTCCTAAGCAGTGTAGGAGATCAGATGTGCTCTGTCAGTCTTCCTAAGCAGTATAGGAGATTAGATATGTGCCATCAGTCTTCCTAAGCATTGTATCAGGGATGTTGTCCTGGTTATAGTAGATCTTATAGGGTCTGTGGGAAGCTGGTGAAAAACATCTGGCAATCTGTTGCTAGGCTTATTTATCTCAGAGTAAAACCACAAACATTGCTTTCACTAAGCTATACTCTTTCACATGAAAAATGTAGCTGTTTGGCATTTATTAAGAACATAAAATTCAAACTGATTGAGCAGGGTGGGAGCTAGCATATCAGAGCTGACAGGAGGCAAGTGTGGGCTGGGTGCCTGTTCTCTGCTGAGATAAGCCGTACCTGTGCTTGCTGTGGGGTACCTGGTCTGTGGGATTGGGAGTTGTAGCTTTTAAAGGTTTTATTATTTTACTCTTTCATTTTGAGGATAAGGGAATGAGCATTTGTGTGGTTTAAAAAAAGTTAATCTTATCCCCGTGTTTGCGGTGTGTATGTGTATGCATGCATACACATGTGAGAGAGTGTGATGGGAGGGAGGGAGGGGGAGAGAGAGAGAGAGAGAGAGAGAGAGAGAGAGAGAGAGAGAGAGAGAGTGTGTGTGTGTGTGTGTGTGTGTGTGTAAATGTTCAGAATTCTTCAGTCTAATGTCTTCACTAAAAGTATTTTCAGACAAATTTGAGTTTGCACGTATGACTTTAAGCCATGTATGTGGTCAATAGACTGTCAAGGTATTTCCTCTGTCTCAAAATATGCTATGTAATAGCTGCATGACTTCATAGGGACTGCAGCGAAACATCTAGCTTTGTGAGCTTGTTTAAGGCAGTTTTGTTGGGTATGTGTTGGTGAGTTGGCGATCTGATAAAAGCCATTGGTTATTGCAGTGTACAAGAGTAAGTTTACCCACATATCTCCCATGTTGTCTGGAATGGTCTCTGTCTATCAGTGACATGACCCTGCAAACCATTTCTGGAGGAAGACCTCTGTAGAAGCAGTTTCAGTCCTACAGAAATCTATTTCACTGGCCAGCAAAAACCTCCCTGTACATATTGGGTTGGACCCCACCTGACATCCTAGAAGCCCTGAAGCTAGCTGTTTGAGCCATGGATAAAAGAGTTCTTCAGAACGAGGAAGGTCAGAGACCTTGAGCACCAAGTGACCCACATACTGCTTTAAATTGGAGAAAAGAGTTTGGAGTGGAGAAAAGAGTTTGAAGTGGAGAAGAGAGTATGAAGTGGAGAAATGAGTTTGAAATGGAGAAGAGAGTTTGAAATGGAGAAGAGAGTTTGAAGTGGAGAAGAGAGTTTGAAGTGGAGAAGAGAGTTTGGAGTGGAGAAATGAGTTTGAAGTGGAGAAGAGAGTTTGAAATGGAGAAGAGAGTTTGAAATGGAGAAGAGAGTTTGAAGTGGAGAAGAGAGTTTGAAGTGGAGAAGAGAGTTTGGAGTGGAGAAATGAGTTTGAAGTGGAGAAGAGAGTTTGGAGTGGAGAAATGAGTTTGAAGTGGAGAAGAGAGTTTGAAGTGGAGAAATGAGTTTGAAATGGGGAAGAGAGTTTGAAGTGGAGAAGAGAGTTTGAAGCACTTTAGTAGCATGACCTGTCAGATGAGGAAAAGAAACAGTCAGATCCTGTTTTACAAAAACTCTAGTTACAACTGGAACCAGCTTTTCCCCCATGGATATACCTGTGTCCTGTCAGTATATATAGAATCCCCACCTGAAGAAAATTCTGTGCTTGGAATTCCCTCTTTTCTATACCTCTCTTTTTTCAGACATGTTCCTTTTCTTCCTGTCACCTCTTTCTTGTCTGTTTTCTGCCTTTTGGGTCAGTTTTCCTGCCTTTTTTTTTCCAGAAAGATTTAAAATACAACAATTCTCTCCCATGCTGAAGTTGGATGTGGTGGGTCTGCAAGTGTTTCTTTGAGTCTACATACATTTAAATGTTGTTTTCATAGATTTTTTTTTTTTTTTGTTAATGGGATAAGTGTTTCTGTTTTCTAACTGGTAACTTAAGATTTTTTCTGTCACACTGTCATTACTTCATGAGGTGCCTCTTAATATAGTGCATCATAGCGCTTTGAGCACTGACATTGCAAGTAGAAATAAAACTCAGGTATATGAACATTCTTCTAAAGAGATAAAGACAAGATGTAAACAAAAAGCACAGGCACATTTCTAACTGAGAATTAAAAAAAAAAAACTAAAAAAACTAGCACATGTAGTTAAGTTCATAACTTACAAAAGACTTTTTGAATAAACCTTGATGGATATAGTTCCTAACTTGAAAACCATTTTGAGAAGACTAATAAATATAGGTATATTCCTTAAGACTTTTTTCTAAACCTAGTATGAGAAAAGTTATATAGGGAGAGGAAGGGGGATGGAGTTTACAGATGGATGAATTTGTGTAGACACTGCAGGTATGTTTGTACCTTCCCTGAGTTTGCAGTGTTGTCAGACCTAGACGAATCAGACTTTGGAGATGTTCAAAGGATTGCAGCGTTTTGCTAAGTATTCACTGTGTGTGTGTGTGTGTGTGTGTGTGTGTGTGTGTGTGTGTGTGTGTGTGTGTTGTGTGTGTGTGTGTGCATGCGTGCGTGTACATGTGTGCGTGTGTGTGTGTGTGTATGCGTGTGTGTGTGTATGCATGCGTGCGTGTACGTGTGTGTGTGTGTGTGTGTGTGTATGTGTGTGTGTGTGTGTGTGTGTGTGTGTGTTTGGGGAGGGGGATGGATGGGTTTGTGTTCAGAAATAGAAGTTACATTTTTTCATTTAGTGTGTTTTCAGGGTTGGTGATCCTAGAGGCATCAGACTTCGAGAATTTTCAAAGACCTGCAATGTTTTGCTAAGTATTCATTTGTGTGTGTTTGGTGGTGGTGGTGTGGGGGGGGGGGGTTAAGGGATAGATGGATTTGCAGTCATTATAGTTATGTTTGTTTCTTCTCTGAGTTTGCAGTGTTGTTAGACTTAGACGGATCAGGCTTTGGAGATGTT
>CM060339.1:27419174-27439174 GCA_030674155.1 Stramonita haemastoma
TTCTAAATAGTATGAGAAAAGTTATATGGGAGAGGAAAGGGGGGGGTTTTTAAGAGGATGAATTTGTGTAGACCGCAGGTATTTTTGTCCCTTTCCCCTGGGTTTGCAGTTTTTGTCACCTAGACGAATCAGCTTTGGAGATGTTAAAAGGTTTTTGCAGCGTTTTGTAATATTCACTGTGTGTGTGTGTGTGGGGGGTGTGTGTGTGGTTGGTGTGTTGTGTGTGTGTGTGTGTGTGTGTGTGCATGCGTGCGTGACATGGTGCGTGTGTGTGTGTGTGTAGCGTGGGTGGATGCAGCGTGCTGTCGTGTTGTGGTTTGGGGTTTGTATGTGGGGTTGTGTTGGGGTTTTTTGTGTGTGTTTGGGGGGGGGGGAGGGATGGGTTTGTGTTCAGAATAAAGTTAATTTTTTCTTTTAGTGTGTTTTGGGGTTTTGGTGATCCGAGGCATCGGGACTTCGAGAATTTTCAAAGACCTAAAAAGTTTTGCAAAGTATTATTTGTGGTGTTTGGTGGGGGGGTGGGGGGGGGGGGGGTTTAAGGGGATAGAGGATT
Organism: Stramonita haemastoma; assembly: GCA_030674155.1. Taxonomy (NCBI): domain Eukaryota; kingdom Metazoa; phylum Mollusca; class Gastropoda; order Neogastropoda; family Muricidae; genus Stramonita; species Stramonita haemastoma. Next base: position 27,419,728 of record CM060339.1, read on the forward strand.
TGCATTTATATTTTATGTTTTTTCTTCTCTGAGTTTGGTGTTGTTAGACTTAGAGGATCAGGTTTTGGAGAGTTGAGGGACGCAGCTTTTGCTAAGTATTCACTGTGCCGCGTTTGGTGTGTTGTGTGTGGTTTTGTATTTGGGGGGGGGGGGGGGGGGGGGGGGGGTTTGGGTATAGACATTGCATTTACTTTTTGGTAAATTGCTTGCTGAATTTAGATGATTCAGACTGAAGTGTTGGGCGAGTACATGTTTGCAATTAAGTATTCACTCTGTGTGTGTGTGTGGGTTAGGGGGGAGGGGGTGGATGGTGGTGGATGGGTTTGTGTACAGAGTAGAAGCTATATTTGTTCTTTTAGTTGTTCATAGGGTTGGTGTACCCGAGTCTCAAAATTTGAAGATATTAAAGGGACTGCAGTGTTTTGCAAGTTAAGTATCCGCTTCGTCTGTGCGTGTTGTTTTGTTTTTTTTTGGGGGGGGGGGAGGATGGTGGTTGTGGATGGGTTTGCGTACAGAAATAGGAGTTACATTTGTTCACTCAGTGTGTTCATAGGGTCGACGATGCTATATGGATCAGACTTTGGAGACGTTGAAGGGACTGCAGTATTTTGCTGAGTTAAGTATTTACTTTGGGGGGGGGGGGGGGGGGGGGCAGGCGTTGGTTGTGGATGAATTTGCAGACATTATAGTGACATTTGTTCATCTTTCTGTTCAGGAAGTCGTAGGACTTTGACGGATCAGACTTTGGAGATGTCAAGGAGACTGCAGTGTAATGCTAAGGTAAGTATTTCACTGTGCGTGTTGTGTGTGAGTGTGTCAAGTCAAAGTCTTATTTCTAGATGGTCAAGTCAAATGAAATTTTTTATTTCCAGATGGTACATTGAATAAGCCATCTATCTAGGGAAAAAAAAAGAGAAAAATAAACATTTCACAACATTATTTGACGTAACATTCAACAGCCTCAAAATTAAGATATATCTATAGATAAAAAACAAACAAAAGAGAGGGGGGAAAAAAACCCACAAAGGAGGAAAAAAAAAAACCACTCAAAAATCGCACGCACACACACGCACGCACGCGCGCGCATGCGCGTAGGTGCTCTCGCCACACGAGTACGTATGCACTGAGTTTAAAAAATCCTAAAGTGTTTAAACAAATTATATCAGTTTCAGAATCACTATACAATTATGTAAAGTTGAAAAAAAATCTCAATCAAACAATTTATATCAGGTTACAATATCTCCATACTTTCAACCCATACTTTTTATTTATAAAAAGAGGGGAAAATATCACCAGTTAAAAAACAAACAAACAAACAAAAGCAAAAAACCCCCCCAAAAACAAGTGTGTGTGTGTATGTGTGTGTGTGTGCATGTGCGTGCGTATGTGTGCATATGTGTTCATGTTTTTTCTATATTTGTTCTGGAAAAAGCTGGAAAATGCAGAAATATGATTTCATTAATCAAAATACAATTTTTTTCAACAAAAACTCTGAAAATCAAAAACGTTCGCCTGCTATCGTTAAGGGACTGCATTCATCTTGCGTTACATCGTCTGCTATTATTCAGATAAGCTAAGCCTAGCCTAATAGTCTCCCTTTCAATGCATGCACATGGCACCTCTTTCAAAACAACATGGTGGAAAGTTGTGTATATTTTCGTGGAAAAACAGACCACACTGACACAAGCAAAGAAAGACGTGGAGTAAATGCAAAATGATGCTAACAGGCCAGGATGGGGGTAGAAGAGGTACAGTTGCAGATATAGATGCACAAACAGCAAAATTGGTCGTTTGTTTTGCCGAGTAAGGTGTGAAACTTGTGCTGCGTCTCTCGCATTGGGATACTTGCTAGTGAAAGCATTGTTTAGACAGGTGTGTAACATTTAGACTTCCAGTGTGTGTGTGTGTGTGGTGTGTGTGTGTGTGTGTGTGTGTGTGTGTGTGTGTGTGTGCACATGCACAGTGATAGAGATTACATTTCTAATGGTTCACTTTTTATGTTAACTGTGTTCAGGGAACAGGTGAATCCTAAGACAGGTGAAGATGACGGAGAGAGGCCATCAGATTGCTGGTGCAGCTTCCTCAGGTACGTGTGCACGTGCGTGTGCATGCATGTGTCCAATATCTTTTGTAGGAATAGTTTCCCTATAAAAGTATATTTCTTTTAAAACAGAATTTTACCAAGGACAACTCTCTTGTTGCTGTGGGTTCTTTTACATGTGCTAGATATGTGTTTAACACGGGATCTTGGTTTATTGTCTCATCTGAAAGACTAGCACTGGGACCACTTTCACGGTTTAGTGGATGGGGGAAAATTCAGATATGCTGTAATGACCACAATGAAAAATGACAACATTGCAAGTATTACCAGATGTTACTGTAGGAACCCCAAAGTACCATGATGTTCTCTTAGAAGAGGTGTTTAAAAAATATTCTGTTTTCATTATATGACATTTTGCCTGTGTTCTTTTGTTCTGGCAACCAGGGAGTGATACTTAGACATGGGATGGGTATAGGATGTCCATTATGCAGTGGTATTTGCCCATGTGGCACTTTTTATGTATATTTTTGTACTTTAACACGTTTGTTATCCTTTTTTTTTTTTTTTTTTTTTTTTACATTTTTTTGTAATCTGGGGATGCTAAGAAAAGCAGAATGGCTGGAGTCCTCAGCACAGCCTGGTTTATTTGCCTTTAGGAATGAAATGATTTAGGTATTGTGTTATTTGATGGGATTTTTTTTCAGATGGATGTTAGATATTGGACAGTAGTAGGACGAGTTGGTTTCAAGCTTGTTACTTACGATCAAGTATGGCATGCAAAATATTGTATAAACTAAAATATATAGGACTGTGGGGACACATGTACTACTATATAAAAAGTTTATCGAGTAAAAGGAGCATGCAAGTATGGGTAGGGAATACGTATTCAAATTTTTAGACCTCTACAGATGGGTTTACCTCAAGGCTTGGTGTTAGCACCAATTTTATTTAATATATTTTTACATGATCTCTACCTAAACATGTTTCAAATGAAGTAGTCATTGTTCAATATGCAGATGAAATATGTGTGTGGATGAATGTAACGATAAAACATGCAACCCCAAAATCGCTTTAAGTCATACAGAAAAGTATATCAAACAACTTGACAAAGTAAATCACTATATTTTAGAAAATGGTTTAACATTATCCCCAGATAAAACACACATTTTACTCTTTAAAATGGTCTTTAAGAATGGTATTAATCCTAATGATCTCCCAGAATGTAAATTAGAAGATGAATTCATCAAATATCAGCAAGCTGTAATATTCCTTGGGGTTATCCTTACTTCTAAAGTGAGACAACTCTCAGACTGAAAGTGGTCTAAAACGTGTTTAGAAAGAAATTCTGGGTTCTTTTTTTTTCTTTCTAAACAGTCTATCAGGCATCTCTGTGTAGTTCTCATTTTCCATGAATGAAAACATTTTAATGTTTAATATTAAGTGTACAAAAGTTTTAAAAATTAATTGAAGACAAAAGAATTCTTTTGAACGTATGTGAACTGTTTGGTTAATAACCAAGGTTCTTGTCTCAGTTTCTAGATTTTCTTTGCTCTAGTTGTATTTCTTTTCAGATAGGTACTGACTTAGATCACTGATTCTGGAGCTGTTGTGTTTTTTTATCGGGGGGGGGGGGGGGGGGGGGGGGGGGGGGGGGGGGGGGGGTAAATTAAAAAAAATTTTTTTTTACTTCTGCTAAGAGCTACATTAAAATGCAATTGAAAATGCTGAATTTCGTTTTCTTCTTCTGTTTAATCTGATTTCTACATGGAGAACAGCCAGCCCTGGGACTGGGGACAGAGGGCGGGTGGTCAAGTCATCCCTGGTGCCCTACAGCCATGAGACAGCAGCACCTGTCGGGTAAGGAGGCTGACTTTTTACTTTTTATATGCTCTCTCTATTCTCGGGTAGAGTTCAGTGAGATTTTTACATATGCGACTGTCTTCCCCCCCCCTACCTACCCCCCCTTCCCACCTTGAGAAACATGATCCTCCCCCCAATTAAGATAGCCACATTCCGATGGTGGAGATGATGTCAAAATGTGACACCTGTGTTTTCAAAAGTTTTGTCATCTGTTCCTTCCTACATGATAGGGCCTACTCTTCCTAAAGGTAGAACTGGTTTTGATGTGTGCATAAGATGTTCTGTATGCATTCACACACGGGGCCTTAACCTTTATAGTAAAGGCCTTTAACATGCAGTTTTACTTTCCCATCAAACTAGACTATAAACCAGAAGATAGGATTGCATGGGTGATTTTCCTTCCGTTTCAAATGGAATCAATGTGTAACAGACAAAAGCAGAGCTCAGAGGCTATATTAGTAAAGTAGCAAAAAAAAAGTGTTTTTGTTGTATGTGTGATAAAACACATAGGCCTGCAAAAAGGGGGGGGGGGGGGGGGAGGGGGGGGCAAGAGTTTGAAACTGAAGCAACTACCAAGAGCAGATTTCACACTTTGTTTGGATTTAAGTTGCTACAAATCAGATACAAAGTAACAAAATTAGACACAAAATTGGTGCCTAATGCTGAAGCCTAAATTAAATGTACGTGCTGATTTTGTAAACGGACATGATCAAGGCAAATGAACATTGTACCTTTGGTTTCCACATTCCAGTACAGCATTCTTTTGTGGACTGTCATTGATCGGTAGATTGTTAGTTATGAACTTTGCTTTTTTTCCCTTTTTTTTTAACTTGATAATTGCAAACTTTTCATTTACTTACACATACAAACCAATTTCAGTATGAACGTACCCAAATAGCATGATCATAGCAGTTTGACAGTAACTCAGATGTTATGCCTAAAAAATGTTTTAAGTGAAATGATGTCTTATATCTCCGGGCCTCAGGTTTATAGTGTCATCCAAAGCATCAAACTGGGAAGAAATAGCAAGGCTGGGAATATAAGGCAGAATCTCACACTTGTTAGCAGGCAAACATCTTGACCATTATTCCACTTTCCATTCTAGTAATAACATGATTATTCTGTGTGCTGTTTTTAGGTAGTTAGTGACTGATGTGTCACTTCTGAAGTGTGCAGTGTTAGGTAGTGAGTGACTGATGTGTCACTTCTGGAGTGTGCAGTGTTAGGTAGTGAGTGACTGATGTGTCACTTCTGGTGTGTGCAGTGTTAGGTAGTGAGTGACCGATGTGTCATTTCTGGTGTGTGCAGTGTTTAGGTAGTGACTGATGTGTCATTCTGGTGTGTGCAGTGTTAGGTAGTGACTGTTGTGTCACTTCTGGTGTGTGCAGTGTTAGGTAGTGAGTGACTGACGTGTCACTTTCTGGGTGTGCAGTGTTAGGTAGTGACTGATGTGTCACTTCTGGTGTGTGCAGTGTTAGGTAGTGAGTGACTGATGTGTCACTTGTGGTGTGTGTAGTGTGACTGATGTGTCACTTGTGTGTGTGCAGTGTTAGGTAGTGAGTGATGTGTAGCGTGTGGTGTGTGTGCAGTGTGACTGATGTGTCACTTGTGTGTGTGCAGTGTGACTGATGTGTCACTTCTGGAGTGTGCAGTGTTAGGTAGGTAGTGACTGATGTGTCACTTCTGGAGTGTGCAGTGTTAGGTAGGTAGCGACTGATGTGTCACTTCTGGAGTGTGCAATGTTCGGTAGTGAGTGACTGATGTGTCACTTCTGGTGTGTGCAGTGTTCGGTAGTGAGTGAGTGATGTGTCACTTCTGGAGTGTGCAGTGTTAGGTAGCAAGTGACTGATGTGTCACTTGTGGTTGTGCAGTGTGGACTGACGTGTCACTTGTGGTGTGTGCAGTGTGACTGATGTGTGACTTGTGGTGTGTGCAGTGTGATTGATGTGTGACTTGTGGTGTGTGTAGTGTGACTGATGTGTCACTTTGTGGTGTGTGCATTGTGACTGATGTGTCACTTGTGGTGTGTGTGCAGTGTGACTGATGTGTCACTTGTGGTGTGTGCAGTGATGATGTGTCACTTGTGGTGTGTGTGCAGTGTGACTGATGTGTCACTTGTGGTGTGTGCAGATGGTGTGTGTCTGTCAGGCATGAGGGAGGGAAGAGGCAACAGGCAGCACATGCCAGCTGTACCCCCAGACCACAGCAGCAGGGGCAGACAACTGCATACAACTCCCTTCAGAAAAACAGCAGGGAGGGCTGGCTCAGAAGCCTTTCTATGAGGACAGTGAACAATGGTGTCTATTTCAGTTTAGAAATCAGCAGTGTTTTCCATGTATAGTGAACAATGGTGTCTATTTCAGTTTAGAAATCAGCAGTGTTTTCCATGGATAGTGAACAATGGCGTCTGTTTCAGTTTAGCAATCAGTGTTTTCCATGGACAGTGAACAGTGGTGTCTATTGCAGTTTAGAAATCAGCAGTGTTTTCCATGGACAGTGAACAGTGGTGTCTGTTGCAGTTTAGAAATCAGCAGTGTTTTCCATGGACAGTGTACAATGGTGTCTATTTGAGTTTAGAGATCGGCAGTGTTTTCTCATGGACAGTGAACAGTGGTGTCTGTTGCAGTTTAGAAATCAGCAGTGTTTTCCATGGACAGTGTACAATGGTGTCTATTTGAGTTTAGAAATCGGCAGTGTTTTCCATGGACAGTGAACAATGGTGTCTATTTAAATTTAGAAATCAGCAGTGATTTCCATGGACAGTGAACAATGGCGTCTGTTTTAGTGTAGAAATCAGCGGTGTTTTCCATGGCTTCAGTTTTAGCACTGGGAGGTGGAGGTGACAACAGAGCACAGCCACTTTTTCAAAGCTTGTTCCGCCAGAGATAGGTAGGCGTTTTCTTTCTGAATCTTGTCATATGAAGTGAAAATGTGTCGCGCTGTGCCTGACAGAGATAGGCAGGCGTTTTCTTTCTGAATCTTGTCGTATGAAGCGAAAATGTGTCGCGCTGTGCCTGACAGAGATAGGCAGGCGTTTTCTTTCTGAATCTTGTCATATGAAGCGAGAATGTGTCGCGCTGTGCCTGACAAGTCGGAGCCCAGCACATCCAACTTTGGCATGAGAGAGGATTGAAATGTTGTTGATGTTAATGGGCTGAAGTTAAAGTAGTTTGGTATTCTGATTTAGCACCGTACCAGTGGTCAAACTGAAGCTGTGGACAGTGTTACATTTTGCTTTATCATCATTCCCCCTTCCCCCCAAATATAAAACATTCCAGTTCTGATCCATAACATCATCATTCCCATCATCCCCCTCCCCATTCCCTCCTCCCCCTCCTGCTTGCATCCCTGTGAAGGGAACTTGCCAACGCATGTGGTGTTGCCTGTTTGTTAGGTGTGTGTGTGTGAGTGTGCAGGAGTGTGTTATACATTTAAAAGCTTTTTATTCCTAAGCTGGAGCTCTGAGGTTCACCAACAGTGAGATTGTTGCAACTGTGACCATTTTTGCGTCCATCATGAAGGTGGACTAATTCTAACTTGGGGGATGTGTGTTATAAATGGGTCATCAAAATGGGACACTGCTAAAATAAATCCATGACACTACACGACACTGCTAATATAAATCTATGACACATCACTACACTGCTAAAAGAAATATGTAAAGCTACAGTGCACCTCTACATTGCTAAACTAAATCCTTAAAATTTCACTTAACTGAAAAAAAAAATCCATACTCTTACACCGATAAAGTAAATTCATACTACAATCAAACTAGTAAAATGATTTAAAAAAAAAAGTATATTAACGCCTACACTGCTATAATTGACCCTCAAAACTGCACTTGGACCAATGAAATAAAACTGCGTGACATACACTGCTAAAAGAAACACATAAAACAACACACACTTGTAATATAAACTTCTAAAACTATACTTTGCCAAAATAAAACCCCAACATTACACTACACTTGTACTCAAAATTAAAGAATTTGAATTGATTGGATTTGCACTGCTAAAACTAAAACCCAAAACTTTGCTGCAAAAAAATATATAAACTACACTCTCTCTTGCTCAGCCCAAATCCTTAAAAACTACACTAAACTTGTACTTTTGAAACTATGCTTTGCTAAAATAAGCCCTCAATACTACTCTACACTTGAACTGGAAATAAAAGAATTTGAACTGATTGGATTTGCACTGCTAAAACTGTAACCAATTATTTGGGCTAAACCTTGAGGTACAACAAGGGTAAGTGTATACCTTGTTTTAATTGCCCCCCCCCCCCCCCCCCCCCCCCCCCCCCTGTCCAATTTAGGTAGCTATATTCTGACTTTAGGGATGGTGTTTAAACAATCTGTGATCGATTTTGTCATCCATTCCTACCAGCACCACCAAATTGGTTTTAAAAATGATTGTGCAAGATATTCTGTGTGCATTTGCACACAGGGCCTTGGTTTATAGTCTTATTGGAAGGACTGACATTCAGTTTGATTTTTCTCATTATACTTGGAATCAAAAAGCAAGGCCAGGACTCGAACCCAGAGCCTGGCAGATGACATGTTGGGCAGAGGAGGGTCTTGACTGATCTGCCACCTTCCTTCTGACACTGCTGAAAGAAAAGATGCATTGCTAAAGTAAAACCATGTTCACTCCTAAACTAAAAACGATACATTTACTTTGCTAAAGTAAAACCACATACACTGCTGCGAGAAAAGGAGATGCATTTACATTGCTAAAGTAAAACCACATGCACTGCTGAAATAAAAGGAGATACATTTACATTGCTAAAGTAAAACCACATGCACTGCTGAAATAAAAGGAGATACATTAATTTTTACATAGCTAAAGTAAAACCACATTCACTGCTGAAATAAAAGGAGATACATTTACATTGCTAAAGTAAAACCACATGCACTGCTGAAATAAAAGGAGATTCATTTTTATTGCTAAAGTAAAACCACATTCACTGCTGAAATTCATAACCCATAAAACCATTTATACTGCTAAAAATACACCTATAAAACAACTAATGCTACACTGCTATAAAATAAAACCTATAAAAATGCACAGCTAAAAATAAATGGATAAAGTTGAACATACTGCTATAATAAAAACAAACTTGCTATGAAAACCAACCTTAAAATTTGCATTGCCTCAACATTGCTTAAAAGAAAAAATCCCATACCTTTAAAGCTACACTACAGTATTTCCATTGAGAGTACTATAAAACTGCACTACAGCTACAGGGATAAAAGTAAAACTAGAGCACTACTTGTAGACCTACACCGTTTAAAAATCTATAATCTGCGCTACATGTACACTACTAAAAGTTAAAATCTATAAAACTACAAACGGCTAAAAGTAACTTGCAAAATTGAGCTGCACTTGTACTAAAAAAATCAAAACTGCATCTACACTGAAAGTAAAAACCTATAAAACTGTACAGCATGCACACTAAAATTAGAAACTTGTAAAGCTGCACTACACCTATACTACTGAAATTTAAAACTCTGCAAGACTTGAAAGTAAAAACTTATAAAACTGCACTGCATTTAAACTGTTTAAGAATCTATGAAACTGCTCTATACCTATACCACTAAAAGCAAAAGCCTATGAAACTGCACTACACCTATACCACTAAAAGTAAAAACATTGAGCTGCACTACACCTACATTGCCAAAAAGTAAAACAGCACATCTACACTAATGGTGAAAACCTAAAAAAAAACAACAACCCTGCACAACTCTTATAAGTAAAAACCTAACAAACTGCACAACACCTTTACTAAAAGTAGACACCTATGAAACTGCACTATACTTAAAACTAAAAAAAAACCCATAAAACTGCACTACACCTACATTTAAAGTAAAAACCTTTGAAACTGCAGTACACTTATACTAAAAGTAGATACCTATAAAACTGCACTACACCTACATTAAAAGTAAAAACCTTTGCAGTACGCTTATAAATACTAAAAGTAGATACCTATAAAAACTGCACTACACCTACATTTAAAGTAAAAACCTTTGAAACTGCAGTACACTTATACTAAAGGTAGATACCTATAAAACTACACTAACTTACACTATTAAAAGTAAAAACCTATAAAACTGCACTAACTTACACTATTAAAAGTAAAAACCTATAAAACTGCAGTACACCTAAACTAAAATAAAAACCTTTAATACTGCAGTACACCTAAACTAAAATAAAAACCTTTAAAACTGCAGTACACCTAAACTTCTACGACTTATAAAACTACACTGCACCTAAACTACTAAAATAAAATTAACCTGTACTTCACCTAAACTACTATAAAAGAAAAACCCCAAAACCCTGCACTTCACCTAAACTACTGAGAAAACCCCCCCTGTACTTCACCCAAACTACTAAAATAAAATTGTCCTGCACTTCGCCTGAACTACTGAAGAAATAACCTGCACTTCACCTAAACTACTGAAGAAATAACCCGCACTTCGCCTAAACTACTGAAGAAATAACCCGCACTTCGCCTAAACTACTGAAGAAATAACCCGCACTTCGCCTAAACTACTGAAGAAATAACCTGCACTTCACCTAAAGTACTGAAGAAATAACCTGCACTTCGCCTTATGTACTGAAGAAATAACCTGCACTTCGCCTTATGTACTGAAGAAATAACCTGCACTTCGCCTTATGTACTGAAGAAATAACCTGCACTTCGCCTTATGTACTGAAGAAATAACCTGCACTTCGCCTTATGTACTGAAGAAATAACCTGCACTTCGCCTTATGTACTGAAGAAATAACCCGCACTTTACCTAAACTACTGAAGAAATAACCCCACTTTACCTAAACTACTGAAAAAATAAACTGCACTTCGCCTAAACTGCTAAAAAAACACAAAAACCTGCACTTGACCTAAACTAAAATAAAATTGTGCACTTCACATACACAAAAGGTAAAGGTGTCGCATAACCTATGTGGTTGTAGGGGAGCAAGGTGTCTGAGACCTGGCTTCTCTATGGGCCAACATGTTGAGGGCGGCACCCATCTCCTCTCCCTGGCTGCTTTACCTTCCCTGACCCTAAAGAGGGCAGGTACCCATTTACAGCTAGGGGGACTGTACTGAAGCCAAGGTGGCTGAAGTTCACCCATCCAACTGGCAACCAGGCTATAGAGTGCTTAACCTGAATTGGGGAAAGGAGCACTCTGGCCACTTGGCTATCCCGCCCACCTACACTACTAAAATAAAATTATCCTGCACTTGCCTAAACTACTACAAAAAGAAAAACTGTAAAACTGCACTACACCTTAACTACTAAAGTAAAAACCTACAAAACTGCACTAAACCGAAACAATTAAAAAAAACAACAACAACCCGTGAAACTGCACTATACCTAAACTAAAATTAATAAAAACCTTAATAAAACTACACCTAAACTACTAAAATATAAACCTGTGCTACACCTAAACTAAAAAAGAAAAACCCATAAAACTGTACTACACCTAAACAATATATATATATATATATATATATATATATATATATATATATATATATATAAAAAAATAAAGCTGCACTAGACTTACACTAAAAGTAAAAAACCTATAATCTGCATCCACCCATACTACCAAGTAAAAAACATAAAACTGCTAAAAGTAAAAACCTATAAAACTGCAACTGCACCCATACTACTATAGTAAAACAACCCCCCCCCCCCCCCTATAAAATGACAATACATCTAAACAAATAAAAACATTAAAACTGCACTACACATAAAAAAACAAAATCCTGTAAAATTGCACTAACCTAATTAAAAACCTATAAAACAGCCCTTAACTAAACTGCTAAAAGTAAAACCTTCTAAAACTGCACCACACCAAAAACAAAAAACCCCTATAAAACTGTACTGAACTTCTATAAGTGAAAACCGTAAAACTGCATGCACTACACCTAAACTAAAAGTAAAAACCTATAAAACTGCACCACACTTGAACTGTTAAAAGTAAATATATAAAACCACACTACACCTACATTGCTAAATAGAAACCTGCACTACACCTACACTGCTAAAAAATAAACTGCACTGCTAAAAATAAACTGCACTACACCTACACTGCTAAAAATAAACTGCACTGCTAAAAATAAACTGCACTACACCTACACTGCTAAAAATAAACTGCACTAAACCTACACTGCTAAAAATAAACTGCACTATACCTACACTGCTAAAAATAAACTGCACTACACATACACTGCTAAAAATAAACTGCACTACACCTACACTGCTAAAAATAAACTGCACTACACCTACACTGCTAAAAATAAACTGCACTTCACCTACACTGCTAAAAATAAACTGCACTACACCTACACTGCTAAAAATAAACTGCACTACAACCTACACTGCTAAAAATAAACTGCACTACACATACACTGCTAAAAATAAACTGCACTACACCTACACTGCTAAAAAAAACTGCACTTCACCTACAACTGCTAAAAATAAACTGCACTACACATACACTGCTAAAAATAAACTGCACTTCACCTACACTGCTAAAAATAAACTGCACTACACATACACTGCTAAAAATAAACTGCACTACACCTATGCTGCTAAAATAAATTACACTATACCTACACTGCTAACACGAATCCATTTAACTGCACTATACCTACACTGCTAACACGAATCCATATAACTGCACTATACCTACACTGCTAACACGAATCCATATAACTGCTCTACACATACACTGCTAACATGAATCCATACAAGTGCACAACACCTACACTGCTAACAAGAATCCATAAAATTGCACAACACCTACACTGCTAACACGAATCCATATAACTGCACTACACATACACTGCTAACATGAATCCATATAACTGCACTACACATACACTGCTAACATGAATCCATATAACTGCACTACTCATACACTGCTAACATGAATCCATATAACTGCACTACACATACACTGTTAACAGAATCCATATAACTGCACTACACTTACACTGCAAACACAAATCCAGAAAAGTATGGTACATTAACACTGCTTAAATGAATCCAGAAAACTACATACTGCTAAAATCCCTGAATCTAAACCACAATTTCACTGCTTAAATAAACCATAATACCACACTACACTTGCTTGGTTAGGAAAAATCTAAAAATACTATACACTTTCACTGATAAAATGCTCCATAAAACTATACCACACTGCACTGCTAAAATAAACCCATAAGACTAAACCACTTGCATTGCTAAAATACTCCATAATACTATACTACACTTGCACTGCTAAAATAAACCCATCAAAACTATACTACACTTGCACTGCTAAAAATACTCCATAATACTATACTACACTTGCACTGCTAAAATAAACCCATCAAACTATACTACACTTGCACTGCTAAAATACTCCATAATACTATACTACACTTGCACTGCTAAAATAAACCCATCAAACTATACTACACTTGCACTGCTAAAATACTCCATAATACTATACTACACTTGCAATGCTAAAATAAACCATAAGGTTGCACTACATATGCACTGCTAAAATAGCATTAAAGTACACTACAGTTGCACTGCTAATATAAATCCATAAGAGTACACTACAGTTGCACTGCTAAAATAAACCCATAAAAGTACAATACAATTGCATTGTTGAAATAAACCCATAAAACTTCACTACACTTACACTGCTAAAATACACCCATAAAAGTACACTGCACTTGCACTGTTAAAATACACCCATAAAAGTACACTACACTTGCACTGTTAAAACACACCCATAAAAGTAAACTACACTTGCGCTGTTAAAATACACCCATAAAAGTACACTACACTTGCGCTGTTAAAATACACCCATAAAAGTACACTGCACTTGCGCTGTTAAAATACACCCATAAAAGTACACTGCACTTGCGCTGTTAAAATACACCCATAAAAGTACACTACATGGCTTTGCTTCGCGAACGAAGATTCAGGGCACTGTCCACGTCTGGTGCAGGCTCGCTGGTGGCTGTTCAGTCCAATGCGTGACAAACAAACCCGGCCGCAGCGGCTGCAGGGGAAAGTCAATTCTGGGGTTGATGTAGAGGGGACGCGGTTCTTCCTCCTCATTCGCCTCTCCTCAAGGGCGGCTCTGCGATTGTCCTCAAAGGAGTAGACCGATTGATGCACAGTGTGTCGCCAGGCCTGCCGGTCAGCAGCAAGGACTGACCACTAGTTATGGTCTATGAGGCAGGCTGACAGAGATTTCTTCAGAGAGTCTTTAAATCTCTCCTTTGGTGCGCCTCTGTAGCGGTGTCCGGTGGAAAGTTCTCCGTAGAGAACCACCTTCGGTAGGCGATGGTCCTCCATTCTAGAGACATGCCCTGCCCAGCGTAGCTGCGTTTTCAGCAACATGGCCTCAATGCTGGTGATCCCTGCTTGCTCCAGCACCTCAGCATTCGTGGTGAAGTCGCTCCAGTGGATGTCGAGGATGGAGCGGAGGAAAAGTACACTACACTTGCACTGTTAAAATACACCCATAAAACTATATTACACTTTAACTGCCAAAATAAACCATAAGATTAGACAACTGGTAAACTGCTAAAAAAAAAGAAAGAAAGAAAGAAAAAACCTTTACAAAAATACGCAACACTTCCACTGCTATAATAAATACATAAAACCACACTACAATTCCACAGCTAAAATAACCCCCTCTATCACCACTACTACAATAAATCAATAAAACTACATACATTACACTTGCACTGCTAAAATAAACCTTAGAACTGCACACAGTAAACTTCCATTGCTAAAATAAGCCATAAAACTACATATAGTACACTTTCTTGCTAAAATAAACCATAAAACTATATACAGAACACTTGCATTGCTAAAATAAATCATAAAACGACACTACTTTGGTACAGCTATGATAAAGCCATAAAACTATATACAGTAGACTTGCACTGCTAAAATAAACCAAAAAGACTATGCTATACTTGCACTACTAAAATACACCATAAAACTACACTACACATGCACTACTAAAATAAATTCATAAAACTACACTACACTTACACTGCTAAAATAAATTCATAAAACTACACTGCACTTACACTGCTAAAATAAATTCATAAACTACACTACACATGCACTGCTTAATCAAATAAGCCTATGAAACTACACAGCATGTCCACTGCTAAACTGAATTGATCTGTGATAGTTCACTGCAGTTACAGACGCTAAAATAAATGCATTCATAATTGTATATGGGTTACACAGTTAAGATGGATTCACCTATTGTGTTACTCTACAGTTAAACTCTTTAACACACACACACACACACACACACACACACCACACACACACACACACACACACACACACACACACACACACACACACATTGAATCCTGTTCGGCTTTTCGTAAGAGTAGGCCATTGTGTGTATGCAGTTTTGTAAATCTTGTCACCTATTCCCACTGGCACACAATGGCCTACTCTTAAAAGCGGAACAGGATTTAACGTGTGTGCACAAGATATTCTGCCTGCGTTCGCACACAGGGCCTGGGTTTATAGTTTCATCCGATGGACTTTTGGGAGAGTGGAGTCAGCACTGATGTTAACTCTAGGAGAAAAAAAGCCTCTCTCTTAGTAAGAGAAGGCAAAGGTGTGCCGGTGGGAACAGATGACAAGATTTACAAAACTAAACTGCATACACATGGAGACTTGATGTAAAAAAGCACATGAGTGCTTATTCCATTACCCTCGATATAAAAAGAATAAAATAAAATAATTAAAAATAAAGAATCAGGCAGTGTTGTCCTAAAAGATGAAACAAGATTGCACTAGGCCTATGACAAGTAATATATCATTTGTGGCTGACAACAGCAATGGCCTTTCCCTTGAAATAATAGAGTGGTGTTTATTCATTCCTAGTAGGGTCTAGTAGGCTACTTTTATTTTGAGGATAATAGAGTAAGCACTCGTGCACTTAAAAAAACAACAAAAACACAACAAAACAAAACGAAATGTTTAGTACCTGTACCTGTAATGTCATCTAGAAATATCTTTTAAACAAAAATCACACATAACAACAACAACAACAACAACAATAATAAATAATAATAATAATAATAATAATAATAATAATAATAATAATAATAATAATAATAATAATAATAATAAAAAATGGAATTTATATAGTGCTAAATCTTGTAATGCAAACAAATCAAAGCTCTTGCATTCAAATCGGGACGGATAGCCTAGTGGTCAGAACATTGCGCTCGCAATTTGACGACCCGGAGTCCGGTCGAGGAGATTTTTCTCCTGGAGTTAACATCAGTGCTGACTCCACTCTCCCCACAAGTCCTTCGGATGAGACTTTAAACCGAGGCCCCGTGTGCAAACGCACGCAGAACATCTTGCGCACACGTTAAATCCTGTTCCGCTTTTCGTAAGAGTAGGCCATCGTGTGCCGGTGGGAACAGATGACAATATTTACAAAACTGCATACACACGGGATTGGATGAAAAAAGCACATGATTGCTTATTCTGTTATCCTCGATATAAAAGAAAGAATAAAAGAAAAAGAATAAAGAATAAGAATAAATCAGTTACACCATGCAACCATTCACAAATAAATTAACAAATTATATATTTATGCAAACATAACATAACATTAAAAAGCAATTTGTGAGTAAGAAGGTTAATGATATGAAATAAAAACAACCAACAAGAACGTAATTTAGAAACAATATATCGAATTTGATGTGAGATTTCAATCATGAATTAACATTTCTACGTGTGATGAGTACCAGGATAAAGGGAGAGTACAGTAGGCTGGCGTTTTATTTGCCTGGATTATATCCCTTACACCGTTAAACACACACACACACACACACACACACATTATGAAGTAAAGAAGGAAATAGTCGAATAATGTATGTCACACGTTTAGCTGAAAATAAGCCATCATATTATCAGGGTGTAGAGTTGGTGTCGTAAGTGGTGTTTATGTCGCTTTGTGGATAAAATTGTCAACAATGTAAATCCGGCCCAACCCAAAATAACGGTAATAAAAAGATACTAATCAAAGACCCTTTTTTATTCAGTTTATCAAATTAAAATCTTGATCTTTTTATTTCCGTTACTTTGGGCTGTTTTCATCTGTGTTGATATGCGGCAATGTACAAAGCAGTAGTTTATATAATATATAATATATATATATATATATAATATATATATATATATATATATATATATATATATATATATATATATATATATTATATATATAATATGTATATAATATATATATATATATATATATATATATATATATATATATCCTTTATATGTATATAACACAGAGGGAAAGTAAAACAACCAGCATATATGGTTCTCCAATATTTCGGCTTTCGCCTTCCCCAGGGGTTGTTTATTGCGATGACGTAATGGTATGACATCAATTTTGATACTACGTCATTGTGAACCTTTGGTTTGATATTTTTACAAACTTTGTTTTGATATTTTTACTTTTAAAAACGTCATACTGAGACATCAGAGGGAGAGAGAGAGAGAGAGAGAGAGAGAGAGAGAGAGAGAGAGAGAGAGAGAGAGAGAGAGCTTAGATTGAACAATCAAGGTCATAAAGTCAAGTTCACAGACACATAGACAGACCTACGCGCGCGCACACACACACACACACACACACACACACAGTCATTCGGATGAGACTATAAACCGGTCCCGTGCGAACGCACGCAGAACACCTTGCGCACAACGTTAAAACCCTGTTCCGCCTTTCGGAAGAGCAGGCCATCGCGTGCCGTTTAAGTTCACAGACACATACGCAACACACAGAGACCTACGCGCACGCACACACACACACACACACACACACACACACACACACACACACACACAGTCATTCGGATGAGACTATAAACCGATCCCGTGCGAACGCACGCAGAACACCTTGCGCACACGTTAAAACCCTGTTCCGCCTTTCGGAAGAGCAGGCCATCGCGTGCCGGTAGGAGCAGATGACAAAATTATTTAAAAACAACAACAAAAAACAACAAACCAGCATGCACACAGGTGTCGTGTTTAGACACCATCCCTGAGGTAAAATCGGGGAGTTGGAGTCCCCAGGGCGGCTCAGGGCTGTAGGTATATGGCAACGTCCTGGTGGCTCCTGCGACGGTACTGGAACCATTCGTATCGGTCATTGCCTTTCCAATGGATCATTCCAGTGGTGTGGAGAGGGGGGGTCTGCTGCATGGGTAACAGCTTGCCCTCCATACTTACTTACCCAGGCTTTGCGCTCTAAAGACTAGAGCGCAACTCCAGTCTTCCGAGACTGATGGGTGCCTACTACTACTATACTACTACTACTACTACTACTACTACTACTACTACTACTACTACTACTACTACTACTATAATTATGATAATTGCTGTTATTTTGGGCTTTGCTTTGATCTGTGTTGATATAAAGCGATGTGCTAAGCAGTTTAAGAATAACTTCAGTTACTTTTGAACCGGATTTACACAGTTGAACATCTTATTGTTTATTAATTATTATTTTTTGTTTCGACGTTACTGGAATAAGCACTCATGTTTTTTGTTTGTTTGTTTTTTTACCTCCAGTTCCCGTGTGCATGCAGTTTTGTAAATCTTGTCATCTGTTCCCACCGGCAAACAATGGTCAACTCTTACGAAAAGCGGAACAGGATTTAACGTGTGCGCAGGATGTTCTGCGTGCGTTCGCACACGGGGCCTCGGCTTATAGTCTCATCCGCAGGACTTGTGGGGAGAGTGGAGTCAGCACTGATGTTAACTCCAGGAGAAAAATCTCCTCGACCGGACTCCGGGTCGTCAAATTGCGAGCGCAATGTTCTGACCACTAGGTTATCCCGCTCCGTCACTCTTGATCCAGTTAGGGACATTTAAAGCACTTAAGGACATCACCATTGGGATGCATTGCAAGAATTCCTTGACTCCCCTTCCTCCTTCTGTTCCTTTGATCTTATTCTTTCTAGGTCTTTCTCTTCTTAATTCTTCTTCTCCTTCGCTGTAGGCTAATTCTTCTTTTACCTAGAATCGGTTTGTGTCTAGTCCTGATGTTTGCCGCTGCTGCTGCTTTTGTTTTTACTGTTGTTGTTGTTTTCGATCATCATCATCATTTTCTTCTCCTATTCAAAAAATTTTTTTGGGTTCAATTTTGTTTGTTGTTGCTGCTGTTGTTGTTGTTGATGTTGCTGCTGTTGTCCTCCCTCTTCTTGTTTGGTCTTCTACTTCTTCTTTTCCATCTATTTCTTCTTCTTTAACAGAGTGCTTGCCTTCAACAAGTCCGAAACCCTAGGTGACAGCACTCTA
The DNA here is from genome assembly GCA_030674155.1 of Stramonita haemastoma. Lineage (NCBI taxonomy): Eukaryota > Metazoa > Mollusca > Gastropoda > Neogastropoda > Muricidae > Stramonita > Stramonita haemastoma. Next base: position 27,439,008 of record CM060339.1, read on the forward strand.
CAAGGGTTGTGTGTAATAGAAACATGTGAAAACAGGACAAGGACCCCCCACCCCTCCCTTCCCACCTCCCCAACAACAACAAAAACAAACAAACCCAAATGCACCCCCCAAAACAACAACTACAACAACAACACCCCCTAAAAATACTAAAACAACAACAACCCCCC
>CM060339.1:27444174-27446674 GCA_030674155.1 Stramonita haemastoma
TTGATTATTATCAATTGGCACGCCTGGTTAAAAAGAAAGCAAACAAACAAACAAGAAACAAACAAACAAAAAAACGAAACCCAACCAAAAAAAAAAAAAAAAAAAAAAGAAAGAAAAGCTCATGCTCGGAGAAACTCATTGTCACGAAGACGCAAAATCCCATATATTCATACAGTTAAAAAACAACATTTCTTCATATCATCTATTGATGCCTATCTACTTACTTCTTAACTGATTATGTTGACAATTGTTTATTTCTTTATTCATAGCCAGCAATACTTAATAGTAAAAAAAACAATAATCTAATTTGTTGTACAATTTGCAACTACAGCTGAAACTAAATCTGGACACTATTCATAAAAATTATCGGCTCATTATTAGACTTTATACTCCTGCTTGTTGTCACTGATGATAATCACATTCTGACTTTACAATCCATAGGTTAGTAGACTATCAGGCTAGATCTAGATCTATCAGACTTTCAGTCAGTGAAAAATGGCCTAGGCTAGCGGGCGCAAGAGACAGAGATAGAGACAGAGATTCAAAAGATTTCAAGGTTTGACGGTAAACTGCCATCATTCTGGGAAAGATAAACATAAAACTGGTGTGTAAATATTTAACACGAAGGCGGTTGTAAGTCAAAGGGCATTTGCGTAATAGCAAACAGGTGTAATCAATTCTAAAAAAAACCGGAATTATTCTGACAAATTAAATTTACAAACTGGATGTACGCATAAAATTGCCATATCAGACACCCAACGAAAATAACAAGAGCAACAGTAACACTACCACCACCACACATGCACAGGTATGTTATGTCTACTGCACAACGGTTCGATCTTGACTCGGTAGCCGGAGGCTACGACTACGTACACAGCAGCCGGGCCGACAACGTGTAGGCCCCTATAGCCCAGCACTACACACACGACAGCTGTCACCACGAGTCAGCTTGTGTCCCCACTCTGGGTCTGCTCGCGTGGCTGTGCCTCTCTCTTTCACGTATGGTTTCTCCATGTTTCATTTCGATCTGACTTTGGCGAAACTGTTTCGAATTTGACAAAATTGGAAACTTCCGTCGAAAATCAGAGACCGGGGGATTCTTTTTTAGTGAGTCACCGGTCGGAGCGTGTTGAGAGTCAGACCGGTCCAGTGTCGTCTGCTTTTCATTGCAAGCAACTGCGCATCATCGTAGCAGACGTGACAAGGTAAGATGGATGGGGTTGCGATGATGAATGTGGAAGGTAAGAGAGAAAAAAGGTGTGATTGTTTTGTTATTTTGTATGCAACAGTATTGTGTGGTTGTTTTGAAAAGGGGTTGTTTCATGATTCCGGTAGGCTGTAGTATGGTCGCTGAGGTCGATTGAGGTCGAATTATCGCAGGGTGGCATGATCCGTGAAGTGTGGTGTCTGGGTTTAGTAAGTGCGGTGACTATACCTGGATTATGAGGGATCGATAATGCTTGAGGTTTGTAGCCTTTTACCTCAAGTCTGTGTAGACTTGTACGCTTGGCTTATTCTTCTGATTGTCTTTGTGTGTGTGTGTGTGTGTGTGTGTGTGTGTGTGTGTGTGTGTGTGTGTGTGTGTGTGTGTGTGTGCTTGCGCGCGTGCGTGCGTGCGTGCGTGCGAATATGTATGTATGTATGTATGTATGTATGTATGTATGTATGTATGTATGTATGTATGTATGTATGTATGTATGTGTCTGTGTTTGTGTCTGTGTAGCTATTTTCTGAGTCTTTCACCTTTGTAAACATAAGGTTAAACACGACACTTTACACACCTGTCACTGACGGCTATAAATACTCTCTCTCTCTCTCACTCACACACACACACACACACACACACACACACACACACACACACACACACACACACACACACACACACGGCATACCCCCCCACCACCACACGCGCACGTAGCAAATCCACACTCACACGCACGCACGTAGCAAATCCAGACAGGGGCAACTAGCCACATGTATGCATGCACTCCTTGGCACACAAAAACTGAATGCCTTTGCAAAGCTAGTGTATGAGTGTGTGGGAGTATTACCCAGTCTTTGTATGTAGCAAAAGAAAATAGCAATAAATGTTTGCTTCACACACACACACACACACACACACACACACACACACACAACACACACACACACTACACTCACTCACTCACACTCACTCACTCACACTCACACACACACACCACACACACACACACACAGAGTGGTATTTCGCTTGTGAAAAATATGATTTTAATGTGTGTTCTATTAATCTGTATGTATTTTCAAAGGCAAAGTTTAGAAGTAACTGTCACAAACTCGAAACAGAACAAGGAAGAAGGAGGAAAAAAAAGAATAATTATGTAAAATGTGTAATGTGAATAAGATGAGCGACGAGTTTTATTGTGTACTCCTGTGCCCGTATTTTTTGAACGTTGAGGCAAAAATGTGCTCCATAAAAAACAGAGACCTCATCAAATCAATGTTTTTTTGTGTGTAATAT
>CM060339.1:27461674-27464174 GCA_030674155.1 Stramonita haemastoma
TCTCTCTCTAAGGGGCTGTGGCCTGACATGAATAAAACATCTGAGATCTGAAGACTGCACTCTCTCTATCTTTCAGAGAGAGAGAGAGAGAGAGAGAGAGAGAGAGAGAGAGAGAGAGAGAGAGAAGAGAGAGAGAGAGAGTTTGTGTTGATGTGTGTGTGTGTGTGTGTGTGTGTGTGTGTGTGTGTGTGTGTGTGTGTGTGTGTGTGTGTGTGTGTGAATGCGTGTGTTAGTGTGTATGTGTGTTTCTTTAGTTTTGGGGTAGTGATACTGAAGGTATTGGTATTGGAGTACGAGTGCGTGCATACGTGTGAATGTGTCCATGCACACATAATGCGTGTGTGTGTGCGTGTGTGTATGTGAGTGAGCGTGTATGTGCGCGCACGCAAGAGAAAAACAAGGACACTGCGCAACACCTGAACTTTGTTGTTATTATTGTTTGTTTGTTTGACTCCGTTTATCAACACACAGGAATGTACCCATTCTGATCACTTATTTGTGTTGTTTTGTTGTGATTGTATATTTATATCCCAGTGGAGTCTTCTGACTTCGGGACTTGCGATATCTGATGTCTAGCTAAAGATTCACATTTCTACAGCCCTAGAGATCAGTGGTATTCGGGTATAAGCTGAAATTTGTATTCATCAACACCTGTCTTAACGGAGAGAAGGTTTAGCCATACAAAGAGCATGTTTGACACAGCGACGGTAGAATGTTTTCCTTGAAGAAAGTGACAGTTGTGGACACGGTGGAACGAGTGTTTTGGCCTAGTGGTTTGGTGATCTCAAAGGTAGCGTTCCAGCATAGAAGCCTTAGAGATCCTGGGTTCAGATCCCTGTCAGAAACCAGACTTTTCCTTTATTAGCCAGATCATGAGTGACAGTCTGGGTGCTAGTCTTTCATGCCTGGCGATAAAATGAGGACTTATGTGCAACTGCGATATGTATTTGATTATGACTATAGCTCTTCTGACTGCAGAGATCAGGGCATTGGTGTATTTAGTGCATGTTAAAGAACACACGGGAACAAGTCGTAGTAACCTTATAACTACAATACACAACCCCCCTCCACTTCCACCACCACCACCACCACCAACAAGAAGCTCAAAACAAATAATAGGGAAACAAACAATCCCAAAAGATCTAGATAAAAAACAAAATCGTGGCCCTATTTTTTGCAATCCACCTCTTCATAAAACAGTGACCTCAATCATGGCATACAAGTCTTCTTTAATATGAAATACTGTTCAATACAAAGCAACAATAACACAAAAAGCACAAATCATTTGACTAACTTCACTGAATTCGGAACGGAGCTACCTTAATAGTGGAACCCCCCCCCCCCCCCCAAATAAAAAAAAAACAAAAACAAAACAAAACATCGGTTGCATACGCAATAATCTCACCATTCATGGACCTCAGACCTCTAGCAGAGGAACGAAAAAAAAAAAAAGATGACTAGTATTACTACCAGTTGGCATTAGCCAACTTGGCAGACAATGAGACTTCTCTTCCAAGGCTACCACTTCCAATCTCTGCTCTGTATCGCTACCGGATTAGGGTGGAGATTGTTTGACGATATGCCAGGTCAGGTTACGTAATCAGGCATGCATGGCATTGACTTAATCCCCATTAGCGCTTCGCCAGTTTATGGAAAGCTTACAAGCATACCACGCATGTAGTAGTTAACATTAAAAATCCCAGTAGTAAACCGACATGTTTGAATAGTAAGATCTAAGGTAAAGGTGTCCCATAACCTATGCCGTCATAGGGGAGCGAGGCATCAGAGACCTCAGCTTCTCTAGGGGCCAGCATGTTGAAATTGGCGCGCCCATCTCCGCTCTCTCGCTGCTTTACCTTCCCTGACTCTAAAGAGGGCAGGTACCCATTGACAGTTGATGGAATTGTGGGACTGTACTGAAGCCTAGGCGTGCATACAAACACCCATCCAAGAAGTAACAGCACTCCTTGCTGCTCGACTTTAGCTTTATTCATTTTATCTATTTATTTATTCTTTTATAATGAGGATAAAGGAATAAGCACTCATGTGCTTACTTACATCCAGCCCCGGTGTGTATGCAATTTTGTAAATTTTGTCATCTGTTCCCACCGGAGAGCAAGTGTTGTGACCACTGAGCTACCCCGTCCCCTGTAGTAAGATGTAGACGAAGATAAAGCCCAACAGAGCAAAAGGAGCAGGTTAAAAAGCACAAGTGGAAGAAGAAGAAGAAAAAAGACAAAAAGAAAAAAAAGGAAGAAAGAGAGGAGAAAACACACTAAAAAAAATGAGATGGAAAGAAGAAGAAGAAATAGAAGAAGAAGAAGAAGAAGAAATAGAAGAAGAAGAAGAAGAAGAAGAAGAAGAAGAAGAAGAAGAAGAAGAAGAATTGCAAAGAAGAAGAAAAAGAAATAGAAGAAGAAGAAGAAGAAGGCGGAAGAAGACGACGACGACGAAGAAGAAGAAGAAGAAGAAGAAGAAGAAGAAGAAGAAGAAAGAAGAA
>CM060339.1:27474174-27484174 GCA_030674155.1 Stramonita haemastoma
GGTTTATTGATGAATTGATTGATTGATTGTTGCGTTGTTTGGTTGATCGATTGGGTGATTGGTTGATTGATTGGGTGATTGATTGGTTGATTGATTGGGTGATTGATTGGTTGATTGATTGGGTGATTGGGTGATTGATTGGTTGATTGGTTGGTTGATTGATTGTTTCTTTGGGTAATGCCGACCAGCAGGTCACGAGTTGGTAGAACCGTGTGTGTGTGTGTGTGTGTGTGTGTGTGTGTGTGTGTGTGTGTGTGTGTGTGTGTGTGTGTGTGTGTGCGTGCGTGCAAACGTGCGTGTGTGTTTGTGTGCGTGTGTTTGCGTGTGTGTGTGTGTGTGGTGCATGCACGTGTGTATGTATATATGTGTGCGTATTTGTACGTGTGTGTGTATCTGTGTTTTGTATGTGTGTATAATTATGTGTGTTGTATGTGTGTGTATGTGTGTGTATGTGTGTGTTGTATGTATGTGTGTATGTGTGTGTGTGTGTTTATTTATTTATTTATTTATTTATTTATTTATTCTTTTATATCGAGGATAACAGAATAAGCAATCATGTGCTTTTTTTCATCCGGTCCCCCTGTGTATGCAGTTTTGTAAATATTGTCATCTGTTCCCACCGGCACACGATGGCCTACTCTTACGAAAAGCGGAACAGGATTTAACGTGTGCGCAAGATGTTCTGCGTGCGTACGCACACGGGGCCTCGGTTTAAAGTCTCATCCGAAGGACTTTTGGGGAGAGTGGAGTCAGCACTGATATTAACTCCAGGAAGAAAATTTCCTCGACCGGACTCGAACCCGGGTCGTCAAATTGCCAGCGCAATGTTCTGACCACTAGGCTATCCGTCCCCCCCCCCCCCCCCCCCCCCCCCCCCCGTGTGTGTGTGTGTGTGTGTGTGTGTGTGTGTGTGTGAGAGAGAGAGAGAGAGAGAGAGAGAGAGAGAGAGAGGAGAGAGAGAGAGAGAGAAGAGAGAGAGAGAGAGAGAGAGAGAGAGATCTAAAGTATTCTAACATACTCCCGCCATAGGGGCCACAATACATAATAAATCAGGGAAATGGATGGGGAGGGGAGGGGAAACACGTGACACATAATCCTAATGACAAATGTCTACACGAACAAATCCTAATAGTTATCTGAACACGGATATAACATTATCACTATGTTCATCGTGTCCTATTGTCATCTAGTATGTCTCCATGAATTCATCATCAATGTTACTGCTACAATCATCTAACAGCAGAACACACACACACACACACACGCACGCACGCATGCACGTAAGCACGCTCGAATGCGCGCGCTCACACACACACGCACACACACCCTACACACACACACACACACACACACACACACACACAACACACACACACACACACACACACACACACTTACACACACACACACACACACACACACACACACACACACACACACACACACACACACACACACACACACACTGCCCATAACTGTACCGCTTGGGTGGTCCTATAATTTAGTTTTTATGTACAGCTTGAAACACAAATGAATTTCTCTGTTTTTGAGATAATTAAATATTTGAATTGAATTGAATTGAAGGTATTGAGGCTGCGCGCGCGCGCGTGCGTGCGTGCGTGCGTGCGTGCGTGCGTGCGTGCGTGCGTGCGTGTGTGTGTGAGAGAGAGAGAGAGAGAGAGAGAGAGGAGAGAGAGAGAGAGAGAGAGAGAGAGAGAGAGAGACAGACAGACAGACAGACAGACAGACAGACAGACAGACAGACAGACAGACAGACAGACAGACAGACAGACAGACAGACAGACAGACAGACAGACAGACAACGACACACACACACACACACACACACACACACACACACACACACACACACATTCACGCACACACACATTCACACACACACACATACACACTTACACTTACACATACACACACACACACATCCTCACACCCACCCACCCATACACACACCCTCCCACCCACCCACACACACACACACCCCCCCCTACCCATAACTGTACCGCCTGACTGATGTATGGGGTGGGGGCATTGGGGTGGTGTCAGGTGTTGAGGCTGAACGTGGGGGGATCTTTCTACACCACCACCCGCTCCACCTTCCTCCGCCACCCCTCCTCCCTCCTCGCTCGCATCGCCGCTGGTCACCTCCACCTCCCCCGGGACGACCGCAACTTCCACGTCATTGACCGCGATGGCAACGTCTTTAGGTCAGTGTTGTCAGTGTGTTGTGTGTGTGTGGGTGGGTGGTGGTGGGGTGGGGGTGAGGTTGTGTGTGGTGTGTGTGTGTGTGTGTGTGTGTGTGTGTGTGTGTGTGTGTGTGTGTGTGTGTGTGTGTGTGTGTGTGTGTGTGTGTGTGTGTGTGTGTGTGTGTGTGTGTGTGTGTGTGAGAGAGAGAGAGAGAGAGAGAGAGAGAGAGAGAGAGAGAGAGAGAGAGAGAGAGAGAGAGAGAGTTTGTGAGTGAGTGTGTGTTTGTGTGGATATGTGTTTATGCCTGTATATTATATATATATATATATATATATATATATATATATATATATATATATATATATATATATATATATTATATGTGTGTGTGTGTTCTTACAAACAGATTCCCTCCTTTATTGCTCTACAAGTCTATGATATGTCAGTATAAACATCTTTCGGGCATACTATAAATAAAAACGAGCCAGCATAGTTGATGGAAAAGGTACCACGGGCATACCTAGCTTACAGTCTTAGACTTGGAGAGTGGTGGGTTTCGCGTGATGCCCTTGTGAAGAGTTGACCTATTGATTGCCATGATACTTTATTCATTCAATATTGAAGACACAGTGTACTCTATTTCTGTGCTGTGTGTGGTGGCCTGGGGCCTTCGGATGAGACTATAAACCGAGGCCCCGTGTGTGAACGCACGCAGAACATCTTGCGCACACGTTAAATCCTGTTCCGCTTTTCGTAAGAGTAGGCCATCGTGTTCAGGTGGGAACAGATGACATCTACAAAACTGCATGCACACGGAAACTGGATGTAACAAAGCACAAGAGTGCTTATCCCATTATCCTCGATATAAAAGAATTAAAAAAATATGTGTTGGCAATAATGTGTCCGTAACCTCTCAGCATGTCTGTACCTTTCTATTTGATTTGATCTGTCTGTAGCTCTCATAAGGGATCGTGATTTACCCAGAATATGGTCGGATTGTATTCAGTCACGGAATTTTTCTAAGCTTTGTTACTGAAGTTTTGCTAATTTTGCACAATTCAGGTATTTACTCCCCCCCCCCCCCCCAAAATCTTCCATGAAATAAGGCAGTGACAGCTCTTTCTGCACGAATCAGTCTCTCTACCTGTTTCTGTCTATCTGTCTGTCTGTTTGACTGTCTGTCTGTTTGTCGGTCTCTCTGTTTCTCTCTCTCTGTGTCTCTGACTCTGTCTCTCTATCTCTGTGTTTGTGTCTCTCTGTCTCTGTCGGTCTCTCCCTCTCTGTCCCTCTCTCTCTGTGTGACTCTTTCTCTGTGTCTCTGTCTCCGTCTCTCTATCTCTCTGTGTGTGTCTCTGTCTGTCTGTCTGTCTGTCTGTCTGTCTGTCTGTCCTCCCCCCCTCTCTCTCTGTCTGTTTCTGAGCGGTCTTCTCTCTGTTCAGACACATCCTGAATTATCTCCGCACGGATCGTCTCCTCTTGCCGGACGGTTTCCGAGAGGTGGCGCTGCTGCGGGAGGAAGCTGCGCACTATGAACTTCCGGGTTTGGTGGCCGACTTGGATGGCATGCTGGAAAACCGAAGGAGGCAGATGAGAAGAGGTGAGCCCAGAATTTGGAGAAGTCATCTTGAGGTAAAATAGGCAAAAGTAAAGGTAAAGGTGTTCCATAACCTATGTGGTCGTAGGGGAGCGAGGCGTCAGAGACCTCAGCTTCTATAAGGGCCAGCACATTGAGGGCGGCGCCCATTTCCTCTCCCTCGCTGCTTTACCTTCCCTGACCCTAAAGAGGGCAGGTACCCATTTACAGCTGGGTGAACTGCGCGCAAACAGTCACCCATCCACTTGGTAACCATGCTCAATGCTGCTGTATCTTAGCTTTGGGGAAGCGAGTGCTCTGACCACAGAGCTATCCAACCCCCTTGTTGCCTAGAGTCAGTAAAGTCTGTTTAGGTAACAAGACTGTATTGGTGAAAATTCTGTCTGTGTGTCAGGAGGGAATGTTGTTTGCAGGTAGGTGGGCTTTATGTGTGCTGTATCAGTAGTTGGATGTCAGTGGACAGTGGACGCAAAAGTTTGGACAGACTGCAGACTAGCAGACTAGCAGGCCAGCTGACAGTCTTTCCCCAAAAGTCCTTCGGATGAGACTTTAAACCGAGGCCCCGTGTGCGAACGCACGCAGAACATCTTGCGTACACGTTAAATCCTGTTCCGCTTTTCGTAAGAGTGGGCCATCGTGTGCCGGTAGGAACAGATGACATTTACAAAATTGCATACACACGGGGACTGGATGTAAAAAAGCACAAGAGTGCTTATCCCATTGTCCTCAATATAAAAGAATAAATCAAATAAATCAAAATATCTAAATTAGAAATTTTTGATGGGATGTAAAGACAATCACCACAACAACAAAACAGGGAAGCTGAGTTCATGTGACTGGACAAGACAGATCCATGGCACATCAACCCTAGTCTTTAGAACGACACCTCATCCAATCCAATCCAATCCAATCCAATCACCATTTAGTTATATATATATATATGATATTAAGTCATGGATGATAGAAAACTCCAAATTTGAGCTATACAGTACAACTGTTTAGTGTTCTCCAGTGAAATCACCCTTAGAGAAGTTGGCAGTTCCAGAGTTTCTTTTTGTTTGTTATAGTCATCACACCCAAGGAAATAACTGCAAAAACATAGGAATTAATCTACAAATATCGTAATGTGTTCATGGCTGTTTTGAAATACCTTGCAGCACAGCTGACAGAGCAAAGCATGCATACTGGAGTTTTACTGCGGGGAAATAATACTGCCTGTACTGCATCAAAAAAAGTACTGCTACCTGAATAGTTTTTAAAGTTTTTTTTTCCCCTTGCTTTTGGAGACTGAGCTGCCCGTTAGACAGTGCAACAGAAAGAAAAAATAACGTAGATGGATTGCATAGTGTGTGTGTGTGTGTGTGTGTGTGTGTGTGTGTGTGTGTGTGTGTGTGTGTGTGTGTATGTGCATTCTTCAGTCCTGGAAGACTATGGAGTTCTGCTCTAAATATTTATTCTTGTATAGCTTCAGGTGTGGCTGGCCAGTCTGACTGGAATGGCAGCCCCTATGGCAGAGGGCAGAGATGATGTCTGACATTCGTCTGTCTGTCTGTCTGTCTCTCTCTCTATATATTTATACATTATATATATATATGTATATATATACATATATGAATATATATTGAAAAATAGTATCCTGCTTGAATAGAGTTTCAGGCTGCTAAATTGTTTGACTTCAGATTCCATCATATTTCTTTTGGATGCGTTTTTTTTTCCAGGAGGGAACTTTCGCCGAAACAACCCCAGCATCATGGAGAGTAGCAGTGGGGGGAACGTGGGGGACGCAAGATGAGCGCCAGTGTGGGCGACAACCTTCACCTTCTGCAGGAGGAGGACGACCTTGACTTCATCGAGGACAGCTGGATAGGTGGCGCCCTGCAGTGATCTCCCTGCTACAGTTAGTTTCCTGCCTCTCCCCCCTTTTTGTGATTATCATCTGGTGATGGTGAAGAGGTAGACGGTATACCCACAGGGACTGACACAACGCTGTGGATGAAACGTGGAAAAAGAAACATTCATGAGGAAAAATAATAAAAGACTGAAGGTGTTCGGAGTTCAGAACATGTCAATCAGATGGAAGTGGGCGGGTTCGACACTTTGTCATTTGCATGTATAAAGGACAGGATGGATCTGATTGGTTCTGCTGTTGTTGTCAATCATCCTAAGTAGGAGGGGCATACATGTCAGTGTGACAGGCACAGGATGGAAAATGGGTGGGGTTTCGTGTTTTCAATCATGTGTTCCTGTTAAGAAAAATGTTTTAAAACGTGACCAGACAAAATACAATGTTGTCAATGACGTGTATAAGTCAAGGCAAACAATAAGGACTGACTTGAGATAGTACTTTGCCAACAATTTGTTCATGCAGAATACAAACTCTACTGGGTGTATCTTACATAATTAGGGTTTGCTACATGATTATGAAAGCAGATTCTGCAAGACAAATATGGGCAAAATTATACAAACTGTGGTGTCTAGGAGTCATGTGAGATAGTGAAAAGCATCTCGTAATGCTTAGAATTGCACTCCCTCAAACAGACATTTCCTCTGGGGTTTAAAAATAACTTCAACACAAGTATGGACAGGACCTGAATTAGCATCTGATTTTCAACATTTGGAAGAAGAAAGAGGAGCAGGGGTTTGGGTAGAAAACCACCTACTACCCTAAAGGTAAAGGTAAAGGTGTCTAGGGGAGCAAAGTATCAGAGATCTCAGCTTCTCTAGGGGCCAGCAAATTGAGGATGGTCAGAGTACATTGTTAACGAAAACCACCAGCTCTGTTCTTTCATGGTAATGGTGTACCAATGCCTTTATCTTGGCATAGTTGGGTTTTTTTTTTAAGGTCTAGTCAGTGAATCACAAGGCATATTCAAAGACACACAAAACAGGCAAGGTTTAAGAGTGTGTCAGAAACCAGAATTTGAAATGGATAGTGTGGAAACATTGCAAAACAGGCCTGGCCTCACCAGAGATATTTGTTGTTGCAAACTCTCTGTTTTGAAAGTTGACTAAGAACCTTCAAGGGTGTGGGGGTATCTTTTAACTGTGTCCATGTTCAAATAGGGGGGGGGATAGCCTAGTGGACAGAACATTGCGCTCACAATTTGTTGACCCAGGTTCTATTCCCGTTCAAGGAGATTTTTCTCCTGGAGTTAACATCAGTGCTGACTCCACTCTCCCCAAAAGTCCTTGGATGAGACTATTAACCAAGGCGCCATGTGTAAATGTACGCAGAACATTTTGCACACACGTTAAATCCTGTTCCACTTTTTGTAAGAGTAGACCATCGTGTGCTGGTGGGAACAGATGACATTTACAAAACTGCATACACACAGGGACTGGATATAAAAAAGCAAAAGAGTGCTTATTCCATTATCCTTGATATAAAAGAAATAAATAAATAGACATATCATGAATAATACTATCTCTTGGGGGAAAAAAGTGAGGCACATTGCAATGCAGCTCAATGCATTCTCACTTCAGTGAATTGAGCTAGTGCTCCCTTAACTCTTCGAGGAGTGACTAGGACACTGTAATGAGATTTTTTTAGGCCCTGTGTCGTGGTCAAGTTGAACATAGTGGAGCCCATCCCTTTCCAGGTACAGGGTGCATGCTAGGTATATACGCTTGTCAGCTATTCATTTCACTGGCTGTAGTTAGCCTACTCTTTCATGAAAAGAGGATGGGCTTTTTTTTTTTAACTAAGAGTGCAAGATGTTCTGTATGTACTGTGGTACAAAGTGTTAATTTTTCAGTTATCATATTTATTCATATTTTATGCCCTTATGCCCTATTCCCAATAAATATCAACTGTTTTTTTATGGATGGAGTTTAGGCATTTTCAATCAATTGTATGTCTATGTGACGGCTTCTGTGGTTGGTTGCAGGTACTGTCAATCAACAAGGAAGGGGTGGAAATGGGCGGGGCTAAAAAAGCATTGTCTACCACATGTGCAATGAAGAGAATTGTTGCTCTGGAACATATCACTCAAGAAATGAAAATCACATCTAGTGTTCGAAGTAAGATATCTTCCTTTTCAGGTGTACTTTGAGTGTTGTTTTTCCTGTGGTACATAGACGTGATACCATGTGGTGGTGTTGGTTGGCTGTTGCTGACCTTTCCTGAAATCTTTTTACAGAAGACATCAACATATCCTAAAACTCGGACCATACCAAAGCAACGTCTTCAAGGTTACGAACAAAGCAACCAATCAAACCTATGGCTGTTGTCTCCTAGAAGCAGGCTTAATGTTGTGATACTCCTCTGCCATGTCTATCCTCTGCTGCTCACTGCTTACTGGCAAGGATCAAACCGGCCCACACTTTTACTAAACTGTCTTCCGAATTCCTAGTCTTTGGTATCTTTTATTTCCTTGCAGGATACTTTCAGAGAGAGCCCGTACAGTGCTAGATAATCCGGTGATGATGTGATTATACCGTGTTAGTTTTTCATATCCAGGCAGTTTTTGGTCAATAGATAGGCAAAAGAATGCCACTCATACACCTGTGAAATTTTTGTGTGAGGAGCCCGTTTGGTAGGAAACCTGGTTTGGAAACTCAGTTGTGATAGAGGCCTTTACACATAGTTAATTTTTGTGCATTCTTGCGGACTGCAGGATAGATTAGCCTTTGCCATGACTTCTCGCTGTTTATGAAGATATTTCCAGGAGCTTCTGTAACAAGGGCTAAAGCCACTATGGCTGAATATGTCCTGTAGTATGGTTTGTCATGTGCTTTATTGTTGACTGTTGAAATACGCCATATTGGCGGATAGAAGCAATTGTACAGTAGTTTCTTTATTGTTTTTTTTTTTGCATTATATCATCAGACATGCAAAGATCTCACTTGATTTCTGAAGCTCTGCAAATGGCCTTTTGAGATGATGTTAACAGTTGAAACATCTGTCCTCAATTCACTGGTATTTTAGATTGATTTAACAGTTGAAACGTCTGTCCTCAGTTCACTGGTATTTTCCTTCTCTCTCAAGTGTAGTGATAAAGGTGTTCCCATATCCTAGGCAGTCGTTAGGGAGCAAGGTGTCAGAGACCTCACCTTCTCTAAAGGCCAGCATTTTGAGGTTGGTACTTATCTCCTCTTCCTCGCTGCTTTACTTTCCCTGACCCTAAAGAAGGCAGGTAGATGGCCAATCAAAGCTGGGTGAACTGGGAGACTGTACTGAAGCCAAGTCACCCATCCACGAGGCAGCCATACTCAACGCTACTCAACCTTAGCTTGGGAGAGCAAGTGCTCTGACCACTGAGCGATCCCTTCCCCTTTCAAGTTGTTTTATGTAGGAAGCAGAGGTTGTGTATCTAAAATGGCTTCTTCCACACTCCCTCACATTTGAAGACAATGAAGCAAGATAAAAAAAATCTATGTATCTACACTGATAAACCAATATTTAGAGCTGAGATGCTACAGTATTCCCAAATGCGACAGCGTTCTCCAAAATTTCGGGGCAAGTCCGAGATATCGATGTATCGAGGTATAACACACCTGTGTAGAAAGCGAAAAGTCGAGGGTTTGAATCCCGTTTGTACCTTTACTTTTTCTCCTACCACTTAAGTGTGAGTAGGGTGGTCTGGGTGCTGAGGATTTCTAATGAGACGAGAAATAGAGGTCTTGCGTGCAACACACATTTAGCGCACGTGAAAGAACCCACGGCAACGACTCCCGTCTGATATCACAGATTGTAAAGAGACGTGAAATGAAAATGTATGGCAACAAGAGTTTGTCCTTTGCAAAATGATCCAGAAGGAAAAATTCTGTCTTATAATTATGTAAACAAACTCGCATACTGATAGACTAAGATGGGTGGCGCTTCTGTTAGAATGACGCACTCTCCTGCGGGAGAGTAGCCCAAATTTCGCGCAGAGAAATGTGACGCTCCACCACATAAGGAGTCGCATTGCACCAGAGGTCAATTTTTAGTTATTGACAAGTTATTAATCTGCAATAAAAGGGCTATTCAATAAAAAAAACAGATTGAAAATCGGACAATTCTGTGCAAAGTTATTACAAATTGAAATGGTATACTGCAGGATGTGACAAAATGAGAAACAGGCAAGTTTATTTTCGTAACAGGTTGCCAGAATGAGGGCTTGGGTATTTTTAAACACATTTAAATGCAAAAGGAATAAAGGTTATGCCTTGATATTTCATTATAAGGTAGATAAACGGATATAGTTTAATAATCAATCA
>CM060339.1:27486674-27494174 GCA_030674155.1 Stramonita haemastoma
ATAGATGTTAAAGCTTAAAGTGGAGGCGACAATTGTATGTAAGAGTTTGACACGAAGATCTCTATTAATTAAGTTGTGGCCAAGTATCCTTTTGCTATAAATAAAAAAGGGAGAGAGGAAATGAAGCACATTTGTAGAGCTCAAAACAGAACCAGACGGCTATTGATATAGTGAATGGGATGTGTGGAGTACACTGAGAGCAGTACTATATCATACATAACCACATGAACAGGTAAGCATAATACATAAACTGACAAAAGTATAACCACTAATGGATGGTTGAATAGATGACACAGCTTCACTGTTCATAAACCAGGAACATAATCATAATGCACGATGCAGATGGATGGTAAAAAAAAAGAGTATGCATATATAACTATGAAAAAAGACTAGAATCTAGTTGTTGTTTTTAGTTCGTTATATATAACTATGAAAACAGACTAGTTGTTGTTTTGAGTTCATTATAATATATAACTGTGAAAAAAAGACTAGTTGCTCTTTTCAGTTCATTATAGCATAGCATAGACATTATCATTATTGTTGATATCTTATTTTAACGGACTGCTCAGAGCAATCTGAGACCAGATGTAACGTGTCAGTTTGTTATTTATGTCTGAAATTGTTTGTGTTATGTCCAAAAATAAATAAGTTGCACGTGGACTGTTAAAAACCCATGGGAGGTTTGAACAATGTTGACGTACGTTTTTATTCCAATTATTTGTTTATCGATTAATTGATTGATTTATCTATATATCAGTTTCTTCATTTATCCATGCACTACTTTATGAATCTTATTTCATTGAGCTTGAGTTAATGTGATTTCAGCTATTGCACAGGCCTTATGGCTTGCTAGAGTTTTTTCCCCCCGTTTACATCAATGGATATAACTTTTACTCTAAAATCATTATATATATATTTATATATATCTATCTATATATCTATCTATCTATCTCTCTCTCTCTCCATATATATATATATTTTTTTTTTTTGGCTTATGTATGGAAGTTAACTTTGAGATTATTTTATCATACTCCCCTGTTTCAAGGTTTTTTTTTTGTAGATATATCTTTTTTTGGGGGGGAGGATGGGGGAGTATGATTCAAGCACTTTTCTAATGGTAGAGTGGTTCCATTTTGGAGAATAAAATTTTCTAAAAATATGCCGTCCAAGTCTCTGTGGTTGGTGGTTTATAAACAAAAGATCCCTTTTGTTGGAATGCGGCTACCTTCATGACGGGCTCAAACAGGTCGCGTACGCAAAATCTTACCATTGGTGGACCTTGAAGCTCTTGCCGAGGAAGGAAAAAAGGAGAGAAAAAAGGTCTATTTTAGTGTAAACTGTATTTCTGCATTTATTCCTGTTTTTCTATTGTTTTGAAGCGCTAGGCTTATTTCTTACAAAGCTTTCTCATGTTCGAACTTTTGTAGTCAGTAAAGTATAAAAAAAAAAAAAAAAAAAAGCTGATAAAAAGGCTGCGAAAATTCTATTACATATCACGGTTATATAAGATACATGGTTTTGTATTAGTGATGCATATGAAGTTATCATGTTAATGTTATGTATGTTTACTGTGACAGCAATGCTGTTGGGTTTGTTTTGTTGTGATTGTTTGTTTTAGATTTAAAACTAAAACAATGAATCTTTGAAAAACATATTGGAGAGAGAGAGAGAGAGAGAGAGAGAGAGAGAGAGAGAGAGAGAGAGAGAGAGAGAGAGAGAGAGAATTGTCGTCCCCTCCCCTCTTTGTTTTTTGTGAAATAAGACAGTTTACTCTTTTTGAAGAAAAAGACAGTGTTGTGCTGTTGATAACTGTTGTTGTTTTGTCTTTGTTTTGCTTTGTTATAAGTGAACAAAAACTTTTGCTTTGTTACAAGGAACATCGACATCAATGGTTTACTTTTGAAAGGAAAAGGCTTTGTTGTTTTTACCGAACGATGAAAAAAACAAACAAAACAAAACAAAACAAAACTGCGATTATTCTTTTTTAAAGGACCGCCTGTTTCTGTCAAGATTCTTATTGGATTTATTAAACTTCCCTTTACTCCTGTGGCAGTGTTGCTTTTACTGGACTGACAACTTAAAATGTTACTGGAAAAAACATTATTTTTTTTATATTACTAGAGTTAGAAATGGAGGCTTAATGGAGTGATAGTTAAGTATCATTGAAATGTCATTTTAGTTTTTACTGGAGTGAAAGTTAAGGCATGCTGATGTGACAATTTAGATATACTAAAAACAATTTAGTTTTACCGGAGTGACAATATAGATATTATACAGGAGTTGCAGTTAAAATATACCGGAGTGAGAGTTTAGGTATGCGAAAGCGACAATTTAGTTTTACAGAAGTGACAATCTGAATACATTAGGTGACAAAATAGATATACTGGAACGACAATTTAGTTTTTCATGAGTGATCGACTAGACGTATTAGGTGATAATTTAGATATATACACGTGGGGAAGTTTAAATGCATGGAAGTTGACAGTTTAGTATTACTGGAGCGACAATCTAGATATACTGAAGTGACAATGTAGTCTTACAAGTGCAACTATTTAGAAATATTGGAGTGACAAATTAGTCTAACAGGAGCGACTATCTAGGTATGCTGGATTGACAATTTAGTCTTACTGGAGTGAGAGTGTAAACATTCATGAGCTACAATTGAGACATACTGGACTGGCACTTTAATCTTGATGAAATGGCGATTAAGTTTTACTGAAGTGACAGTTTAGATATACTGGTGTGACAGTTTAGACATACTGGTGCGACAGTTTGGATGTACTGGTTTGTCACTTTAACCTTACTAGAGAGGCAATTAATTTGGTTTTAGTGGATTTTCAGCTTAGTACCACTGGACAGAGAATTTAGTTCTACTTTTAGTGACAACGTGACTCTGACTGCAATGCCAATTTAGTAACTAAGGAGAAACAGTTTAGTCTTATTACAGCGACAACTTGATTCTTACCAATGTGACTATTCAGTCTTAGTGGAATTTCATCTCATTGTCGTCACGTGTTGATAATTACTGGCGTGACAACTTGGTTCTTACTGGAGTGACAAACTAGTTCCTATTGGAGTGACAAACTAGTTCTGACTGGAGTGACAAACTGGAGTGACAAAGTGGTTCTTATCAGAGGGACAAACTGGTTCTTACTGGAGTGACGGCTTGTTTCTTACCGTCTTGACAAACTAGTTCCTCTTGGAGTGAGAAACTGGTTCTGACTGGAGTGAGAAACTGGTTCTGACTGGAGTGAGAAACTGGTTCTTACCGGAGTGACAAACTGGTTCTGACTGGAGTGACAAACTGGTTCTGACTGGAGTGACAAACTGGTTCTTACTGGAGTGACAAACTGGTTCTGACTTGAGTGACAAACTGGTTCTGACTGGAGTGACAAACTAGAGTGACAAACTGGTTCTTACTGCAGTGACAAACTGGAGTGAAAAACTGGTTCTGACTGGAGTGACAAACTGGTTCTGACTGGAGTGACAAACTGGTTCTGACTTGAGTGACAAATTGGTTCTGACTGGAGTGACGAATTGGTTCTGACTGGAGTGACAAACTAGAGTGACAAACTGGTTCTTACTGCAGTGACAAACTGGAGTGAAAAACTGGTTCTGACTGGAGTGACAAACTGGAGTGAAAAACTGGTTCTGACTGGAGTGACAAACTGGTTCTGACTGGAGTGACAAACTGGTTCTGACTGGAGTGACAAACTAGAGTGACAAACTGGTTCTTACTGCAGTGACAAACTGGTTCTGACTGGAGTGACAAACTAGAGTGACAAACTGGTTCTTACTGCAGTGACAAACTGGAGTGAAAAACTGGTTCTGACTGGAGTGACAAACTGGAGTGACAAACTGGTTCTGACTGGAGTGACAAACTGGTTCTGACTGGAGTGACGAATTGGTTCTGACTGGAGTGACAAACTGGTTCTGACTGGAGTGACAAACTGGTTCTTACTGCAATAACAACTGGTTCTTGCTGGAGTGACAAACTGGTTCTTACTGGAGCGACAAACTGGTTCTTACTGGAGCGACAAACTGGTTCTTACTGGAGCGACAAACTGGTTCTTACTGGAGCGACAAACTGGTTCTTACTGGAGTGACAAGCTGGTTCTTACTGGACTGACAAACTGGTTCTTTCTGAAATGACAAGTTTTTTATTTTATTTTATATTTTTTTAACTGGAGGAACAAATTCTTACCGGAGTGACAAGTTCTTACTAGAGTGACAATTTTTATTACTGGAGTGACAAACTAGTTCTTACTGGAGTGACAAACTAGTTCTTACTGGAGTGACAAACTAGTTCTTACTGGAGTGACAAACTGGTTCTTACTGGGGTGACAAATCGGTTCTTACTGGAGTGACAAGTTTGTTCTTACTGGAGTGACAAACTGGTTCTGACTGGAGTGACAAACTGGTTTTGACTGGAGTGACAAACTGGTTCTGACTGGAGTGACAAACTGGTTCTGACTGGAGTGACAAACTGGAGTGACAAACTGGTTCTGACTGGAGTGACAAACTGGAGTGACAA
Source organism: Stramonita haemastoma (assembly GCA_030674155.1). NCBI lineage: Eukaryota > Metazoa > Mollusca > Gastropoda > Neogastropoda > Muricidae > Stramonita > Stramonita haemastoma. The sequence continues at coordinate 27,491,209 of CM060339.1, forward strand.
ACTGGTTCTGACTGGAGTGACAAACTGGTTCTGACTGGAGTGACAAACTGGAGTGACAAACTGGTTCTGACTGGAGTGACAAACTGGTTCTGACTGGAGTGACAAACTGGAGTGACAAGTTTGTTCTTACTGGAGTGACAAACTTAGAGTGACAAGTTTGTTCTTAGTGAAGTGACAAACTGTTTCTGACTGGAGTGACAAGTTCTGCCTGGAGTGACCAGCTGGTTTTTGCTGAAGTGTTGAACTTTGCAGCTGTGACGATTCTTAGGGAGTTGGTTGTGTATTCTCCCTTTTGGTTATCACAGGAGTGGGGATTCTGACCGGAATGACCACATGGTTGTTACTGGTGTGACGACTTCGTTCTCTCCCTTGAGCAACAGACCAGTCTTACAAGACTACAGTTTGTGGTTTTCACCACAATAACATTTTAAATCTACCAATTGTCCAAGTTGGACTGAAAACTTGGCTTTGATTTGAGTACCAACTGAACTGTCACTGAAGTGAAATTTACCTTTTTAGTGGAAATTATTTTTTGTCCAGTGACACAGTATGTGTGCGGTCTGGTTGGTGGAGTGGGACATTTCTGTTTGGTGTCGTTGGTGCCAAATTCACCATGTTTGTATCGGAAGAATGCGTTAAATGTGGTGAAGGTGAATTTTTTCTTTTGGGAGTGATTATTGTTGATGTTTTGTCTTTGTTTCTGGGTGTTTAAAAAATTTTTTTTTTGAGTGAATGGGTCAGCATTTTTTGAAGTGAGGAAGAAGGATCATTCGGTGAAACCAAGACATGAAGCAAAACGATGCTACCTTGTTCCTTTGAACCTTTACTCAATAAAGAAACGTCCGGGGTATGGAAAAATAATGTGATTACGTTTTGTGTCAGTTTTCGATTGCGTATCATTTCATGTTGTAAAGTTTTGCTCTGAATTCCTATATAAGTTATGTAAAAGAAACCAAAGCAAACAAAACGAACCCCCAACCCGAAACATGGAAAACTTTAAAAATAAAATCAGAATGCTGTCTACTTTCAGAAATAGGTGAAGCTAAGTTTAGTAGTCAAAACCTAGCACAATGTTACAATATAACCGTTAACTGACTTTCTGATGATTGCAACTTTGATCTTGAAGTAGTTTAATTTATGGTAAAGAACTATTTGGCATATAGTGACAGATTTTTAATGTCATGCCAAAAGAAAAGAAAAGAAAAAAAAAACACAAACAAACCCCAACCCCAAACAAGTCCCCAAACGCACATTGACATTAGCTGACGTGACTCGTTACACTGGAAATAAGTGATATCTGGCGAAGATTGTCAAGTTGAAATCGTGAATTATTTTCAGTATGAAATTGTTGCGTAGTTTGTTTGGTTATGTTTGTATATTGTTCGATTTGTTCTTTCTTGGTTGTTGTTTTTTTGAGAATTTTTTTGTAGTTCAGTATGGGTTGTGCACACACATAATTTATATGCATATCAAATATAAGTCATATGTTACAGCTGAAAATATGCATTATATTCAACTTGTACTAAAATGTATAACAATGGGTCTAACTTTTCTGTTTTTTTTTCTACTTTTTTAATAGACAGCATTGTCAATATTTTGTATCTTTCTTGTCACGTTGATCTCCCTTTTTGGATAATTATATAACAATGTCTCTGATATAGGTTAGCTCTTCTACACCAAAATTAGTGTAACACTTTTCTTATCCCTTTGCGTCAGCCAACTAAATTTTCTCTAACATATCAACTACATTGATAATTATCATAGGGCTATATGTAGTGGACAATACCTTCTTGTTTTACTCCAATCGAAATGACTGCTGTACTCACAGCAATTTTAAAGTATGACTGATAAACGATGGAGGTTATATTGTTTATTTTATATTATTGTGATGTTTGAGCAGTGTGTTCCAAGCCTACTCATGATGAAAAAGAACAATTACCATATCAAACAAAACAGTACTTTGTACCGATAATACTGGTTATACATATCAAACGCTGGTTGCCTCTTTCTTTGGGGATACTTTCTGCTGTAAGCCCTATATGTGTTGTATACCTGTAATAAAGGTAATAAATATGTTTGCTTGTTTGGGTAGCACAAGTAGCGAGGCATTGAAGTTGTGTGTGCACTTTGCGTAGAAGCGAAACATTGCCTGTGCTTTGTGTTTTCATGTGATGTAACCGTACTGTATTGGAGTTTTGATGATATGTGTGCACGCGCGTGCGTGCGCGCGCGCGCGCGCCCGTGTGTGTGTATGTGTGTGTGTGTGTGTGTGTGTGTGTGTGTGTGTGTGTGTGTGTGTGTGTGTGTGTGTGTGTGTGTGTGTGTAGAGTGAGTGTGTGTGCGGCGGCACGCGCTTGCATGCGCGATCATTTATTGACGTGCAGACTGCTTTAGGTATACGACAGCTTTGATTGTAAGGAGACTTAGAAGTAGTTTGCTTTTTTTGTGTATCTGTATACGTGTGTGTTTGTACGTGCATGAATTCGTATACATGTGTGTGTGTGTGTGTGTGTGGCAGTGTGCATATTTTCTCCTAATTTTCACAGTGTACTGGTGCATATACTCGCTAGCTTTCTCGCTCGTTCGTGTTACATTGGAGGAAGATGGTGGGGGGGGGGGTAGTGGGGGGGAGTGGGGGGGGGAGGGGGGAGAAGGAAGGGGGTGGGGAGGAGGAGGGAGGAGGGATACACAGAAGATGAAACAACCGAGTCTTAATCTTCCTGTGATATTTGCTGATATTTGTGCTTGAGAAGTAAAAGGGGAGGTGAGGGGGGAGGAGAGGGGAGGGGGGGGATTGTGGTGTAAGAGAAAACGGAGAAATGATGAAATTCCTTTATGTGTTCATGAAAGACACACCAGTACCGGGGTTTTCAGTACTTGCCGTGTTCGTGGACCTTTGTGTAACAAACATATCAGCGCGCTCTGTGCATGTCAGGATTGCTTGCCAGTTCTTTACGTTGGCGTTG
>CM060339.1:27501674-27506674 GCA_030674155.1 Stramonita haemastoma
TTTAGAAAGGAAAATGTAAATTCGGAAAATGTAAATAAATAAACACATAAATGAAGGTAAAGGTAAAGGTGTCCCATAACCTACGTGGTCGTAGGGGAGCGAGGCATCAGAGACCTCAGCTTCTCTAGGGGCCAGCATATTGAGGGCGGCGCCCATCTCCTCTCCCTCGCTGCTTTACCTTCCCTGACCCTCAAGAGGAAAGGTACCCATTTACAGCTGAGTGAACTGGGGGACTGTATTGAAGCCAAGGCGCACACACGGTCACCCATCCAATTGGTAACCACACTCGATGCTGCTTAACCTTGGGTTGGGGGAAAAAAGCGAGTGCTCCGACCACTGAGCTATCCCGTCCCCTTTACATACAATAAAGAAAGCATAAATAGATCTTTCGCTGGTAGGTGGGGTGTTGGTAATATGAATCAACGTCACTGAAAATGCAAATATTGCACAATAATAAGTCAAAATCTGAAATCTACTTCAACGCAATGATAAGTATTGCAGTACAATACAGGACTATGATTGTCACTCATACACCCACCCAATTCGCGCTGTAGCGTGACCGACTGACTGTTGTGGAAGTGACTGATATGGTTATTCGATGCTGTAGCTGGTTGATTGGATGTGACTGCTGGTTGACTGATACTGGTTGATTGGATGAGTATAGACTGGCCGTGTGTGAACGACGACAGAACTGGTGGATGTTGATTGTTCTGCTTGTTGATAATAGTGGTTGACTGCAAGAGACTATAAGCCGAGCCGTGTGCGAACGCAGCAGACATCTGCGTCACACGTTAAATCTGTCCGCTTTGTAAGAGTAGGCCATCGTATGCCGTGGACAGATGATATTACAAAATTGCACACGTATGAGTAGAAGCACAAGAGTGCTTATTCCATTATCCTCGATATAAAAGAATAAAACAAAATTATTAAAAGAAACAAACACACTTGAGATCTGTATCAAAAACTGATTGTCAATCTACTTATTGTTCTTTTTTCTTTTTCTTTTTTTTAAACAATGGAAAAAAAGTGCGTTGTTCAAGATCTATCTATCTATCTATCTATCTATCTATCTATCTATCTATCTATCTATCTATCTATCTATCTATCTATCTATCTATCTATCTATCTATCTATTTGTCTGTCTGTGCCTATCTATCTATCTATCTATCTATCTATCTATCTATCTATCTATCTATCTATCTATCTCTCTATCTATCTCTCTATCTATCTATCTATCTATCTATCTATCTATCTATCTATCTATCTATCTATCTATCTATCTATCTTATTCTTTAGTCTGGCAACTGTGGGGGCACCCCTGAAGACTTGACAACCAGTTCCCTCCATTCCTCTCTCTGTTCTGCCTCAAATAACATCCTCACTATCTATCTATCTATCTATCTATCTATCTATCTATCTATCTATCTATCTATCTATCTATCTATCTATCTATCTATTTGTCTGTCTGTGCCTATCTATCTATCTATCTATCTATCTATCTATCTATCTATCTATCTATCTATCTATCTATCTATCTATCTATCTATCTATTCTTTAGTCTGGCAACTGTGGGGGCACCCCTGAAGACTTGACAACCAGTTCCCTCCATTCCTCTCTCTTGTTCTGCCTCAAATAACATCCTCACCTTCTAGAAAATTATGTGCTAGGATTCTCCTCTTTTCTATCCCTCTCTTAACTTCGTTTCTGCCTTGTTGCTTTTTTTTTTCCCCCCTATCACATCCGTCTTTGTCTATTTTCTTAGCTTTCTTGGTCCTCTTCTTGCAGCGCTACCCCCTCCTCCCCTACCACCCCGAAAGACTTTAACAAGATAACGATTTTCTCTCCCACGCCCAAGTGGGATATGCTGGACCTGATTTGTCTTGCAAGTGCTTAACTTACGGCAGCGCGACGCGTTTTCGCTCATGATATGTAATTTTTAATATATATTTTTTATATATCGAGGATAATGGAAAAAGCAATCATGTGCTTTCTTTTTTTTTTACACCCAGTCCCCGTGTGTATGCAGTTTTGTAAATGTCATCTGTTCCCACCGGCACACAATGGCCTACTCTTACGAAAAGCGGAACAGGATTTAACGTGTGCCCAAGATGTTCTGCGTGCGTTCGACACACGGGCCTCGGTTTATAGTCTCATCTGAAGGACTTTTTGCGGAGAGTGAAGTCAGCACTGATGTTAACTCCAGGGGGAAAATCCCCTCGGACGGGAATCGAACCCGCGTCGTCAAATTGTGAGCGTAATGTTCTGACCACTAGGCTATCCCACACCAAAGTAATATGACAGACAACTGTAGTTGCTGCCAGAGCGTTTGTTTACGACAAAGAAGAATAATATCTGCAAGTGCAGAGCGCAGTTGTCAGCTGGATACACCTGACAAATGTAGTTTTTTTCTTTTTTCCAAGGGTAAGGGGGGGGGGGGGGGGGGGGGGTGTCCAGAATTTGTTTTTCTCCCATAGATTTGATCGCCCCATAGATGTAGAGAAAAAAAATAAACCGCATCAAGACATGCTCTTGAAAATTTAGGAAAGAAATAGATAAGGAAGGTATGATACACGGCAAGAAAAAAAACACAGAAAAAGAAGAGTTTAAAAAAGTTATTGGAAACAACGAGAGTGATAGAAAAGGAGAAACATCTTGTACAGAATTGGCAGAAAGTGAGGATAGTATTCTTAATTCCTTCCCTCTCTTCCCCCGGCCGGACAAACATACACACTTTCTTAGTACTGGAATATTTTTCAAGCGTAAATAAGATTGAAATTACACTTATGAATTTGAAGATAGTTCGTGTTTTGTAATTCATTCATTCTACAAGCACCTAATCATTCAATCACTTATTCATTCAATCAACCAATCATTCATTCAAATACCCATTCATTCGTTCATTAATACATCCTTTTGTTCATTCATTTGTTATTTCTTTCTTTCTTTCAAAGTTATACACTAAAAGCTTTGATTTATTGCTTTACAAGACTCAATGCTATATAAATTCCATACATTATATTACTATTATCATCATCATCATCACCATCACCATCATCATCACCATCATCATCACCATCACCATCACCATCATCATCATCACCATCATCACTATTATTATTATCATCATTACTAAGATGACAGAAAGGTTAAGACGTTCACATGCCTAACAAGTAAACAGTAAGGTTCTGGACTTGAATCCCAGTCTTGCTCTTTCTTTCCAGCTGGAATAACAAGTCTTTGGGAGGTGGCTCAAAACTAGTAAGACCAATGTGCTTATGCACTTACTCATGTCAAACACCTTTCCCCTCCCCGCCCTCTGCGACAATAGAACATTCAAAAGACAAGGGAGGTACCTTCCAACTTTTCCTGGCAAAATTGGTAGATGCAATTCCCAGCTGTATCCCTGCATTCAGAAAACAGCTACCTTAATAATGAGGAAAAAAAACCCAGTCGCATGCTATACAAAAATCTCACGACTGGAGAACCTCAGAACTCTATCCGAGGAACGACAAATAAAAAACAACAACTCAGAAAACCCCCAAACAAACCCCAAATACTTATATATATATCAAGTGACATTAGGCTAGCAGTGACCGTGGCAGAATGTCTCTGTTCTGTGATTGGCTGAGTTTGACCAATCAGAATGAAGCAGTGGACTTGCAAAATGGGCGCTGCCATCTTGACAAAACTCGCGTATATGGAACGGGAGGTAAGTGAAGAGATTTCGCTTCAACAGCAGTCACCTCCTCACTATGGAAGAAGCCAACAGCCTTGCAAAATAGTTTGATACATCTTGTTGCACTTGGGTCGTAGTCAGGAATCTCCCTTGGGACTTTAACATAACCTCAGCAACAACGAGGGACTGTATAGCTACTGCAAAGATGCACTTGAATCGTAGTCCCTAAAATCCAAAAACTTCGTGGGGATTTTAAACATAACCTCGACAACAACAACAACAATAACAATGACTACAACAACAACGGACCGTGACTGCAAAGATGGAAAGCACACACACACACACACACACTAACACGCAGAACAGAGCGAGCAAAGGCTTGGTCAGGATTACACATTGCTGCCAGAAAAGATCACGGGGGACTTGGGGGGGGGAGGTTGGGGGATGGGGGGGGGGATTGTCTCTGGATGGAAGGGAGAGGAAGGGAGACGGGGAGAGTCCTTTTTCTTGGTGGCTGGGTGGATGGGTGGGTGGATGGGTGGAAGGATGGAGGGGGGATGGATGGATGGGTGGATGGGTGGGTGGATGGGTGGGTGGATGGGTGGATGGGTGGAAGGATGGAGGGGGGATGGATGGATGGATGGATGGGTGGATGGGTGGGTGGATGGATGGGTGGATGGGTGGGTGGATGGGTGGAAGGATGGAGGGGGGATGGATGGATGGAAGGATGGAGGGGGGATGGATGGATGGATGGGTGGAAGGATGGAGGGGGGGATGGATGGATGGATGGATGGAAGGGGGATGGATGGGTGGATGGATGGGTGGATGGATGGATGGGTGGATGGATGGAGGGGTGGATGGAGGGGTGGAGGGGTGGGTGTTCACAAGGAGCTGTAGGTGGTGGTCTGTCTGGTCTGGCACACCATCCTGCAAGACATGTCAGACAAAGTGTCATGTCAGTGCCATTAGTATCAAAATCACTCACAGACATGCAGATATGTATACATATACTTGATATTTATTTATTCATTTATCTATTAGTCATGTCAGTGCCATTAGTATCAGAATCACTCACAGACATACAGATATGTATACATAATCTGAGATTTTTTAAAAATATATTTGTTTATTTTTTCATTTATCTATTAGTCATGCCAGTGCCATTAGTATCAGAATAGCTCACAGACATACAGATATGTATACATAAACCTGAACTTTATTTATTTACTTATTTGTATGTTTATCTATTATTTATTTATTTTGCAACGTTATTTGCAACGTTCTGGTGGCTCCTGCGATGGTACTGGAACCATTCGTATCGGTC
>CM060339.1:27519174-27524174 GCA_030674155.1 Stramonita haemastoma
ATTCCACTGGCTTTTCTAGCCTTCAGTTTATGAACAGCTCTATTTACTTCTTCTTCAGATATCTCTTTGTTTAATGCATGTTCACTCTCTTCAGACAAATTAACTTCAATGTGTGCATGTTGGTTATGCGAAGTTTCATTGCTTTGAAACACATTTTTAAAATGGTTTACCCAGTCTGAAGTTTTAATGTTGTTTTTAAGTTTAACTTTATCATTACAGCCCATTCTTCTAAGTTCTTTCCAGAAAACAGCTGAGTTAGAAATATTTGAGGCAAGAGACTCTACTTTTTGCTTTCTGAATGCTTGTCGTTTGGATTTTAATAACTTTTTATACTTTTTTCGTGCTGTGACATACACAAGTCTGTCTTCATCTTTTCTTAGTTTCCTAAAAATATTCAAGGCTTTTCTAGTTTCCTTTTTAGCTTGATAACACTCTGCATCAAACCATTCTGCCTGCTTTCTTTGTCTCTTAACAGTTTTTACTAACATACATTGGCTGGATTCCTTTAAACATTGGACAAAAAGATCTAAACCATTATCTACATCACTGTCTAGTAAATCTATTGCAATTTTAATATTTTCTTGAATTATGTTGCTACTTAGTGATCTAATGAAGTCCTCTTTCTTATCCTCTTTCCACACAAGTTTTTCTGTTACAATATTTGTCTCTTTGATCTCTTCTATATCACTATCTTCAAATATGTCAATATTCCAGTCAATTGTCATAACAATTGGTAGATGATCTGACTCAGACAAATTTTTTATATCAACAGCAACAATATTCACAGTTAGAAACAACTCGCAAGAAACAACAAAATAATCCACAGTGCTAGCTCCTGAAGGTGAGATATATGTAAAACCATCATCAAATTTTGGTTGACACAAACCATTCAATATCATACAGTCAAACATGTTGCAGATTTCAAGAAGTTGTCTTCCAAATACGTTTGTGTTATTATCTTGAGAATTCCTTGAGAAATCATCAGTGGCAGAATCTGTTACATCAAAATCAAAATTATCATCACAAAATGAATAGTTACCATTTGAAGTTCTAGCATTGAAGTCGCCCATTAACATAAGGTAAAAATCATCATTTGAATCCTGCAGATCAAGTAAACATTGTTCCAACATTTCCATCCCATATCCATTTTGATGAAGTGTCCAGAACATGGAATCATGAGGGGGTATATACGTACATACTAACATTATATGTTTGTCAGTTGAAAACATATTTTTGTGGATCTTAATCACAATTGTATTATCATAATCAATGTTAATCTTTTCAACAAAAAAAGCAAACTTCTTTCTAATCATGACAATCACCCCTCCAGAATACCTTCCATGGTGGGACAATTTTTTAGCCTTTGAAGTAAATATATCAAAATCAGAGAAAAGTGATGAATCAAAACTATCTGCAACAAAAGTTTCTGTTAAGCAAATAAAATCGTGCATCAAAAGAAAATCTATGAAATCACTGTTATCTAGTTTCTGGAGCAAACCATTAACGTTATAATTGAGAAAACAAAGCTGTGTGTTATTTACATTATATACAACAGAACTATGGCTCTCTTTGGGCATACAAACATCACCATGGTTGGGACATTGAATATAACTTGCATTGGTATCACTTATTGTGGCCCGGCCAGTGTCCTATTTGCTGGAATCAGAGGCTCCTTTGGGATGAGATTTTTGTGTCTCCCCCTTCCCTTCACTCTTCTTGGAGTGATCATCCACTGACACTCGTTTGAGAGAGTCTAGGATGCTTGACTGGCTAACTGATCTGCGTGAGGCCCCCTGTGTGTTATGTTGGGTGCCTGCTTGTTTCTGGGAGGCAGCACGCCTAGGTGGCCTTGCTTGCCTCCCTGATGATGACAGACAGGTATCATGAGTCTTACCCTTCTTTGCCTCAGTTTGCTTGTTTTCAACAACTATTCTTTGTGTTTGGGGTATGAGGTTGCTGGTATTTGTGTTAGACTGTCCAACCACAGCATCCTTCTCTGGTGTATCCCCATCCTTAGTCACAACTACAGTGGATGTGCGCCTGTCCTTTTTACTAAGATTTGATAACTCCGCCTGTATGTCAAGATCTGTGTTAGTCACTTCTGGTGTTTTGTCGTGGTTTAGTTCTAAGTCAGTGTCGTCATTCCCATGGTAGTGAATGTCACCCATATTGTCTACTAAGTTCTTGTCAGTTCTGTCATTGCTTGCCTCGTCATCATCAGTAATGTCATTGTCATTGTCACTGGTACTGACATAGCCCTGAACATTATTAATCTGCTCTCCTCCTTCCATCATAGCAGAATCATCCTTGTTGGTCTGGTCCTCTCTGTTAGTGTCCTGCACAAGAGATGCACTGGTTTTCTGTTCTCTAGGGACAGACTGTTCTCTTGGACTTCTGTATTTGTTTCTGGTCCCTCTGTTCTTTTGGTCCTTGTCAAACACCAGTCTTCTGATGTCGGGGGTTGATGGATTTCTCGCCACCTCACTGTAAGTGGAGTTACCAGGGGCAGTTGGCTTCCAGCTGGGATCACGCCTTGGAGTGATTTGCCTCTGCAGAGTAGTAGAGTCTCTGGAACTGTTCCTGGCCTGGCTTGAGGCACCATATTTTTGCTGACTGGACTCTTTGATGTATGTAGTTCTGTTCACCACATTTGATGTGGTAGTGTCATAACTTGGTTGATAAGAGGACCTTGAGTAGTATCTACTTGACTGTCCTTTGTTTCCATGTGGTATTCTGGTGAACTGTCCTGCTTCCTGTCTGCTGTGATGAGTATATGGCCAGTCCTCAGTATCCAGCACAGAGTCCCTATCTCCATTCCTTCTGTTTCGATGATCAGGAATCCACGACTTTGTGTGTGCTACTTGTTTTTCTTTCACCTGTAATTTTCCATTGAAAAAGTAGGCTATCTTTCCCTGACTACGATGAAAATCAACCAGTTCTTTTTGGCGTGACGTCAGGTCAGCAGCAACACTGATCCCATTCCATCTGAGGTAATCTCTGAGATGAGTATCCCCCAGGACAGCCATTTTGTTGGCCCAGCGGCTGAACTGGACCAAGACTGGCCTAGGATTGCTTCCATGGGTACGAGGTTTTCCAAGACGAAAGGCTCTGACGATGTCTTCTTCATGCCAGCTGGTTGTAGAATCAAAAGAATTCAAGAGGTCCATGATGATCTGAGTACTAGAGACCCTGTTTTCATTGAAGTCTTCTTCAATATTAAAAAATATAATGTTGCATGCTTTTGCATCCTGTTCAACCTGTTCAAGATTTTTTTCAAGTCGATCTAGTCTGTCCGAAATTGTTTTGCTATCTTCTTTCAGATCCTCAATGTCTTCTCTGTTTTCTTCCACCACCTGTTTCATCTCAGTCATCTCATTTAATACTCGTGCCATGTTGCTGTCTAGCTTTTTGAATCTATCATCTATGGCAGTTTTGATGCGAGTAGATTGAAGGTGAAGTTCTTGCTGAATTTGAGTGAAACGCCAGTCAAAAAATTGCATAATATTAAACTGGGGATGAGACATGTCCTGTTGTGACATTTTTCAATGTAGGTTTGTATGGTCTTGCTCGAGGGAAAACAAGGGGAAACACACCTACTATCTTCCAGCATAAATAAATTGACTGTGTTTATTTGGGTTCAGTCCCTTTGCCACTGGGCTCAAGGTACACATGCACCAAACTACTGTTTACGCCGATGCAACATTATGCGCATCACAAGTTCACAGCACGTGCAACACACGATGCGAGAAAGCAGAGGCAAGGAGAACGGTGAATTATATTTAGAATTTGCAGCAACAGTCTTTTTCTGTATTTTGCCACTAATGATAAATGCACTAATTACTAACCGTATGTTGATTAGTTTGAAGACATGTTGGCTTATATAGGTGGAGATGTTGACAATCAGTTCATGTTCCAAAAATCAGAAACCAATCTGCACTGTAGACATCACAATTCCAAGAAAAAGGCAGAGCCGTAACACCACACGTCTGTCTATCTTGATAAAGTTCCGAGCCCCCCGAGAGAGAGAGAGAGAGAGAGAGAGAGAGAGAGAGAGAGAGAGAGAGAGAGAGAGAGAGAGAGAGAGAGAGAGAGAGAGAGAGAGAGAGAAGAGAGAGAGAGAGAGAGAGAGAGAGAGAGAGAGAGAGAGAGAGAGAGAGAGAGAGAGAGAGAGAGAGAGAGAGAGAGAGAAAGAGAGAGAGAGAGAGAATGAAATTGTTTAACATATATCGGCCTCAGGCCACAATACACTTTGAGGGGTAAGAATGGACAGATGCAAAAAAAAAAAAATCAAATACAACTTATCGCAAACTTTGGTAAGACTTTGTCAAAATACCTTAGCGTGTACTCAGCACTGTACACTCTTGAATACGTATATTCCAAAATCATGAAAAAATAAAGGCTGGCACTTTCTAACATACAAAATACAAACATCAGGCACATCGCACTTTATGACAATTGAAACCATTTTCCTCTCAGACTTCCATTTCGAAAATAGTTACAATAATCACAAACTATTACATTCTCAAAATATTCACCACACCAGAAAAGTATGCTCACCACAATCATATAACTATGTCCTTCCTAGGCTCATGCTGAGAGAGAGAGAGAGAGAGAGAGAGAGAGAGAGAGAGAGAGAGAGAGAGAGAGAGATTATATATTTTTAGCGCTGGCATTTCTAATCATTTTAAAATGCCAAGTAAGAAAGACTGCGAAATACTAACCTACTATTACAAACACACACACACACACACACACACACACACACACACACACAACACACACACACACACACACACACCACACACACACACACACACACGCACGCACGCACGCACACGCGTGCACGCGCACGCGTGCGAGCTTTTATGTTGTATGTTTAATTGAGTAGTTAATTGATTGATTTACATCTTTTTTAGACTGCAGGCTGGGTGATAGAAAACGCCACCATTGTGCTCATTCTTGTCCTTCAATAAAAATGTTCATTCATTCATTCATTTATT
>CM060339.1:27529174-27531674 GCA_030674155.1 Stramonita haemastoma
TATATGAGACTATGTTCCTCCTCCTATGTTATATGAGACTACTGTTCCTCCTATGTTATATTATGAGACTATGTTCCTCCTATGTTATATGAGACTATGTTCCTCCTATGTTATATGAGACTATGTTCCTCCTCCTATGTTATAGGAGACTATGTTCCTCCTCCTATGTTATAGGAGACTATGTTCCTCCTCCTATGTTATATGAGACTATGTTTCTCCTATGTTATAGGAGACTATGTTCCTCCTCCTATGTTATATGAGACTATGTTCCTCCTATGTTATATGAGACTATGTTCCTCCTCCTATGTTATATGAGACTATGTTCCTCCTATGTTATATGAGACTATGTTTCTCCTATGTTATAGGAGACTATGTTCCTCCTATGTTATATGAGACTATGTTCCTCCTCCCATGTTATATGAGACTATGTTCCTCCTTCCATGTTATATGAGACTATGTTTCACGCCAGAATGGTGGAATACTCAGCATGTCTAAAGATGGCTGCTAATCCTTTCATCCTTTCTTGGAACCAGAGTTGTCCTCCCCCATCTCTTATGGGGATGCCAGGGTTATATCCCCTACTGCCAGTCTTCATTCAATACACGTTGCCCATAAAGTCATACCGTATGTTATAATGCTTCTTCACAGCCCTACCAGCAAGAAAACGCCAATCCCCTCTCATTCTCATTCCCCCCTCTCTATCTTACCCCCCCCCCCCCCTCATCTTACAGCCCCGATATGGCCTATGTGGTCCACGGGACTATAATCAACATAATTGGATCTTACTTTTCCCCTTCCTTCTCTATTTTCGTTCAATTGCCTTTTTCCAGTAGCAGAATATCTCTGTATAGGGTTTATTGTGTCATATACTATATAACTTTATGATTTCTGCCCGGATTGTGATCCTCACTATCAAAGTGAATTATCTAAGTGTCGAAATATAGGTTTTTTTTCTCCATTTTTTTTAGGAATGAGAGAAAAAGCAATATTTATTTGGCTAGGACAGAATATAACAATGGTAACTTTCTTCTGCGTGAAAGTTTTACTGCCCTGTTTGAACAGGGAAAGAATATTGATGTAGCATGGTATTGCCTAATTTTGACCCCCATTTGAGGGAGGAAAAGCGTGTGTGTATGTATGTATGTACGTATGTATGTATGTATGTATGTATGTATGTATGTATGTATGTATGTATGTATGTATGTATGTATGTATGTATGTATGTATGTATGTATGTAGGTAGGTAGGTAGGTATGTAGGTATGTAGGTATGTAGGTATGTAGGTATGTAGGTATGTAGGTGTGTGTGTGTGTGTGTGTGTGTGTGTGTGTGCGTGTGTGTGTGTGTGCGTGTATGTATGTATGTATGTATGTATGTATGTATGTATGTATGTATGTATGTATGTATGTATGTATGTATGTAGGTAGGTAGGTAGGTAGGTAGGTAGGTAGGTAGGTAGGTAGGTAGGTAGGTAGGTAGGTAGGTAGGTAGGTAGTATGTATGTATGTATGTATGTATGTATGTATGTATGTATGTATGTATGTATGTATGTATGTATGTATGTATGTATGTATGTATGTATGTAGGTAGGTATGTATGTCTGGTGTGTGTGTGTGTGTGTGTATGTATGTATGTATGTATGTATGTATGTATGTATGTATGTATGTATGTATGTATGTATGTATGTATGTATGTATGTATAATTTTATATGTATGTATGTATGTATGTATGTATGTATGTATGTATGTATGTATGTATGTATGTATGTATGTATGTATGTATGTATGTATGTATGTATGTATGTACACTCTGATAGGGAAACAAATACAGTTGCATACAGGAAAAAAAAAGGTAGGTGCTGCACTTGAGGCGACGTGCTCTCCCCGGGGAGAGCAGCCCGAATTTCACGCAAAGAAATCTACTGTGACATAAAGTGGTACAAAATATAAAATACAAAATGTATGTGTGTGAGCGTGTGTGTGTATTGAGTGTGTATGTGTGTGTGTGTGTGTGTGTGTTGTGTGTGTGTGTGTGTGTGTGTGTGTGTGTGTGTGTGTGTGTGTGTGTGTGTGTGTGTGTGCGCGCGCGCCGCGCGTGCGTGCGTGCGTGTGTGTGTATGTGTGTATGTGTGTGTGTGCGCGCGCGCGTGTGTGCATGTGTGTGTATGTGTGAATACAGCTACATAAATGGCGAGCAAAAACTATTGAAAACACACAAAAAATATGACTATTAGTGAACCTCGACGCTCGAACCGAGAAACGCAAAAAAGTACTTAAATTCCATAATAATCATGTTAATCAACTAACTGGACAGTGCACCAAGGATCTACCCCCCACCTCCCCATCTCTGGCATAATGATGTTAATTAATAAATCTCTCAATATTGATGATGATGAAAACGAATCTGGAATAGGAATAGGCCCTTTTGATATGGGGCAATGTGTGTGTGTGGGCGCTCGCGCACGTGCGCGCGTGTGTGTGTGTATGTGTGTGTGTGCAT
>CM060339.1:27536674-27541674 GCA_030674155.1 Stramonita haemastoma
GATTTAACGTGTGCGCAAGATGTTCTGCGTGCGTTCCCACAAGGGGCATCAATTTACAGTCTCATCCAAATGACCTTTGGGAGAGTGGAGTCAGCACTGATGTTAACTCCAGGGGGAAAATCTCCTCGAACGGGAATCGAACCCGGGTCGTCAAATTGCGAGGGCAATGTTCTGACCACTTGGCTATCCCGTCCCCCCCATGTTCTGCGTGCGTTCTTACACGGGTCCGGGGTTTATAGTTTCACCTGAAGGACTTTCAGATGAGTGTAGTGGGTTTTAACGTTAACCTAAGGTGTACCATAACCTAAGCGGTCGTAGGGGAGCGAGGCGTCAGAGACTTCAGCTTCTCTAGGGGTCAGCATATTGAGGGCGGCGCCCATCTCCTCTCCCTCGCTGCTTTACCTTCCCTGACCCTAAAGAGGGCAGGTACCCATTTACAGCTGGGTGAAGTGGGGGGGGGGGGGGGGACTGTACTGAAACAAAGGCGCGCAAACGGTCACCCATCCAATTGGTAACCACGCTCGACGCTGCTTAGCTTGAATTGGGGAAAGCGAGCACTTTGACCACTGAGCTATCCTGCCTCCTACTGGGGGAAAATTCCCTCAAACAGGTGCCTCGGTGGTGGCTCAGAACCAGGCCATCAGATCGTGAGCGCAGCACTCTAACCACTAGGCTATCTCGTCACCTGAAGCTAAGTAAAAAAAAAGAAAAAAGAAAAAAAAAGGTCAGTTCTTAATATCATTTTAAAAACAGGAAGAGAAAAGGGTAAGTGTAAGACAGGATAGCCTGGTGGTCAGAGTGATGCGCATAGGGCGCATGATCTGCTGACCCAGGTTCGAATCTCGTTTAAGAGGATTTTTTTTATCTGGAGTTCACATCAGTGCCGATTTCACTCCCCCAAAAGTCTTTGATGAGATTATAAACCGAGGTCCCGTGTGTGAACGCACGCAGAACATATTGTATACTCGTTAAAACTCGTTCAACTTTTCGGAAGAGTAGACCATTGTGTGCCAATGGGAACAGTTGACAAAATTAACAGAGCTGCATACACAAGGGGACTGGATGTAAGAAAAGCACACGAGTGTATATTCCATTATCCTCGAAAGGAAAAACGATAAAACAAAGAATATAAAAAGAGGGTTGTTATATCGTTTAGACATGTGGTAATTTCTGTTTATTTTTTGTTGGAGTTTTGTTTAATTTTTTATTTGTATTTGGCACACAAATTACTTGATCTATAATCTTTAAGACAAAAAACGAAAACGTTTTGCAGGTATAACATTTTCTGAAAAACAAAACTGTCTTGAAAAAGAAATAAGGATTGATAAATTATTATTTGAAACACTGACACAACTTTACAATAAAAATAATTCAGGCTTGAGAAACTAAATGCACACAAAAAGAAATTAAACAAGTTTTGATGAAACAAAATCAGGATCAAAATCTACCTGAAAAGCTTTAAACAGTTTTGATTAAAAAAATCAATTAATTAAGATCAAAATCTGAATCCAGACAAAATATGAAGGCCAGATGAGAAGAGAAACGACATTCAAAGACTCCTTTCTGAATCTTTGAAATATGATTAACATCTTTGAAATATGATTAAATTCTTTGAAAAATGATTTTAAAAAACACCTGTCATATTTTGATTGATTGTTTTAAAGAGATATTGAAGTTCTAAGCCATGAATTATGACAGACAAACAGACAGACAAGGACAAACACACAGAAACAGGCAGATAGACAAACAGACAAACACACACAGGCACACAGACAAACACACAGATAGACAGACAGACACGCACACACAGATAGATAGACAGACAAACAGACAGAAGACAGAGACAGACGGAGAGAGACAGAAAGAGACAGAGATACAGAGAGAGAGAGAGAGAGAGAGAGAGAGAGAGAGAGAGAGAGAGAGAGAGAGAGAGAGAGAGAGAGAGACAGAGACAGAGACAGAGACAGACAGACAGACAGACAAGATCTGGCAGACATGAAAATGGCCAACACCATGGTCACAGTCACTCATTATCACCCTCCCCAAGAAAAGGAAATCTAAAGCAGTGCTAGAACGACCGCACAATCAGCCTCATAAGCCACTCAAGCAAGGTCATGTTGAAGATTATCCTGAACAGAGAGAAGCCACAAGCAGAGACCATCATTGCTGAGGAACAAGCAGGTTTCAGAACAGGGCGTAGCACAACTGAGCAAATATTCAACCTCAGAATACTCTGTGAGCGGTACCTTTAACACCAACAAGACCTATACCACCTATTTATCGATTTTAAAGAGGCATTCGACAGGGTATGGCATGCAGCTTTGTGGGCAACCATGAATTTGTATAGCATCACTGTAAACCTTATTAGAGTCATCAAAGAGCTGTACAGCAAGGCCACCAGTGCAGAGTACTACAACAGCAACATTGGAGAGTGGTTTTGAATAACAGTTGGAGTAAGGCAGGGCTGTCTACTCTCACCCACGTTTTTCAACATCTTCCTTGAGAGAATCATGGCTGATGCACCGGAACACCATAAAGGATCAGTCAGTATTGGTGGCAGATCGATCACAAACCTCGCTTGGCAGATGACATTGACTGACCAGCAGGATCAGAGGAAGAGCTTGTCAGCCTAACAGAACACCTGAACAAGGCCTCTAAAACGTACGGCATGGAAATCAGTGCAGAGAAGACCAAACTGATGACCAATAACGTCAAGGGCATCAGCACTGATATCAGGGTCAATGACCAGAAGCTGGAAACAGTTCAAAGCTTCAAGTAGATGAGAGCTGTTGTATCAGACCAGGGGTCCAAGCCAGAAGTAGTATGCAGGGTTTAGACAATAACAGCACTGTCAAAACTGAACACCATCTGGAGAGATAAGGTTATCTCACTAAACTCCAAGATCAGACTAATGCACTCCCTTGTCATATCCATATTCCTGTATGCCTGTGAATCGTGGACTCTGACTGCTGATTTAGAGAGAAGAGTACATGCAGTAGAGATGACATGCTTCCAAAGACTCCTAGGCATCTCCCACAGAGACCATATTATAAACAACGAAGACGTGCATAACAGAATCCAGCAAACCATTGGTCCCTACGAAAACATTCTAACAATCGTAAAGAAGCGTAAACTGAAATAGTATGGGCATGTCACAAGATCAAAAGTACTTGCAAAAACAAAACTGCAAGGCACTGTCCAAGGAGGAAGAAAAAGAGGCAGATCAAGGAAGAGATGGGAGGACAACATTAGCGAATGGACAGGCCTAGAACTCAACAAAACTCTGAGAAAGGCAGAAGAGAGAGAGGGATGGAGGGAACTGATTGTCAAGTCTTCAGGGGTGCCTCCACGCCAGACTAAACAGAGATTTATTTTATTTATTTATTTATTTATTTATTTATTTATTCTTTTATATCGAGGATAACAGAATAAGCAATCATGTGCTTTTTTTCATCCGGTCCCCGTGTGTATGCAGTTTTTTGTAAATATTGTCATCTGTTCCCACCGGCACACGATGGCCTACTCTTACGAAAAGCGGAACAGGATTTAACGTGTGCGCAAGATGTTCTGCGTGCGTTCACACACGGGGCCTCGGTTTAAAGTCTCATCCGAAGGACTTTTGGGGAGAGTGGAGTCAGCACTGATGTTAACTCCAGGAAGAAAATTTCCTCGACCGGACTCGAACCCGGGTCTTCAAATTGCCAGCGCAATGTTCTGACCACTAGAGAGAGAGAGAGAGAGAGAGAGAGAGAGAGAGAGAGAGAGAGAGAGAGAGAGAGAGAGAGAGAGAGGGAGAGAGAGAGAGAGAGAGAGAGAGAGGAGAGAGAAGAGAGAGATAGAGAGAGAGAGAGAGAGAGAGAGAGAGAGAGAGAGAGAGAGAGAGAGAGAGAGAGAGAAAGAAAAGAGAGAGAGACAGAGAGACAGAGAGAGAGAGAGAGAGAGAGAGAGAGAGAGAGAGAGAGAGAGAGAGAGAGAGAGAGGAAGAGAGAGAGAGAGAGAAGAGAGAGAGAGAGAAACAATAAATGTTTCGTTCCTCAGCTAGAACTCAATGGTGATTTTTTTTTTTGCGTTTTTGCCCCCCCCCCCCCCCCCCCCCCATCGAGGTAGCTGCATCGTCACTTTAAGAATAATAAACATCTAAACTGGAAATCAATGTGCATGCGTGGTTTTCGCGTGTGTTTTTTGTAGAGGCATATCTTTCTTAAATCTTAGTGTCAGAATGATCTAAAAGTTTACTACCCTGACAAAAATAATGTACGACACTTACTATTTGAATAGTTGACGGCTCGATAAAAGAAAACAAATAATTGGTTATTCAATGTGCCATCTGAAAATAAAAATATGACATGAAAAAAAAATTGACTTAATTTGATAGCAACTGAATTTCACATTATTTTGTACGTTTACCTCTCCGTTAAGTACAACAACAACACAAACACATAAACACCACACATAAACACACACACACTCACACACAAACACACACACAAACACACACACACACACAAACACACAAACATACACATACACATACACGCACACACACAGACACACACAGACACACACAGACACACACAGACACACACACACACCACACACACACTTACACACTTACACACTTACACACTTACACACTTACACACTTACACACACACACACACACACACACACACACACACACACACACACAAGCACACACACACACACACAAGCACACACACGCGCGCGCGCACACTAACATTAACACTGTACCTCTATAACTGGTTTGAAAAAAAATCGATTTTCACACAATGAAACATTGACACTCAAACTCAATTTTAAACTATTCTGAAAGTTTACTTCTCAAAACATTGAAAAACAAAACAAACAACAACATCCCCCTTCCAACCAACCCCCCCCCCCCCCCACCAAAAATAACAAAAGAAAAAACAATTATTGAGGAAAAAAGTAATGGAGGAAAAACAAGCGCAGGTACGTACCAACGTCTCAATCATTTTGAA
>CM060339.1:27568714-27576214 GCA_030674155.1 Stramonita haemastoma
TTAATATTGACCTACTTAAGCCACATGACAAATGGAAACTTACTTTTGAACTATACAATCTATCCCAAATGGTTGACACTCCTACCAGAAAAACACTCAATTCAGAGACACTTATTGATCACATTTATACCACTAACCCGAATAATATAGTAGAAATGTCTGTACCAGTTGTTGGTATTAGTGACCACTTCCCAGTTTGCTTGACTTGGTCAAAAAAAGGTATTAAAATTCCTAAGTGTAGCCACAAATACATTTCTTTTAGAAGCTATCAATCATTTAATTCAGATGATTTTATGTCTGATTTGTGTGCGGCAAGCTTTACTGATGTTTATCAGTATACTGATCCCGACAAAGCTCTGGTTACTTGGTATCATATCTTTTCTTCTATTGTTGATAAGCATGCTCCCATTAAGACTAAACGTGTTAAGGTAAAAGATAAGCCACCATGGCTATCTGATGAAATAAATAAAGCCATAGCTATTCGTGATAAATTACTGAAGTCTACAGGAAAAAGTGAACAATTTAAACAACAACGTAACAAAGTGACATTTATGAAAAGAGTAGCCAAAAAGATGTATTTTTCAGAGCTTGTTGCACATAAAAAAGACCCTAAATTAATATGGAAAGCTATAAATCAGTTAACAGGTAAAACATCCACAACATGTCCTTCTTCACCTATAAATCTATCTGCTGAATGTATGAACAAACATTTCTGCACCATAGCAGAAAGACTAATCAATAATGATAATTCAGTAAATAATGACTTGCATCCACTAAAAAACTACTGTGATTCTAAAGGAATACATACTAAGCTTGATTTCAAATTTCTTGGTGTAAGTGAAGTGTACAAAGATTTGTGTTTATTGAAGCAATCCAGCTCCCGTGGCATGGATGACTTAGACAGTAAAATTTTAAAGATTTCTGCACCCATAATTGCCGAGCATATTACATATATTTATAACCTTTCCATTGAAAAATGTTCTTACCCTCAAATGTTTAAAGATGCTAAGGTGATTCCTGTCTTCAAATCTGGTGATACTAATGACCCTTCAAACTACAGGCCTATATCCATTCTATCTACTTTGTCCAAACCTTTAGAAAAGCATCTCAAGCACAATCTACTTTCACACTTTACATTCAATAACTTGTTCCACCCAAATCAGAGCGGATTTAGAGAAAATCATTCATGCCATACAGCTCTCAGTAACCTTCTAGAACAGTGGCACTTAAATGTAAACAATGATCTTTTAACAGGAATAGTCTTTGTGGACTTTGCCAAAGCCTTCGACACCATTGATCACAATCTTCTGTTAAGGAAACTTACAATCTATGGCTTAGCCCCCAAAGCACTTAAACTACTGACCTCTTTCCTTACTAATAGAAGACAAGCAGTCCTTCAAGATTCTTTAGTATCTTCACTAATGCCTTTAAGATTTGGTGTTCCCCAGGGATCTGTATTAGGCCCAATACTGTTTACAATATATATCAATGACCTTCCTTTACCTCTTTCTTCTTGCTGTGAACTTTTTGCTGATGATACAACCTTGCACATTTCAGGAAAAGATGTGAAAACAGTATGCACAGATCTACAAAAAGATATTGATAGACTTGTAACATGGACGGGCTCAAATCATATGGCCCTACATCCAAATAAATCAAAATTCATGTTAGTTACAACACGTCAGAAACGTCAGAACATTAAAGCTAAAATATGTGACTTAAATATATTAAAAGTTTGTAATGATGTATTAGAAGAAGTAAATTCACACAGACTTCTTGGGCTTAGTATAGATAATAACCTATCATGGTCAAGTCATGTCTATACTCTGTCCAAGAAAATAGCTAAAAAAGTTTTCCAACTCAATAGAATTAAGCATTTTCTTGACCAGCACACCAGAAAATTATTTTTTTATGCATACATCCAACCTGACATTGACTATGCATCAACTTGTTGGGACCTGGCTAGTAAGAATTGCTTAAAACCCCTTGAATCTGTATACAGACGTTCACTAAAGCTAATACTTCTTAGATCTTCTTCCTTAGAAATAAGTCATTACAAAGAGCTTAATATTCTCCCTTTTGGTATGAGATGTCAGTACAATAAAGGCATACTTATGTATAAAATTATGAGCAACCTTTCCCCGCATTACCTTTGTGACAGATTTACAGTAAAAAGCATTCGAGATAAAATTATTCTTGTTACTCCTCGACCTAGAACTGATTTTTTTATGACATCTCTCGTATACTCAGGTAGCAGATTATGGAATGAAATACCTTCCTCCATCAAAAATAAATGCACTTTGACATCATTCAAAAGGGAGTACCACAGATATTTATTAGAAATGTTATAAATCATTTTCATGCCAAGTGTGGTATGAATATTTGATAGATGTAAATATAAACTTTTTGTTGTTGATACTATATTCAATTTAAATATGTTCCCATTTTGAGTAATCTGTATTGTGCTTTGGGATGACAATGATCTTTGTGCTATGTTGTTGTTTTGTGTGTGTGTGTGTTTTGTGTGTGTGTGTGTGTGTGTGTTTGTGTGTGTGTTTGTGTGTGTTTGTGTGTGTCTGTGTGTTTGTGTGTGTGTTTGTGTGTCTGTGTGTGTGTTTGTGTATGTGTATGTGTGTGTGTATTTGAGTGTAAAATGTGTGTGTGTGTGTGTGTGTGTGCGTGCGTGTGTTTGATTATGTGTGTGTGGTTTTTGTGTTCACTAATATTTATTGTGTATGGGTTAATGTGTGTGTATGTGTTATGTGTGCTCGCGTGCCCGTGCGTGTGTGTGTGCGGGTGTGTATGTGTGAACACAGTTTCCAGGTGCACTTTAAACATTTTGTACCTCTCTCTCTCTCTCTCTCCTCTCTCTCTCTCTCTCTCTCTCTCTCTCTCTCTCTCTCTGTTTTGGTAGGTAGAAGATTTTTGGGAGATAATATTAGGTAGTACATTTTGTAACAGTCGGTGTGTTCGTGATTTTGCCTATCTATGACTTTGTGTTTGAGGTTGGGCCATTTTTTGTCCTGGTCGCTGAATCCAGCTCATACGATTTTGTAGAATTTGTATTGTCCAGCTATTAATTTGCGTCTGTATGAAGATATGTCAGTAATAATGATACGCTTTGGAATGTATACGCCATGGATCTAATGTGTATTTTGATGATTATGATATGAGCATATCACATTGTATAGAAGAGAATGTGCATGTGTATGGATATGTATTTAGGATGATTTGTTTGTGCGTGCGCGTGCGTATGTGTGCGTGTATGTGTGTGTGTGTTTGTTTGTTTGTTTGTGTGTGTGTGTGTGTGTGTGTGTGTGTGTGTGTGTGTGTGTGTGTGTGTGTGTGTATCTGATTTTGACTTTGGGGGAAAATTTTGTTTACGAGAGGGGTGTTAGGGAGGGTAGTGGATCGTGTTTGATTGGTCTTGTTTATTGTTTGATTGGTTTCCTTTGTTATGTTTTTCATGGATTTCCTGATTTATCAATTATTGAATGGCAATATGAATGATTGAGTTGCTTGGAATCTTACATTCATTTCTTAATAATTCTTTTTTTTTTTTTTTTTTTTTTTTTTTTTTTTTTTTTTTTTTTTTTTTTTTTTTTTTAAATTTTGTCCCCATGAGGGCCTGGTGTAAAGAAGCCTCTGGCTTACCCAATTACCCTCATTAAAAATTTCGAGTTCGAGTTCGAGTTCGAGTTCTCTCTCTCTCTCTGTCGCCTCAACCCCTAGGCGGCATAAGCCGTGCTCGTCGTGTGATGGTCTCCCTTGCAGGAAATGACACCATCACTTTCCGACAATCCCATTGGTGGAAACTTTTTTTTAAATGGACGCTTTGCTTGTGTTCAGCTAGTTCCATCATGTTGTCCGCCTGAGGCCAAATCAGAAATAGCGGGGGGAAAGCAAAACTTTCGTAACAGATTGTTATTATCTTCTTTTTTTTAAGAACTTTATTCGAACTTGATGCAGATAACACTGCTATATATAGTTAAGTCAAGTCAAAGTCAAGTAAAAAAAATAATAAATAAATAAATAAAAAAAATAAAAAACCTCTTTAATCATCCCTGAAGGGCAATTACAATACTGACAGGCAAAGACACGAAATAGCTACATTTCATATTTGTTCAGACATTATTTGATAACTTCAAATAAAAATGTCACAAACACTCACACCCGCACGCGCGCGCGCTTGCGCACACGCAGACGCACACATACACACACACCAATGTGTGGATACAATGTATACCTCACGGTTTTGTACTGATGGAATGACAGTGTTTCCCTGACTTCAGAGGATGTTCTGTCTGTCTCCCTCTTCATAGAGGATACAGATTGCTAGGCTAGTCAAGTCAAAAACACGTTAATCATCCCTGATGGGCCATTACAACACTGAAAGGTATATTGATACGAATCATGAACAAAAGACACAAGATTGTTATATTTCATATTTGTGACGCTCCGGCACGAAATGAGTCGCTTAGCACAAACCCACTTTTCCGCTAGAAGCCATTAAAGACAGGTGGGGTCAAGTTGGCAATTTTCAGATTTTGATGGATTATAAAACTATAGCCATTATTCTACCCTGTAATGAAATATCAAGTCATAAATTTGTGTCCTTTTGCTTTTAAACGTGCTTTAACAATGCCCAAGCCCTCATTCTGACTATTTATCATGATGCTAAACTTGTCCATTTCTCATTTTGTCATTTCCTGCAGTCTATCATTTCAACTTGTAATAACTTTTCATAGAATTGTCCGATTTTAAATCTGTTTTTTCTTTTGTATAGCCATGGTATTACAGATTGATAAAATGTCAATAACTAAAAATTGACCTCTGGTGCAATGCGACTCCTTATGTGGTGGAACGTCACATTTGTTCAAATGTTGAGAGTTTGTTATGACTCAAGACTATTCTCTTCACCGTCACTTTCACCTATCCCGTAGTCTTGTAGACCCTGGGGTGACCACTGAAGATTTTACAACCAAGAGAACAATCTCTATACATTTCAAAGCATAACAATATCGTATTCAGTTTGGTTCCAAAACTTTTCACCCATCTATTACACCACGAGTTGTGGTCTGGGTGCTAGTCTTCCGGATGAGACGATAAACCGAGGTCACGGGTGTTACATATCATTATCTAGCGTACGTAAAAGAACCCACGGCAACAAGAGGGTTATCCCTGACAAAATTCTGTAGAAACAAGCCACTCTGATAGGGAGACAAATACAGTTGCATGCAGGAAAAAGAAAAAAGTGGGTAGGCGCTGCACTTGTGGCGATGCGCTCTCCCCAGGGAGAGCAGCCCGAATTTCACGCAGAGAAATCTGCTGTGACATAAATTGGTATAAAATAAAATAGATATAGGCTTTTGCACTTTACTTACATCAATAACCTTTAGCCTGGGCCAGGGCTAGTGTTCAAAAATGTGTGATAATTATGTATGTCATGTGTGCATTTGCTTACGTGGGGTTTCCAAATGCTGCCTGGAAAATGGTGTCACAACTCTCAGTACTAGCTTTTGGGGGAAAATTCTCTTTCATTTAAACTGACAACTCGACATGGGCCTGAACGCACCTCACTCAGATGACCACTTTGCAAGTGTTACGAACTCAACATTTTGTTGCTGCACCCGCTACTGCTGCTGCTGCTTTGCTACAAGAATTAAAGACACCTCTTTTGTTCATAAAAATCCTGCACTCTGCACCAAAAAAATTACAAATGATAGTAATGGTGGTAGAAAGGTGACAAAAACATACACATTTTCGTTTCATATACAGTCAGACAAAAAAAAACTGTCACTGCAGTTGAAATGGTTCAGCCAACATAGTAACACTAAGGGTTTCAAAACGTCAGAGTAATGCTGAACATCCCCTCCAACTTAAGTGAAAGCATGAACGTACGTGTGTGTGTGAGTGTGTGTATGTGTGTGTGTGTGCGTGTGTGTGTGTGTGTGTGTGTGTGTGTGTGTGTGTGTGTGTGTGTGTGTGTGTGTGTGTGTGTGTGTGTGTGTTTGTATGTGTGTGTGCGTGTGTGTACGTGTGTGTGTGTGCGTGTGCGTGCGTGTGTGTGTGTGTGTGTGTGTGTGTGTGTGTGTGTCTATGCGCGTGTGTGTGTATGCGTGCATGCGCGCATGTGTGTGTGTGTGTGTGTCTGTGTGTGTGTGTTAGAGAGATTGTAAGATTGTGAGTATGTGTGTGTATGTGTGTGCGCACGCGTGCATGTGTGCGTGCGTCTGTGCGTGCCTGCGTGCCTGTGTGTGCGTGCGTGTCTGTGTGTACGTCTGTGCATGCCTGCGTGCGTGCGTATGTGTACGTGTGCGTTTGTGGGGGCAGGGGAAGAGAAGAGAAGAGAGGAGGTGGACGCAGACTGCATGACACGACTGATGGCTCAGTGACAGGGATGGATGTCCCGTGAGTGGGTTTGGCCTCACAGCGTGACTGCTGCTAATGGCACTGCTGCTGCTGCTGCTGCTGCTGCTGCTGCTGCTGATGCTGCTGTTGCTGATGCTGCTGGGTGTGTGAGGAAGAGAGAGAGAGGGGGGGGGGGGTGGGGCGGGAGGGGTTGAGGTTTCTCCATCAGTCCTGTGATTACTGCGGGCTTTCCACTTAACCGGGGAGTGAGCACCATTTGTTTGAATGTGGTGACCTTTCAGGGTCCTGTCTATCTGTCTGTCTGTTTTTCTGTCTGTCTCTCGGTGCCTTTCGTTTCTGTTGGAGATATATATGCAGTGCTGGTGAAGAGGATTCTGTCTTTTTTGTGTGGTGATGGTGGGTTGTTTTTTTGGTGTTTTTTTTTTGTTTGGGTTTTTTTTTTTGGTGTTGTTTTTTTGTTTGTTTGCTTTGGTTTGGTTTTGGTGTTGTTTGTTTTGTTGTTGTTGTTGTTGTTGTTTGGGGGGTGAGTTGGTTGGAAGGGGGAGGTGTTTGTTTTATGTTGTTTTGTTTGCCTACAATGCTGCCACTGAAAGGCGTTAATCCCTAGAATTTTTTTTTTTTTTTTTTTTTTTTTTTTTATTGAGTCTTTGATGATTCATTTTCAGAATGATTGAGAAGTTGGTACCTACCTGCACTTGTTTTTCCTCCACTACTTTTTCCTCAATAATTGTTTTGTTTTGTTTTGTGTTTTTGGCTGGGGGGTTGGTTGGAAGGAAGGTAGTGTTGTTTATTTAGTTTTTTGTTGTTTTGAGAAGTAAACTTTGACAATACTTTAAAATTGAGTTTTAGTGTAAATGTTGCTTTGTATGAAAATCGATTTTTTTTCAAACCAGTTATAGAGCTAAAGTGTTAGTGTGCGCACGTGTGTGCGTGTGCGTGTGCGTGTGTGTGTGTGTGTGTGTGTGTATGTGTGTGTGTGCGTCTGTGTGTTTGTGTGTCCGTGTTTGTGTGTGTGTGTGTTTATGTGTGTGTGTTTATGTGTGTATGTGTGTGTGTGTTGTTGTTGTTGTACTTAACGGAGAGGTAAACGTACAGAATAATTTGAAATTCAGTTGCTATCAAATTAAG
>CM060339.1:27583714-27586214 GCA_030674155.1 Stramonita haemastoma
CTCTCTCTCTCTCTCTCTCTCTCTCCTCTCTCTCTCTCTTTCACACAAAACCAATCCCAGAGCTTATCTGCACTTAGTTCACTTAATTTCAATTTCTGATGCCAAAGAAAATGGGACCCTGTGTAGTTTTTGTGATGGTGAATATAACATGAGACTGCACTGCCTGACTGCTCAAGCATTACTGACCATGGTATTTGTCCTTGACCTCTGGGTTATGAATAAATGATGGGTCAGTTGACGAAGGGGAATGGGGCTGTAATGCCAACCATCCACGGCTCTTGACTGTGATTTCTCATGTTCAAATATGTACAGACTGATTTTTTTCTCTAGGGCGTTCTCAAATGATGTGATTCATTCTGCTGCTTCTGCATGTCTGTAGTGTGTGTGTGTGTGTGTGTTGGGTGGGTGGGTGGGTGGGTTGGTTGGTTTTGTTGGTTGGGCGGTTGGTTGGCTGGTTGGTCTGTCGGTTGGCTGGTAGGTTTGTTGGTCGGTAGGTTGGCTGGTTGGTTGGTTGGTAGGTTGGCTGGTTGGTTGGTTGGCTGGTTGGTTGGTTGTTTGGGTGGGTGGGTGGGTGGTTGGTTGGTTGGCTGGTCGGTTGGTTGGTTGGCTGGTCGGTTGGTTGGTTGGTTGGCTGGTTGGTTGGTTGGTTGGTCTGTCGGTTGGTTGGTTGGTTGATTGATTGATTGATTGATTGATTGGTTGGTTGGGTGGGTGGGTGGGTGGGTGGGTGGTTGGTAGGTTGGTTGACTGTCTCTCTCTGTCTCTCTCTATGTCTCTCTCTATTTCTCTGTCTCTCTCTCTCTATCTCTCTGTCTCTGTCTCTGTCTCTCGGATAGCCTAGTGGTCAGAACATTGCGCTGGCAATTTGACGACCCGGGTTCGAGTCCGGTCGAGGAGATTTTTCTCCTGGAGTTAACATCAATGCTGACTCCACTCTCCCCAAAAGTCCTTGGATGAGACTTTAAACCGAGGCCCCGTGTGCAAACGCACGCAGAACATCTTGCGCACACGTTAAATCCAGTTCCGCTTTACGTAAGAGTAAGCCATCGTGTGCCGGTGGGAACAGATGACAAGATTTACAAAAACTGCATACACACGGGGACCGAATGAAAAAAGCACATGATTGCTTATTCTGTTATCCTCGATATAAAAGAAAAAATAAATAAATATCACTCTGTCTCTCTGTCTCTGTCTGTCTGTCTGTCTCTCTCTCTCTCTCTGTCTCCCTGTCTCTCTGTCTCTGTCTCTGTCTCTCTCTCTCTGTTCTCTCTCTCTCTCTTTTTTTTTTTTTTTTTTACACAAAACCAATCCCACTACCCATCTGCACTTAGTTTACTTTATTTCGATTTCTGATGCCAAAGAAAATGGGACCCTGTGTAGTTTTTGTGATGGTGAATATAACATGAGACTGCACTGCCTGATCTGTCAAACATTACTGACCAAGGTCTTTGTGGAAAAGGCACTTTACCGCTATTTTCTCACCCCACCCAGGTGTAAAAGGGGCACCAACCTTGTGTTGGGGGGTTAACCCTGCGATAGACTGGCGTCCTATCCAGGGGGGAGTCTATGACTCTCAGTCGCTTAACGCCACAGAAACCGGGATAAGCATCGGCCTGATGAGCCTTAGGCTCGGGACAGACTTTAACTTTTAACTTTACTCTTTGTCCTTGACCTCTTGGATATGACTAAATGATGGGTCAGTTGAGGGTGTGGGGAAGGGGGGAGTGGGTGGAGGCTGTGGTGCAAATGGCCCATGGCTCCTTACTGTGGTGTTCAAATATCTACAGCCTGATTTCTTTTCTCTAGGGGGTTCTTACGTGATTTGATTTATTCTGCTGCTTGTGCGTGTCTGTATGTCTGTGTATTGGTTGATTTTTTTGTTGGTTGGTTGGTTGTTTGGGTGGGTGGGTGGGTGGGTGGATAGCTGGGTAGCTTGTGGATTGGTTCGTTGTCGTTCTCATTCCAGTTCAAAGTTTATTTAGCTTGGTGATATCAGACCCAAAACATTTCATAAAAAAACAAAACAATCCAAACATTCACACACAGACACAGACACAGACACAGACACAGACACACACACACACACACACACACACACACACACACACACACACCGCGCGCGCGCGCGCGCGCGCGCGCACACACACACACACACTCACACACACGTATACACGTACACACGTACACACACACGTACACACACACGCACGCACGCACGCACGGACGCACGCACACACACACTCACACACACACGCACGCACGCAACACACACACACACACACACACACACACACACACACACACACACACACACACACACACACACACACACACACACACACACACACACACAACCTATCATAAAATATTTACAGGAGGCTGGGAAATATGCTAGCTCTATCAGTTATCATCAGTTTATGTGAAACTCCTATCTGCTTCCATCTAAAGCTCAGCACTTGATTCTTTGTAAAAGACCTTGGTTGGTTGGATGGGTGGGTGG
>CM060339.1:27588714-27591214 GCA_030674155.1 Stramonita haemastoma
GGTTGATGCGCTACGTGTGCTGAATGCAGACTGGCAGTACATAATGCAGCCATGTGGGTCTGGCCCTGTATACCGGGTGTGTGTGGCCATGTGTATTGGGCTGCATAGGCGTAACGCCTTAGAAAATACTGGTCTGGGTACTGCCATAAAAAATTAATGTAGTTTGTTTTGGGTTGGAAAAGGAGGTGGGGATATTGCGGTGTGTGTTTCGCTGCGTGCACACGCACGCACAACACACACACACACACACACACACACACACACACACACACACACACACACACACACACACACACACACACAACAAAACACACACACACACACACACCACCACCACCACCACCACCACCACACCACCACCACCACCACCACCACCACCGCCCCTATCTCCACCGTCACAACAAAAACAACACCAAGAGCGGGACCCCTGATGATGTAGACTTTTTCTTCAACGAGGTCTTCTACTCTCGTTTGCATGGTCAAAATATTGCACTCGCAATTTGACGACCTGGGTTCAATCCCCGTCCGATAGGATTTTTCCTCTGGAGTTAACATCAGTGTTGACTCCACTCTCCCCACAAGTCCTTCCGATGAGACTATAAACCGAGGTCCTGTGTGCGAACGCACGTAGAACATCTTGTGCACACGTTAAATCCTGTTCCGCTTTTCGTAAGAGTAGGCCATTGTGTGCCGGTGGGAACAGATGACATTTACGAAACTGCATGCACAAGGGACCTGGATGTAAAAAAGCACAAGAGTGCTTATTCCATTATCCTCAATATAAAAGAATAAATAAATTACACCGTCAGTTGTGTCTGGGGAAAATGAAATGGCATGTCCTTTCCAGCTCCTCTCGTGGGCCCTACAGCTTGGTTTTCAGGGTTATCTCCATGGGCTACACCATCTTCCTCAGGACGCTGTTTAGGCCTAGCATGCATCTTTGAAGGATGTGCTCGCCTGTCTGATGGTTCAGCTATAGGTGGCATTATACTTCATTCAGGAATATTCTTATCCTGAGGAGAAAGAACTACTGGGGTTTTATAAACAAAGAAAATGCTGTTACGATCTTACCGAAACTGCAGACAACTTTATCGTCTAGTTTCCAATACAGATGAAAAGATCTGGCAGCCATTTTTCAACACACAGATGACTGCTAATTATGTGTGTGTGTGTGTGTGTGTGTGTGTGTGTGTGTGTGTGTGGTGTGTGTGTTGTGTGTGCGCGCGCGCGTGTGTGTGTGCGTGTGTGTGTGTGTTTTGTTTGTGAGTGTGGTGTGTGTGTGTGTGTGTTGTGTGTGTGTGTGTGTGTGTGTGTGTGTGTGTGTGTGTGTGTGTGTGTGTGTGTGTGTGTGTGTGTGTGTGTGTGTGTGTGTGTGTGTGTGTGTGTGAGTGTGAATTCAAAATATGTTTAATCTCATATTTATTTGTAAATGGTATCATGCGCTTTGATTTGTTTTGCTTTACAAGAAAATTAAGCGCCATAAAAATGTTCATGTTTCATGTTCATGGTTTTATTGAGCACACCAAAAGCTACAAGCTTGTGTTTGCCATGACTCCAAAATACTGTTAGTTTTTAATGTTTGTTCCCATAACTGCATAAAAACCCTTTAAAAAAAAAAAAAAAAACAGGCAAAGAAAAAAGACAACTAAACAAACACTAACTCTGCTGTCACAAGAAACGTGCTTATATTATTATTTTGGTATAAAATGTAAAGGTAAAGGTGTCCCATAACCTGTGTGATCGTAGGGGAGCGAGGCATCAGAGACTTCAGCTTCTCTAGGGGCCAGCATGTTGAGGGCGGTGCCCATCTCCTCTCCTTCGCTACTTTACCGTCCCTGACCCTAAAGAGGGCAGGTACCCATTTACAGCTGGGTGAACTAGGGGGGAACTGTACTAAAGCCAAGGCGTGCAAACGGTCACCCATCGGATTGGTAAAACCACGCCCGACGCTGCTTAACGCTTGACTGGGGAAAAGCGAGCGCTCTGACCATTGAGCTATCCCATCCCCAGAATTTTTTTTTTACAATAATTGATATGGAATTATTAGGGAAACGGTCGTTTTCGCAAAAATCTCACCATCGATGAACCTCCAAGCTGTAACCGACAAAAGAAAAAAATAAAAGAATCCCAAAGTTTCATTAAAATTGTTCCTCCCCCCCCCCCCCCACACACACACACAATACAACCATACCAGCCATCCACGCTACATACATATCTGTCCACAGTTAAAACTCCAAAGACCTTGCACAGTCACACACACCCAGTCTGAGCCACTGAAGAAATTTCAACATGTATATCACAGATATTGAGACAGCGAGAGTGGAGAGAGAAAGAGGAGGGGGGCAGAGGAGAGGAGAGGAGAGGAGAGGGAGGAGAGAGAGAGAGAGAGAGAGAGAGAGGAGAGAGAGAGAGAGAGAGAGAGAGAGAGAGAGAGAGAGAGAGAGAGAGAGAGAGAAGAGAGAGAGAGAGAGAGAGAAATATGAATGAATGAATGAATGAA
>CM060339.1:27593714-27598714 GCA_030674155.1 Stramonita haemastoma
CAATTAAGGGATGACACAACTTGATAGGTTTGTATTCTACGCTTTCTATTATGATATATCTCGGTATCAACTGGGCCCGAGAGATACAGACACCTGCAGTGTTGGTCAGGTAATTTGAGCAATACTCTCAAAATTGCATCCCTAAAGTGAAACTTGACTGTGTGGTCCCAGTCTTCCCAATGCGCCCACAGCACACTTTTCAAAAGCCGGCTGGAGTCTTGAAAAATCCCCATGACTCTTGTGGTATTCGAACCCGTGACCTTTGAGCCCTTAACAAAAGGTGCTAACCATTGCATTATAGGGACTGGGAATTTTTTTTATTCATTTATTTCTCTCATTCTGTCTGTCTGTCTGTCTGTCTGTCTGTCTGTCTGTCTGTCTGTCTGTCTGTCTGTCTGTCTGTCTTTTTTTTCTTGCTTGCTTTCTATCTGTCTGTCTGTCTGTCTTTCTGTCTGTCTGTATGACTTCCTGTCTGTCTTTTATTCAATCTTTTTGTCTCTCTTTCTGTCTTTCTGTCTGTCTGTCTGTCTGTCTTTCTGTCTGTCTGTCTGTCTTTCTGTCTGTCTTTCTTTCTGTCTGTTTGTCTATCTGTCTGTCTGTCTTTCTGTCTCTCTTTCTGTCTGTCTCTCTTTCTTTCTGTCTGTCTGTCTTTCTGTCTGTCTGTCTTTCTGTCTGTCTTTCATTCAATCTTTATGTCTCTCTTTCTTTCTGTCTCTCTTTCTTTCTGTCTGTCTGTCTGTCTGTCTTTCTGTCTGTCTGTCTTTCTGTCTGTCTTTCATTCAATCTTTATGTCTCTCTTTCCTTTTTTCTTCCTTTCAGTCTTTCTTTTCTTTGTTCTTTTTGTCTTTCGTTCTTTCTGTCTGTCTGTCTTTTTTTTTCTTGCTTGCTTGCTTTCTGTCTGTCTGTCTGTCTTTCTTTCTTTTTTTCTTTCTGTCTGTCTGTCTGTCTGTCTGTCTGTCTTTCTGTCTGTCTGTCTGTCTTTCATTCAATCTTTTTGTCTTCCTTCCTTCCTTTCTTTCTTTCTTTTTTCTTTCTTTCTTCTTTTCTTTCTTTCGTCTTTTTTTTTCTTTCTTCCTTGCTTTCTGTCTGTCTGTCTTTCTGCCTGTCTGTCTTTCTTTCTGTCTTTCATTCAATATTTTTGTCTTCCTTTCTTTCTTTCCTTCTGACCTTCTTTCTTTCTTACTTTCTTTTTCTTTCCCTCTTATTCCCTTCTACACTTCTGCGTTTTTCCTTCTTTGCTTCCATTCCTTTTTTTTCCTCATTTATTCCTGCCTCTACCCTTTCTTTCCTTCCTTTATTCTTTCGGGTTTATTTTTTCCATTCATTTCTGTTTTCATCTATTCCGTTATCTCTTTTGATGGCTTTGTTATTTTTGCTCTATGGCAAAGAAGTCACCTGTGATTGGATTTCAGGTGTATGTAGAGGTGAGATGATGGTCTATAAATAAGTTATGTGCTTGATGCGTGGGTTCATTGCACCGTTTATTTCATTCATGCGTTCGTTCATCTACATAACCATTTATGTATGTATTTATTCACTTGTTCGTTCGACTGTTACTTATTTTTCAAGCATTCACTCTCTCCTTTTTGGGTTATTTTTCTTTACCTCAGTTGCATGCATTTTGCATCTTTTCGGGGTGAGTTTTTTTTTCTTTATTTGTTCTTTTTTTACTTCCTTTCTTTTCTTTCTTTCTTTCCTTTTTTTTCTTTTCTTTCTTTCTATCTTTAATTTCTTTTCTTAATTTCGTTTTCTTTCTTTCTTTCTTTTTTCCTACTTTCTTTTCTTTCTTTTCTTTTCATTTCTTTGTTCCTTTTTACTATTACATTTCTCTCTCTCTTACGATGCTTGACATGTTTGTCTTCATTCGTACAAAAAAAACAAAAACAACTAAAAACCTGAAAGGAACTCTCCTCCCACCCAAAAAAAAGCATGAAAATGTATTTCTCTTTTTTTAATTTTCTTTCTTTTTCCTTTTCTTTTGTCATTCATTCATTTATTCATTCATTCATTTATTCATTCGTTCGTTCGTTCGTTCGTCCGTGTATTTATTTATTCATTCATTCATTCATTTATTCATTCGCTTGTTCATTCATTCATTTATTCGCTTATTCATTCATTCATTTGTTTAATCATTCATTCACTCATTTATTCGGTCGTTTGTTCGTTCGTTTATTCATTCATTCATTCATTCATTCATTCATTCATTCATTCATTCATTCATTCATTCATTCATTCGCTTATTCAGTCATTGATTTGTTTAATCATTCATTCATTCTCGTTTATTCATTTATTCATTCTATTCATTCTCTGACTTATTTATTCACTCACTCGGCTGTTCATTTCTATCGTTTCTGAGTGAATGATTTCCATCTTTTTTTTCTTTTTTTTTTGGGGGGGGGAGAGAGGGGGAGGGTGCTTTGTTTCATGTCTTATTTGTTTTTTTGTTTGTTTGCAGATATAGAAACTACAACAGCAACAACAGTGGTGACAGCGGCAGCAGTAACAGCAACAGCAGCAACAAGAACAACTAAAGCAACACTTAAGCGACATCACTAGCAACTACGCCAACAACAGAAGCAACGATAACAGCAATAACAAGAACGCCAACAACAACAACAACAGCAACAACGACAATAATCTAATACAGTACCAACAAAACAATAACAACAAAAACTGCAAGAAAAGTAGTTTTCACACACAAATAACAAAAGAAACAACAAAAAAGTGTCAACAAAACAATAACATAAACAAGAACAAAAACAAGACAACAAACAACAGAAAAAAGCAACAAAAAACCCAGTACCGAACAAGTTATAACAAAACAACAACAAAAAACAATACCAACAAAAGCAGCAACGAACACAGAACATCAACAAAACAATAACAAAACATAGCAACAAAAAAGAATATCAACAAGACAAAAACAATATTTTAAAAAATAGCAACAAAAAACAGTATCATTAGAACACCAACAGCAACAACAACAAAACTATACCTACAAATCAGTAACAAAAACATCAAAACAAAAACAAAAAACAGTAGATCGAAACAATAACAAAAACCAACAATCAACAATAACAACAATAACAACAAAACCACCACCACCACCACCATTACCAACACCATCACCAATATCAACATTATCAACAACAACAGCAACACAAACAAACAAAACCTTACTACATCTTCAAATACAACATGTACAATCTATTTTGATAATAAACTATTTCGGTGGATCGACTCTATGGCTACGTGCAGTGGAGATGCGCCCTTGCGAATTTTGGACTGGGCTCTGTTCAGTGCTCAGCCCGCCCGCCTGCACTGCAGTTTCACCTATCAGGATGGGCGCCATGTTTGTGACCCTACCCTGATCTTTGACCTCACACCTCATGGCGGATGCAATGACGTTAATATTGACGAAGCCAGGTACGAATGAAGGAGTGAAGGAAGGAAGGAAGGAATGTTAAAGAGAGAGAGAGAGAGAGAGAGAGAGAGAGAGAGAGAGAGAGAGAGAGAGAGAGAGAGAGGAGAGAGAGAGAGAGAGAGAGAGAGAGAGAGATTTTTTATTTATTCTTTTATATCGAAGATAATGGAATAAGCACTCTTGTGTTTTTTTACATCCAGTCCCCGTGAGTATGCAGTTTTGTAAATATCACCTGTTCCCACTGGCACACAATGGCCTACTCTTACGAAAAGCGGAAGAGGATTTAACGTATGCGCAAGATGTTCTGCATACGGGGCCTCGGTTTACAGTCTCATCCGAAAGACTTTTGGGGAGAGTGGAGTCAGAGCTGATGTTAACTCCAGGGGGAAAAATCCCCTCGAACGGCAGTCGAACGAGACATAGAGAGAGAGACAGAGACAGAGAGACAGACAAACAGGCAGACAGAGAGAAAGAGAGAAAAGAAAGAGACAGACCAAGGGAGACAGACAACAGACAGACAAAGACAAAGGGACACACACACACACACACACACACAACACACACACACACACACACACACACACACACACACACACTAACCACCACCACGGCCACTACCACCACCAACCACCACGAAACACTTTTTTACGTCATGTTTTAATTGTGATGTCATAATTGCAGCGATGACGTAGTCCTGCGCGTGAGCACATACGAGGAGTTATGCGGTGTGCTGTGGAGACTGCAGAGACAGCTGATGCTGACCCGTGTCACAGTGTATCACACAGAGATCTCCAGTCGTCATACGGTGGAAACAGTCTCCATCGTGGAAGGTACGTCATCAGTATGACGTCACCATGACGTCATGGTGTAAAGGTGACGTAAGAACGTTAATTAGGGCGTCATGGTTGATTTTGTGTGTGTGTGTGTGTGTGTGTGTGTGTGTGTGTGTGTGTGTGTGTGTGTCTGTGTGTGTGTGTGTCTGTGTGTGTGTGTGTCTGTGTGTGTTGTATTGAACTGTTGTAAGTTGTTGTACTGTGTTGTAGTTATTGGATCGTGTTGTGGTGTGGTGTGGTGTAGTGTGTTGTGTTGTGTTGTGTTGTGTTGTGCTGTGTTGTGCTGGGTTGGGTTGGGTTGTATTGTATTGTATTGTATTTATTGTATTGTATTGTATTGTATTATATTGTATTGTATTGTATTGTATTGTATTTCTTGTATTGTATTGTATTGCTTTGCATTGCATCGCATTGCATTGCATTGTTCCTTTTCTTCCTGTCACCTCTTTCTTGTTTAATGAAACCTTGTTGTAGAATTGCAACTGAGAAAATAACTTTGGTGTTGTTGTTGATTCCAAAAAGCTCTGTACAGTTCTTCAAGTTTAGAATAGTTTTGTTTTTTAGAAGATATAGCGCTATATGTTAGTATTATCGTTTTTTAATTTATTATTATTATCATCATCATCATCATCTTTGTTGCTGTTGTTGTTGTTGTTGTTGTTGTTGTTGTTGTTGTTGTTGTTAGTTAGTAGTAGTAGTAGTAGTAGTAGTAGTAGTAGTGTAGTAGTAGTAGTAGTAGTAGT
>CM060339.1:27603714-27611214 GCA_030674155.1 Stramonita haemastoma
CCTGACCACGCCTTTGCTCGCTCTGTTCTGCGTGTTAGTGTGTGTGTTAGTGTGTGTTAGTGTGTGTTAGTGTGTGTGTGTGTGTGTGTGTGTGTGTGTGTGTGTGTGTGTGTGTGTGTGTGTGTGTGTGTGTGTGTGTGTGTGTGTGTGTGCTTTTCCATCTTTGCAGTCACAGTCCGTTGTTGTTGTTGTCATTGTTGTTGTTGTTGTTGTCGAGGTTATGTTTAAGTCCCCACGAAGATTTTGGATTTTAGGGACTACGATTCAAGTGCATCTTTGCAGTAGTTATACAGTCAGTCTTTTGCTGTTGGCGAGGTTATGTCAAAGTCCCAACGTAGATTTCTGATTTTACGGACTACAATTCAAGTGCATTTTTGCAGTAGCTATACAGTCCCTCGTTGTTGTTGCTGAGGTTATGTTAAAGTTCTAAGGGAGATTCCCGACTATGACAGAAGTGCAACAAGATGTATCAAACTATTTTGCAAGGCTGTTGGCTTCTTCCATAGTGAGGAGGTGACTGCTGTTTGAAGCGAAATCTCTTCAGTTACCTCCCGTTCCATATACGCGAGTTTTGTCAAGATGGCAGCACCCATTTTGCAAGTCCACTGCTTCATTCTGGTTGGTCAAACTCAGCCAATCACAGAGAAGAGACATTCTGCCACGGTCACTGCTAGACTAGGCCTAATGTCACTTGATATATGTAAGTATTTGGGGTTTGTTTGGGGGGTTTCTGGGTTGTTGTTTTTTTATTTGTCGTTCCTCGGATAGAGTTCTGAGGTTCTCCAGTCGTGAGATTTTTGTATAGCATGCGACTGGGGTTTTTTTCCTCACTATTAAGGTAGCTGTGTTCTGACTACAGGGAAACAGCTGGGGATTGCATCTACCAATTTTGCCAGGAAAGCTGGAAGGTACCTCCCTTGTCTTTTGAATGTTCTATTGTCGCAGAGGGGCGGGGAGGGGGATGTACGTGTTTGACATGGGTTGTCCATAAGGACATGGGTCTTACTAGTTTTGAGCCACCTCCCAAAGGCTTGTTATTCCAGCTGTAGAGAAAGGGCAAGACTGGGATTCAAATCCAGAACCTTACTGTTTACTTGTTAGGCATGTGAACGTCTTAACCTTTCTGTCATCTTAGTAATGATGATAATAATAATAATAGTGATGATGATGATGGTGATGGTGATGGTGATGATGATGATGATGATGATGGTGATGATGATGATGATGATGATGATGATGATATAATGTATGGAATTTATATAGCGTTGAATCTTATAAAGCAACAAATCAAAGCACTTAGTGTTTAGTTTTGAGTGACTAAAGGAAGAAGAAAGAAACGGACGGATTAATGAACACATGAATGAATTAATGAATGAATGGATAATTGAATGAATGATTGGTTGATTGATTGAATAAGTGATCGAATGATTAAGTGCTTGAACGAATGAATGAACAAAGGAAAGAATGAATTACGAAACACGAACTATCTTCAAATTCATAAGTGAATTTCAATCTTGTTTATGCTTGAAAAATATGCGAGTACCAAGAAAGTGTGTATGTTTGTCCGGCCGGGGAGAGGAGAGGAGGGGATTAGAAATACTATCCTCACTTTCTGCCAATTCTGTGTCAGATGTTTCTCCTTTTCTATCACTCTCGTTGTTTCCAATAACTTTTTAAAACTCTTCTTTCTCTGTGTTTTTTTCTTGCCCTGTATCATACCTTCCTTATCTAACCTCCTTTAATAAATTTTCAAGAGCATGTCTTGATGCGGTTTATTTTTAACTACATATCTTTGTATCGATCAAATCTATGGAAGAAATAAACTCTTGACCCTCTCCCCTAAAAAAAGAAGAAAAAAACTACATTTGTCAGGTCTGTCAGCTGACAGTAGCACTCTGCACTTGCAGATATTCTTCTTCTTCTTTGTCGTAGTCAAACGCTCTGGCAGCAACTACTGTTATCTGTCATATTACGGGGGCGGGATAGCCTAGTGGTCAACCAGCTAGTCAGTCAACCAGCTAGTCAGTCAACCGGCTAGTCAGTCAACCAGTCAGTCAACCAGCTAGTCAGTCAACCAGCTAGTCAGTCAACCGGCTAGTCAGTCAACCAGTCAGTCAACCAGCTAGTCAGTCAACCAGTCAGTCAACCGGCTAGTCAGTCAACCAGCTAGTCAGTCAACCAGCTAGTCTGTCAACCAGCTACAGCGATCGGAATGAATTGGGGGTGGGGTGGATTGTATGACAATCATAGTCCTGTATTGTACTGCAATACTTATCATTACGCTTAAGTGGATTTCAGATTTTGACTTATTATTGTGCAATATTTATATTCCAGTTACGTTGTTTCATATTACCACCACCCCACCTACCAGCGAAAGATCTATTTATGCTTTATCCATTTTATGTAAAGGGAACGGGATCGCTCAGTGGTTAGAGCGCTCGCTTTCCCCCAGCCAATGTTAAGCAGCATCGAGCGCGGTTACCAAATGGATAGGTGACCGTGTGCGCGCCTTGGCTACAGTACAGTTCCCCCAGTTCACCCAGCTGTAAATGGGTACCTATCCTCTTTAGGGTCAGGGAAGGTAAAACAGCGAGGGAGAGGAGATGGGCGCCGCCCTCAATATGCTGGCCCCTAGAGATGCTGAGGTCTCTGATGCCTCGCTCCCCTACGACCACATAGGTTATGGGATACCTTTACCTTTATTTATGTGTTTATTTATTAATATTTTCCGACTTTACAGTTTCCTTTCTAAAAACCGTATTTATTGTTTATTTTTTATAGTCTAATTTCACTTAGAGTGAACAGACTTTAAACGAATCAAATCAAAATGTACATTGTAATCAATTCATTGTTCTGCAATAAGTTGCTTCGAATGTATGTTTAATGAATTGTATTGTAGTCCGTTCTATCTTGCTATAATCATTGTATTGTTTTGTATTGCATTGTTTTGGTTTCTTTTTTTTTCAGTATAGCCCCCTGTGTGTGTGTGTGTGTGTGTGTGTGTGTGTGTGTGTGTGTGTGTGTGTTGTGTGTGTGTGTGTGTGTGTGTGTGTGTGTGTGTGTGCGTTCGTGCGTGCGTGCATGCGTGCGTGTGTGTGTGTGTGTGTGTATGTGAAAGGAGGGGGTGAGCTTGGGGGGGGGGGGAGGAATGTGTGTGTGAGTGTGTGACTGTGTGTGAGTGAGTATGTGAATGTGTGTGAGTGAGTGAGTGTGTGTGTGTGAGTGTGTGTGTGTGAATGTGTGTGTGAGTGTGTGAATGTGTGTGAGTGAGTGTGTGTGTGTGTGAGTGTGTGTGTGCGTGAATGTGTGTGAGTATGTGTGTGCGTGAATGTGTGTGTGAATATGTGTGTGTGAATGTGTGTGTGAATGTGTGCGAGTGTGTGTGTGTGTGAATGTGTGTGAGTGTGAATGTTTGTGAATGTTTGTGAATGTGTGTGAGTGTGTGTGAGGTGTGTGTGTGTGTGTGTGTGTGTGTGTGTGTGTGTGTGTGTGTGTGTGTGTGTGTGTGTGTAATCTTAACTGTGGGATCCACATCATGTTACAATTTATGACAAGAAAGTATTTATTTTGATGCTAAGAACTGATATATTGTGCGTCATTCATAATTGGATGTCTTGTAAAATTGTGAAATATTTCCTCATTATCAGGTAATTGTTGTTGTTTTTAATTTACCGCCAAATGAATCAGTAGGTGTAAATAAATATAAACCATGTGTGCGTGCGTGCGTGCGTTTTTTTTTGGTTTTTTTTTTTATCTTATTCTTTATTATCGAGGATACTGGAATAAGCACTCGTGTGCTTTTTTACATCCAGTCCCCGTGTGCATGCAAATTTGTAAACGTCATCTGTTCCCACCGGCACACGTGTGTGTGTGTGTGTGTGTGTGTGTGTGTGTGTGTGTGTGTGTGTGTGTGTGTGTGTGTGTGTGTGTGTGTGTGTGTGTGTGTGTGTAAGTTGTGTGTGTGTGTGTGTGTGTGTGTGTGTGTGTGTGTGTGTGTGTGTGTGTGTATGTTATTTCTAAACCACGGGATGAATAATGCTGCATTAATTTTTATAGCAGCAGCACAACAACAACAAAATTGTTTTGAAAAAGCAAAATGATCCCAGATTCTGTACATACCATAATACTAAGATTTAATTATGCGCATCTTTCATAATGTGTTGTTTTGTAAAGCTGTGACGTATTCCTTTATTATTAGTTATTGTTGTTGTTATTTTTTTTACCGCCGAATAAATTGAATAAAGTACTTACGTAAACAAAGAATATCTCTGTGTGTTAGCGCGCGCGCGCGCGCGCGCGCGCGCGCGTGCGTGTGTGTGTGTGTGTGTGTGTGTGTGTGTGGTGTTGTGTGTGTGTGTGTGTGTGTGGTCTGCCTGTCTGTCTGTCTGTCTGTGTCTGTCTGTCTGTGTCTGTCTGTCTGTCTGTCTGTCTGTGTCTGTCTGTCTGTCTGTCTGTCTGTCTGTCTGTCTGTGTGATTCTGTCTGCCTGTCTGTCTGTGTCTGTGTTTGTGTGTCTGTATGGAACACGTTTGTGCATGTCAATGCGCATGCACGCAATTGATTCACATCTGGAGCTTCAAAGACTCAGACAATTTCAAGTTAAATGCTGCGAAAAATTGGCATCCGTTGGCTTAACCAGTGATAAATTCTGGCTCAAACTCTATTCTTCGCTGGCTTTGTAGAGGCAGCCGCATTTGCTTCAGAGCTGAGGTAATTCATCCTCTGGTAATCAACACATGGTTTTTACAGTCAAACCACATTCTCATCAACACTTCAAAGCAGACGCAAACACACACACACATGTGCGCATGCACACACATACGCACAAACACACACGGGCACGCGCGCATGCATGCACACACACATTAAAATGAAAAAACACACAACTTATTTTTCAAGAACAGATCGCTACTAAAACTTTTTAATAGAAAATACAAATACACAACTATTAAAAAAAAAAAAACTTATTCGGAATTGAAACGCATGCAAGCAACCGTGTGTACGCACGCACGCACGCACCCACTCGCACACACACACACACACACACACACACACGCGCGCGCGCGCGCGTGCACACACAAACAGAGACAGAGATCTCGAATTCGATTAGTTTCACTATAAACAAGATCAGTGGGTGAATATATCTATATAAGCCTAAAAACAATGAGGTGCACTGATTCACAATGTGTTACAGTTGCATCCAAACCCCAAATTTCTCAGCGAGACAGACAGACAGACAGACAGACAGACAGACAGACAGACAGACAGACAGACAGACAGACAGACAGAGACTTTAAAAAAAAAAAAAAAAAAAAACATCCTTACTAGATTGTCGATTTTACACTAAACGCTAGCAAAGCTTAGATCTCCATCTTAAATGCCCGATACATGAAAACACCATTTTGCGCTTTTAGAAAAGACATTTATTTGCAGTGCTTGATCCTGTCTGTCATTTCCTCTTTAGCAAAGAAACGTTAAAACTCTTTTTCGCGTTGGGATGCTCGTTTTGATCAAGATGCTGGGAGATTACTGTAGGTGTCTGTTTTTTCTCGGGCCTGTGTAAACCCAGGAAACGGGAGGGAGGCGGGTAGCCTAGTGGTCAGAACATTGTGTTCGCGATTTGACGACCCGGGTTCGATTCCTGTTCAAGGGGATTTTTCCACATCAGTGCTCAAAAGTCTTTCGAATGAGACTGTAAACCGAGGCCCCGTGTGCGAAAGCACGCAGAACATCTTGGGCACACGTTAAATCCCGTTCCGCTTTTCGTAAGAGTAGGCCATTGTGTGCCGCTTTGGAATTTGCACGCTGCTTTTGGTGATGTTTCTGATCTCTTCTATATCTGCTTTTGTCTCTATGTCTCTCTATTTTTTCTGTTTGTCGACCTACCTGTTCATCTATGTATGAAATTTTTGTTCTGTATGTCCCTCTGTCTGTTCGTTTATCAATTCATCCCCCATCTCTCTCTATCTCTCTATCTCTCTCTCTCTCTCTCTCTCTCTCTCTCTCTCTCTCTCTCTCTCTCTCTCTCTCTCTCTCTCTCTCTCTCCCTCTCTCCTCTCTCTCTCTCTCTCTCTCTCTCTCTCTCTCTCTCTCTCTCTCTCTCTCTCTCTCTCTCTCTCTCTCTTTTCTCTTAAAATCCTACTTCGAATGTAATAGATGTTCATTTTTATGACTATATAAGAATTAGAGAATTGTGTTACACTAGCTAGTGCTCTCTCTCTCTCTCTCTCTCTCTCTCTCTCTCTCTCTCTCTCTCTCTCTCTCTCTCTCTCTCTCTCTCTCTCTCTCTCTCTCTCTCTCTCTCTCTCTCTGCCTATTCTTTTGAAACATCTAGGATGTTTTATGTAACTTTTTTTCTTTTTTTTCTTATTTTATTTTATTTTATTTTTTTTATTTTTTATTGGTAGTATCTCTCCCCCCCCCCCCCTCCAATAAGGATACTAGT
Source organism: Stramonita haemastoma (assembly GCA_030674155.1). Lineage (NCBI taxonomy): Eukaryota > Metazoa > Mollusca > Gastropoda > Neogastropoda > Muricidae > Stramonita > Stramonita haemastoma. Next base: position 27,610,159 of record CM060339.1, read on the forward strand.
TAAATTCCCCCCCCCCCCCTTTTATCCAAATGTATGATTTATATCACAGATGGTGGTGTATTGATGTTTTCAGTTGTTTATTTCATCTTGTTTTCTTGTTTGCTCCTTACCTATTAACACTTTTCTTTTCTTCCATAATCAAAATCTTTTTATTGTGACTTCTGATTTTGTCTTCTGAACGAGTGCATTTTTATTACCTTATCATTATAGTGTCCTTATTCTTGTGTGTTGTTTGGTACTGCGTAAAGTTTTATTGTTTAGTATCTTTTCAACTTGATGTATCCCTGAAAAGGGCGGGGACTGGATGTAAAAAAGCACACGAGTGCTTATCTATTATCCTCGAATAAAAGACTTTGCCTTGCCTTGTCTCTCTCTCCCGTGCGGACAGGATAGCCTAGTGGTCAGAACATTGCGCTGGCAATTTGAATACCCGGGTTCGATTCCGGTCGAGGAGATTTTTCTCCTGGAGTTAACATCAGTGCTGACTCCACTCTCCCCAAAAGTCCTTCGAATGAGACTTTAAACCAAGGCCTCGTGTGCGAACGCATGCAGAAATCTTGCGCACACGTTAAATCCTGTCCCGCTTTTCGTAAGAGTATGCTATCGTGTGCCGGTGGGAACAGATGACATTTACAAAACTGCATACACACGGGGACTGGATGTAAAAAGCACAAAAGTGCTTATCCTCAATATATAAAAGAATAAATCTCTCTCTCTCTCTGTCTTAATCTTAATCAAAGAGAACTAACCGCTGAAACCGCTGTAACTTGGTTGTGATTGCCTCCCCTTCAAAATAGGGTTTACCTCTATTTGTATTTTTTTTTTTTTTTGTATTTTGTATTTTGTACCACTTTCTGTCACAACAGATTTCTCTGCGTGAAATTCGGGCTGCTCTCCCCGGGGAGAGCGCGTCGCCACAAGTGCAGCGCCTACCCATTTTTTTTTTCTTTTTCCTGCATGCAAGTGTATTTGTTTTCCTATCAGATTGGCTTTTTTCTACAGAATTTTGCCAGGGTCAACCCCCTTGTTGCCGTGGGTTCTTTTACGTGCGCTAAA
>CM060339.1:27613714-27620520 GCA_030674155.1 Stramonita haemastoma
TGCATGCACACACACGCGCGCGCGTGCGCACATACGCGCATACACACACACACACACACACACACACACACACACACACACACACACACACACACACACACACACACACACACACACACACACACACAAGAAAATGAAATGAAAGAGAGTGATCTAAAGACTAAAGGGTTAAAAAAAAAATTTTGTCGCAAAACTTAACCACAGGCACACAACAAAAACACCTTTCACTGGTCTCCTTTTCACTTCCTTTATTGCTGTCTACTAGCAGAGGCACATGAAGGAGAAATATGTTCTGATGTAAAGAAAAGAAATTCAAAAAAAAATTACGAAAAAAAAAATCCCTGAAAATGTAATGATACGGAATGTACTGAGCAGAGAAGTTTAATTATACAGGTATGTCATGTTTGTGAAATGACTCAGGAGAAAAAACAAAAAAAACATTGAGGGTGGGAATGATTCATAAGTCCAAATCCTCCACGATCTTAAACGTTCAGCATCTGTACAAATAAACAAACAAAAATTCAAAGACATTCAAAAAAAAAAAATCATTATTTAACGTTTGCTACCAACCCATAATTCACAGGAAGAAAAAAAAAAACTTCACACAAAAGCTGTGGAGGTTTTTTTTTGTGTGGATGTTACTCGCTCATAACAATCCAAGTTTTTTTAAGAGATGAAAATAAAATGTATCATCTGTAAAATTTAGAAAGAAAAAAAAAGATACATGCTTTCTTTAACAGAGAGCTGATATGTTTTATACACTGTCTCAAAAATACCTTTGATCAAAAAAAATAATAAAGAGCCAAAATTCATATCTTATGTACAAAAATCTCCAAAAAAATTCTCTATTTGAGAAAAAACAAAATTCACCATCCACCTTTAAACCTTGATGAATATAAACAGAACAATCCCCCCACCAAATAGAAGGAAGGACTGAGTTTAAAAAAAAGACTTCACGGAAATACACAAGAGGGTGCTTTCTTTTTTTTTCTTTTTTTTTTTACAACTTTCAGTGTTGAATTTAAAATATTTTTTGTCATGACAGCCAACGCCAACGTAAAGAACTGGCAAGCAATCATGATACGCACAGAGCGCACTGATATGTTTGTTACACAAAGGTCCACGAACACGGCAAGTACTGAAAACCCCGGTACTGGTGTGTCTTTCATGAACACATAAAGGAATTTCATCATTTCTCCGTTTTCTCTTACACCACAACTCCCCCCCCCTCCCCCTCCTCCCTCTTCCCCCCTCACCTCCCCCATTTACTTCTCAAGCACAAATATCAACAAATATCACAGGAAGATTAAGACTCGGTTGTTTCATCTTCTGTGTATCCCCTCCCCCCCATCCCCACCCCCTTCTCCCCACCATCTTCCTCCAATGTAACACGAACGAGCGAGAAAGCTAGCGAGTATATGCACCAGTACACTGTGAAAATTAGGAGAAAATATGCACACTGCCACACACATACACACACATACGAATGCATGCACGTACAAGCACACACGTATACAGATACACAAAAAAAGCAAACTATTTCTAAGTCTCCTTACAATCAAAGCTGTCATATACCTAAAGCAGTTTGCACGTCAATAAATGATCGCGCATTCATGCGCGTGCCGCCGCACACACGCACACACATACGCACACACATACACACACACACGCACACACACACACACACGCACACACACACACACACACACACACATACACACACTCGAGTGGGCGCGCGCGCGCGTGCACACATATCATCAAAACTACAATACAGATAAACGTACGGTTACATCACATGAAAACACAAAGCACAAGCAATGTTTCGCTTCTACGCAAAGTACACACACCTTCAATGCCTCGCTACTTGTGTTTCCTAAACAAGCAAACATGTTTATCACCTTTATTACAGGTATACAACACATATAGGGCTTACAGCAGAAAGTGTCTGTCCCCCAAGAAAGAGGCAACCAGCGTTTGATATGTATAACCAGTATTATTGGTACAAAATAGCGTTTTGTTTAATATAGTGATTATTGTTTTTCGTCATGAGTGCGCTTGGAACACACTGCTCAAACATAATAAACAATACAACCTCCATATCATTTATAAGTCATTCTTTAAAATTGCTGCGAGTGCAGCGGGTCATTTCGACTGGAGCACAACAATAAGGTTTTGTCGACTACATATAGCTCTATGATCATTATTAACTAAGGTGGTATATTAGAGAAAATTCAGTTGGCTGATGAAAAGTTACAAGAAAAGTGTTTACACTAATTTTGGTATAGAAGATCTAACCTATATCAGAGACAGTGTTATATAATTATCCAAAAAGGGAGATCAACGTGACCAGAAAGATTTTTTACAAAATATTGACAATGCTGTCTATTAAAAAAGTAGAAAAAAAAACAACAGAAAAGTTAGACCCATTGTTATACATTTTAGTACAAGTTGAATATAATGCATATTTTCAGCCGTAACATATGACTTATATTTGATATGCATATAAATTATGTGTGTGCACAACCCATACTGAACTACAAAAAATTCTCAAAAATAAAAACCAAGAAAGAACAAATCGAACAATATACAAACATAACCAAACAAACTACGCAACAAATTCATACTGAAAATAATTCACTATTTCAACTTTTGACAATCTTCGTCATACATCACTTATTTCTAGTGTAACGAGTAAAGTCAGTTAATGTCAATGTGCGTTTGGGGTTGGGATTTGTTTGGGTTTTTTTTTCTTTTCTTTTCTTTTGGCATAACATTAAAAATGTGTCACTATATGCCAAAGAGTTCTTCATCATAAATTAAGCTACTTCAAGATCAAAGTTGCAATCATCAGAAAATCAGTTAACGGTTATATTGTAACTTTGTGCTAGGCTTTGACTACTAAATTTAGCTTCACCTATTTCTGAAAGTAGACAGCATTCTGATTTTATTTTTAAAGTTTTCCATGTTTCGGGTTGGGGGGTCGTTTTGTTTGCTTTGGTTTCTTTTACAAACCTTATACAGGTATTCAGAGCAAAATTTCACAATATAAAATGATATGCAATCGAAAACTAATACAACATGTAATCACAAATTTTTCCATACCTCAGACTATTTTTTTTATTGAGTAAAGTGTCAAATAAATGACGTACCATCGTTTTGCTTCATGTCTTGGTTTCACCGAATGATCCTTCTTCCTCACTTCAAAAAATGCTGACCCATTCACTCAAAAAAAAAATTTTTAAACACCCAGAAACAAAGACAAAACATCAACAATAATCACTCCCAAAAGAAAAAATTCACCTTCACCACATTTAATGCATTCTTCCGATACAAACATGGTGAATTTGGCACCAACGACACCAAATAGAAATGTCCTCACTCCACCAACGCGACCACACACCTACTTTGTCACTGGACAAAAAATAATTTCCACTAAAAAGGTAAATTTCACTTCAGTGACAGTTCAGCTGATACTCAAATCAAAGCCAAGTTGACAGTCCAACTTGGACTACTGGTAACATTTAAAATGTCACTGCAGTGAAAACCACAAACTGTAGTCTTGTAAGACTGGTCTGTTACTCAAAGGAGAGAACCAAGTCGTAACACCAGTAACAACCATGTGGTCATTCCAGTGAGAATCCTCACTCCTGTAATAACCAACAGGGAGAATACACAACCAACTCCCTAAGAATCGTCACAGCTGCAAAGTTCAACACTTCAGCAAAAACCAGCTTGTCACTCCAGGAAGAACTTGTCACTCCAGTCAGAAACAGTTTGCCACTCCAGTCAGAACAAACTTGTCACTCTACTTTGTCACTCCAGTTTGTCACTCCAGTCAGAACCAGTTTGTCACTCCAGTAATAAAAACTGTCACTCTAGTAAGAAGTTGTCACTCCGGTAAAAAAAATAATAAAAAATTGTCATTTCAGAAAGAACCAGTTTGTCACTCCGGTAAGAACCAGTTTGTCGCTCCAGTAAGAACCAGTTTGTAGCTCCAGTTTGTCACTCCGGTAAGAACCAGTTTGTCACTCCAGTAAGAACCAGTTTGTAGCTTCAGTAAGAACCAGTTTGTCGCTTCAGTAAGAACCAGTTTGTCACTCCAGTAAGAACCAGTTTGTCACTCCAGCAAGAACCAGTTTGTCACTCCAGTAGGAACCAGTTTGTCACTCCAGTCAGAACAAGTTTTTCACTCCAGTCAGAACCAGTTTGTCACTCCAGTCAGAACCAGTTTTTCACTCCAGTCAGAACAAGTTTGTCACTCCAGTCAGAACCAGTTTGTCACTCCAGTCAGAACCAGTTTGTCACTCCAGTCAGAACCAGTTTTTCACTCCAGTTTGTCACTCCAGTCAGAACCAGTTTGTCACTCCAGTCAGAACCAGTTTTTCACTCCACTTTGTCACTCCAATCAGAACCAGTTTGTCACTCTAGTTTGTCACTCCAGTCAGAACAAGTTTGTCACACCAGCAAGAACCAGTTTGTCACTCCAGTAAGAACAAGTTTGTCACTCTAGTTTGTCACTCCAGTAAGAACCAATTTGTCACTCCAGTCAGAACCAGTTTGTCACTCCAGTCAGAACACGTTTGTCACTCCAGTCAGAACACGTTTGTCACTCCAGTAAGAACCAGTTTGTCACTCCAGTAAGAACCAGTTTGTCACTCCAGTAGGAACCAGTTTGTCACTCCAGTCAGAACCAGTTTGTCACTCCAGTAGGAACCAGTTTGTCACTCCAGTAAGAACCAGTTTGTCACTCCAAGAGGAACTAGTTTGTCAAGACGGTAAGAAACAAGCCGTCATTCCAGTAAGAACCAGTTTGTCCCTCTGATAAGAACCACTTTGTCACTCCAGTTTGTCACTCCAGTCAGAACCAGTTTGTCACTCCAGTCAGAACTAGTTTGTCACTCCAATAGGAACTAGTTTGTCACTCCAGTCAGAACCGGTTTGTCACTCCAATAGGAACTAGTTTGTCACTCCAATAGGAACTAGTTTGTCACTCCAGAAAGAGCCAAGTTGTAATGCCAGTAAGAATCAACACGTGACGACAATGAGATGAAATTCCACTAAGACTGAATAGTCACTGTGGTAAGAATCAAGTTGTCGCTGTAATAAGACTAAACTGTTTCTCCTTAGTTACTAAATTGGCATTGCAGTCAGAGTCACGTTGTCACTAAAAGTAGAACTAAATTCTCTGTCCAGTGGTACTAAGCTGAAAATCCACTAAAACCAAATTAATTGCCTCTCTAGTAAGGTTAAAGTGACAAACCAGTACATCCAAACTGTCGCACCAGTATGTCTAAACTGTCACACCAGTATATCTAAACTGTCACTTCAGTAAAACTTAATCCCCATTTCATCAAGATTAAAGTGCCAGTCCAGTATATCTCAATTGTAGCTCATGAATGTTTACACTCTCACTACAGTAAGACTAAATTGTCAATCCAGCATATCTAGATAATTGCTCCTGTTAGACTAATTTGTCACTGCAAAATTTCTAAATAGTTGCCCTTGTAAGACGACATTGTCACTTCAGTATATCTAGATTGTCGCTCCAGTAATACTAAACTGTCAACTTCCATGCATTTAAACTTCCCCACGTGCATATCTAAATTGGCACCTAATATGTCATGTTGATCACTCCTGAAAAACTAAATTGTCATTCCGGTATATCTATTTTGTCACCTTATGTATCTAGATTGTCACTTCTGTAAAAACTAAATTGTCACTTTTGCATACCTAAATTCTCACTCCGGTATATGTCAACTGCAACTCCTGTATATCTATATTGTCACTCCGGTAAAACTAAATTGTTTTTAGTGTATCTAAATTGTCACACCAGCATGCCTTAACTTTCACTCCAGTAAAAACTAAAACGACATTTCAATGATACTAAGCTATCACTCCGTTAAGCCTCAATTTCTGACTCTAGTAATATAAAAAATAATGTCTTTTCCAGTAAGAGCTTTAAGTTATCAGTCCAGTAAAAGCAGAAAACATTGTAACATCGTAATAGAAAGTTTAATAAACCCAATAAAAATTCGGGACAGAAACAGGGGGCCCTTTTAAAAAAAGAAAATCGCATTTGTTTTTGTTTTGTTTTTTTTTTTTTTTCATCGTTGGGTTTTAAAAAAAAAAAGACTTTTCGTTTCAAAAGTAAACCATTGATGTCGATTTCCCTTTTAAGAAAACTTGTTTGTTTGCTCAATTATTAAAAAAACAAAACCCAAAAGGGATAACAACAACAGTTTTAAACAACAGCACAAAAACTGTTTTTTTTTTTAAAAAATTGGAGTAAACTGTCTTTTTCACAAAAAAAAAATTTTTTGGGGGGGGGGGGGGGGGGGGGTAATACTCTCTCTCTCTCCCTCCCCCTCTCTTCTCTCCTCTCTCTCCCCCCTTTTCTCTCTCTCTCTCTCTTCAATAGTTTTTTTAAAGATTCATTGTTTTTTAGATTTAAGGGCCCAAAACAAACAAACACAACAAAACAAAACCCCAACCCCCATTGCTGTCCCAGTTAAAAATAATACCATTAAAAAATGATAACTTGATATGCATCACTATTGCAAAAACCCTACGTCTTATATAAAACCCTGATATAAAAAATGAAAATTTTTTACAAAAATTTTATCGCCTTTTTTTTTTTTAAAGAAATGACTCCCAAAAATTTTTACAGACGAAAGCTTTGTAAGAAATAAGCCTTCGCTTCAAAAACCCCAAAAGGGAAAACCCGATATAAATGCAGAAATTTGTTACACTAAGATAGACCCTTTTTTTCCCGATTTTTTTTTGTTTTTTCGGCTAGAGCTTCAAGG
>CM060339.1:27628120-27648120 GCA_030674155.1 Stramonita haemastoma
GGATGTAAAAAAAAAAGCACGTGAGTGCTTATTCCATTATCTTCGAAATCAATGAATTACACAACACACACACACACACACACACACACACACACACACACACACACACACACACACAACACACACACACACACACACACACACACACACACACACACACACACACACACACACACACACACACACACACACACACACACACATACACAGAGTTTACATTATGAGTTTACGTTATGTGGATCGGTGGTCTAGGTGGTAACGCGCCTTGCCTAGAAAGTGAAAAGTCTGGGTCGGAGTGTACGGTAGTTCTAATCCCGTTTGGGCCCAAAACTTTTCCCCCATCCATTAGACCATGAGTGGTGGTCTGGGTGGTAGTATTTCGGATGAGACGATAAACCGAGGTCCCGTGTGTTACACATCATTATTAAGCACACGTAAAAGAACCCACGGCAACAAGAGGGTTGTCTCTGGCAAAATTCTGTAGGAAAAAGCCACTCTGATAGGAAACAAAATACAGTTGCAGACAGGAAAAAGAAAAAAAGATAATGGGTAGCGCTGCACTTGTGGCGACGTGTTCTCCCCGGGAAGAGCAGCCCGAATTTCACGCAGAGAAATCGGCTGTGACATAAAGTGGTATAAATAAATGAATAAATAAATAAACCTACCAACGTGAGATTTGAACACTACGTGAACAATTTCAACCAGATTATCATCTCTGTGGTACGTACAAAATGCCCCTAACATAATATTAGTGATGAAGTCCGTGTTCTTGTTCCTAGTGTAAAGGTAAAAGGTAAAGGTGTCCCATAACCTGTGTGGTCGTAGGGGAGCGAGGCGTCAGAGACCTCAGGTTCTCTAGGGGCCAGCATGTTGAGGGCGACGCCCATCTCCTCTCCCTCGCTGCTTTACCTTCCCTGACCCTAAAGAGGGCAGGTACTCATTTACAGCTGGGTGAACTGGGGGGGACTGTACTGTAGCCAAGGCGCGTAAACCGTCACCCATCCAACTTGTAACTACGCTTGACGCTGCTTAACATTGGCTGGGGGGAAGCGAGCGCTCTGACCACTGAGCTGTCCCGTCCCGCGTAAGAGCAGTATAATAACTAACTTAGTTGTAAAGAGACAGGTAGAGGAGTCAAAGGAATCTAATAGAGTTTGGGGTCATAGAGGACGGATAGATTTACGGTTGGCAGACAGGATAGCTAAGTGGTCAGAACACTCCCTTTCCCCAAGCTAAGGTTAAGCAGCATTGAGCGTGGTTACCAAGTAGATTGTGACCGTTTGCGCACCTTGGCTTCAGTGAAGACCCCGCTGTTGTTGTTGTTGAAGATACATTAGAGTCCCAAAGGAAATACTCCGATTTAGGGACTGAATGAAGTCCCCCAGTTCACCCAGCTGTGAATGGGTACCTGCCCTCTTCAGGGTCAGGGAAGGTAAAGCAGCGAGGGAGAGGAGATGGGCGCTGCCATCAACATGCTGGCCCCTAGAGAAGCTAAGGTCTCTGATGCCCTCTAGCGCTCTCCTACAACCATAGGTTATGGAACACCTTTACCTTTTGAGGGCATAGGGGTCATAGGAAGGGGTTAAGGGCCGAGGTAATAGGGCTAGGGTCAATAGGAAAGGGATAGTTGGGAATTGTAGGAGGGGGCACAGTCAGGGACCACAGGAATGGGATAGGGCTAGGGGCCATAGAAAGGGGACAGGACTAGGGGCCATAGAAAGGGGACAGGACTAGGGGCCATAGAAAGGGGACAGGACTAGGGGACATAGAAAGGGGACAGGACTAGGGGCCATAGAAAGGGGACAGGACTAGGGGACATAGAAAGGGGACAGGACTAGGGGACATAGAAAGGGGACAGGACTAGGGGCCATAGAAAGGGGACAGGACTAGGGGCCATAGAAAGGGGACAGGACTAGGGGCCATAGAAAGGGGACAGGACTAGGGGACATAGAAAGGGGACAGGACTAGGGGACATAGAAAGGGGACAGGACTAGGGGACATAGAAAGGGGATAGGACTAGGGGACATAGAAAGGGGATAGGACTAGGGGACATAGAAAGGGGACAGGACTAGGGGACATAGAAAGGGGATAGGACTAGGGGACATAGAAAGGGGACAGGACTAGGGGACATAGAAAGGGGATAGGACTAGGGGACATAGAAAGGGGATAGGACTAGGGGACAGAGAAAGGGGACATAGAAAGGGGATAGGACTAGGGGACATAGAAAGGGGACAGGACTAGGGGACATAGAAAGGGGATAGGACTAGGGGACATAGAAAGGGGATAGGACTAGGGGACAGAGAAAGGGGACAGGACTAGGGGACATAGAAAGGGGATAGGACTGGCTTTTTTTCTACCTTGTTCCTTTCTCTCCTTATTTTCCGCCTTCTTGGTCCATTCTCCTGGCCCCCATTTTTCCCCCCAGAAAGATAACAATTCTCTTCCACGCCATGCGCCTTTCTTTTCTGAGAATCTGAATCTATAAAACTGGTCCAAACGGTGACTGTTAGTCCTGTCCCCTTTCTATGTCCCCTAGTCCTGTCCCCTTTCTATGGCCCCTAGTCCTATCCCCTATATACCCTAGTCCTGTCCCCTTTCTATGGCCCCTAGTCCTATCCCCTATATCCCCTAGTCCTGTCCCCTTTCTATGGCCCCTAGTCCTATCCCCTATATCCCCTAGTCCTATCCCCTATATCCCCTAGTCCTGTCCCCTTTCTATGGCCCCTAGTCCTGTCCCCTTTCTATGGCCCCTAGTCCTGTCCCCTTTCTATGGCCCCTAGTCCTATCCCCTATATCCCCTAGTCCTATCCCCTATATCCCCTAGTCCTGTCCCCTTTCTATGGCCCCTAGTCCTGTCCCCTTTCTATGGCCCCTAGTCCTGTCCCCTTTCTATGGCCCCTAGCCCTGTCCCCTTTCTATGGCCCCTAGTCCTGTCCCCTCCGTATTGAACAGAATCATGGAGAAAAAAAAAAAACAAAAAACGACTGCCCAAAGATCGAAGCTATCTGTTGTTGTTTTTCTGAAGTAGTTTACATGCGACGTCAACATTTTTGTGACTGATAGGCTAACTCCGTCTTGGACAGAATCATGGAGAAAAAAAATAAAACAAAAAAATGACTGCCCAAAGATAAGCTCTGAGCTTTTTTTTTTTCTTTTTTTTTTAAGTTTAGATGTGACGTCAAAATGTTTGCTTTGCATCATCACATGCCTTTTCACGTCATCATTGAAATGTTCAGTAGTTCTGTCGTTCAGATGTGTCAGGGTTTCAAACTAATGGTATGTCCTTTTCAGCTCTTCTCCTGGACCCTACAGCTTCATTTTCAGGGTTATCTCCGTGGGCTACACAATCTTTCTTCAGTCGCTGTTTAGCTGCACCTCTAAAGGATGTGCGCGCCAGCCTGGGGTTTTTTGTTGTTGTTTTTTTAACACAGGCACACAGGAGAGAAGGAACAAGTTTTCAGATTTGCAGACATGTGGTGATTTAGCCTAGCCAGTTGTGCCTCGTGTGGAGTCTTAGAATGAATCACATACAAGATATACACACACATATGCATCCATATAAACACACACACACACACACACACACACACACACACACACACACGTGCGCACACACACACACACACACACACACACACACACAGAGGAAACAACAACAAACAACTCCTGTCCTTTTACTTTATTGAAACCAGCAGACAACATAATTATCGGTATTGACAACATAAAAACAGCAGACGACTAGTCAGTGAAATAAGCAACAACAAAAAATGCATGCTAAATACTTCTCATAATCATGACACATCTTTCACAGCAGCAAAAAATAAACTGGAACACAGCAAAAAAAACATTGAAAAAAAAATGTCATGAAGATTAGGCTTATCTCCCATGAATACTTTATTAAGTGTGTGTGTGTGTGTGTGTGTACGTGAGTGTGTGTGTGTGTGTGTGTGTGTGCGCGCGCGCGTGCGCGCGCACGTGCGTGGTAGAGCGAGAGAGGGAGAGAATATGGGAAATCCTTTCCTCAAAAGATACTTTTGACATTACTATTTATTCATTCATTTATTCTTTTTCTATATTGAGGATAATGGAATAAGCACTTGTGTGCTCTTTTAATATCCAGTCCCTGTGTGTATGCAGTTTTGTAAATCTTGTCATCTGTTCCCACCACGCACCAGCACACAGTGGCCTACTCTTACAAAAAGCGGAACAGGATTTAACATGTGCGCAAGATGTTCTACGTTACTTTATTCACTGAGATACAAGTTCTGACATTGCTAACTCGCTCCTCCCTTCAACCCCCTCTCCCCACTTTTGTTCTGATTAACTTTAATTGTGTATACAAACACAGAGTTTAGTTTTATTCTTGTCACTTTTTTGTTTGTTTGTTTTTTGGTATGATGCCTTTGGTCTCAACTCCTGGGAGCTTCTAAAAATCTTCTTTTTTTTTTTCTTTTTTTTTTATAATAGTGTTGCATTTTCATGACTCGGTTGAAATTAGGCAAACAAGAAAAAAAATGACTATATTGTTATGCATGATACAATCTAAAACAGAAGCAAAATAACGTCAAACCACACCAAGAGATGTGTGTACAGGTTACAAAAATAATATAACAAGCAATCATAAGGAAAACATATATTAAAAAAAATGTGGAACAGAACCAAAAAAACACAGGCATATCTGTATGTTTCCCAAGTCTTATATGCAGGTTTTGTGTGCCTGACTATATGTGTGCTCTGTGTGCATGCATTTGTTCGAATGTGTATATATATATATCTGATCATAGGCTTGATCTCCAATGCTTTCTTGATCTCTGGCCAAAAAATATATAAAAAAAAGATCCCCTTGATCTAATATTTTGTTCTATGATGCACAATTGATCCTAAGTTATTATAACATTCCACATAAAACATTATAAAATAATGAAGAGAGAATGCCACTAAAAAAATTTTGTTTGATAAAAAGACACTTGGTTAACAGATGACTGAATTCAGGAAACCAATAAAGAAAATACAAAACAAACAACACCCCCCCAACCCTCCCAAAAACAAACAACACATCTTCAGCTTAATGAATTAAGCTAAAACACTAATCTCAGGAAGGAAAAAACCAGACATATTCAACTGATATTGATAAACCGAAAATCCCAGCGAAAAAAAAAACTATTTCAGAGCACTGATTATAAGAAGAAAAACAAGAATAATGCAAACAAATGCACACCAATAAATGAATCAATAAAACAGCTATAATTATATATCATATACAAATATTTTTTTTACAATTTTTCAAGGACAGGATTTTTCTGGACATTTTCTCTCTGCAATAACTGCTAACACTTGTCTTCAGCTCTGTGATCGGGATTCAACATCACTATAGCAGCACTTCTGTCAATTTTTTTTCTTCTTCTTCTTCTACAAAGTGCACATGTTTATCAAATCTATGCGCGGGGTGCAATAAAGACTTTCTGAATAATAACAATGAATACACCAATAATAAAACATTTTCCAACAAATCTCTCTGAAAAGCGTCACTCGGAACATTTTCTGTCTTCATAACTAACATTTCAACCAGCAATGATACACATTTCCTTGCGACTTGATTTGCACACACACACATTACAAAAAAAATTTTTTAGTTCATACACAACTAGTTCTGCTCATATCGCTGTGTTCTGTGCATCTGCTGCTTAGAAAGCAGTTGTGTTGTTGTTTTTTCAACTTCTAGCATACAGTTATCTTAAATCTATGTGCGCATCAAAAAATGTGACCAAGAGAAAAAAAAATTTTTTTTAAAGAAGCAGTGGCAGTATAAACAAATAAAATGCATGACATCAAATGCAATGTTACACGATTCTCACACAAAGTGCATTATTATTACCAAGTCTGATTTATGTCCTTTTCTTTTGGTTTAGAAATCTGGAAGGAATATCCATCAATTTTTTGGTTAAAATAAAGATATGGAAGAAGCGTTTAAAACATCATTTACCTTGTAGTTTTAGGAGTGTTCCTGGGATATAAGTCTCCCTATGAAACCTGGCAGTCAATAACACTTCCCTCTACCAAACACACACAGTACACATGTATATTCCTCACAAATCAAAACAAAATTATGTACAAGTTTTCCTAAAAAAAAATCAACAGACAAAACAACAACAGCATCCTGTGAAATGCTTTAAAAAAACACACAAAAAACGGACACTTTTTCAAAACATTCATGAAACACATATAATCAAATAGTAAAAATTACTGGAAGATCATTACTGAAAGTAATAACTGCAATTTTGACCAAAACAAACCCTCAAACAAACCAAAAAACATGATGAAAGATGAATGCTGTGCATGTGAACATAGGCAGTGTGACGTAACAAGTCAGTAAAACCATTTCTACCCTCACCTATCCCCTAATCGTGGGGGCACCCCTGAAGATTTTGAAACCAGCTTCCTCCACTTCCTCCAAAACCATTCACCTTTATGGAAGCTGTCCCAAAATCTGAGTAGTTGTTAGGGAGTAGTAAGGTGTTTAGAGGCCCCATATTTCTCTTGGGCCAGCATTCTGTGATGTGATGGCTACAAGAAAACTATACCTTGGATTCAAGGATGAGAATAGTGACTATGGAAAACCAACCATTGCAAAATAACACACACCAAAATAATGGAGCTGATTCTTGAAGGACTTGATACGTTTTTGCTATAGTTTTTTTTTTTTTTATTACATTTTATCATTATTATCTCTTTGTGTTTTCGGAATAGTATTTTATGACCAAAAAAACAAAGTCTGTGAAATTTATTTCAAAACAAATCGAAAACAATATAGAAATTGAAAAAACATCTTACAAAAAGCAAAAAAACAAACAAACAAACCCCAAACCCCCTCAAAATTCAAGTAAAGAATTGAAACAAAGCATACAGCCACAAACAAAAATATATTTTCCTAAAGCAACAACAACAACAACAAAATCAATCAAGAACTCATTCACACACATATAATCTCCTAAAGCAACAACAACAACAACAAAATCAATCAAGAAGTCATTCACACACATATATTCTCCTACAGCAACAACAACAACAACAAAATCAATCATTCACACACAGTTCTTACACCTCACTCCAATCCAACACAACACACAAAACACACCCTGTAAACAAGACCATGGCATACATTATTCTCGTAAACCAGTATTTCATCAGATTGTCGGACAAAACACCTTTTTAAAAAAAATTTTTATTCAACAATGTGATATTTTGTTTGTTGTTTGTTTTAATATGATCATGTCACCAAAAATACACATCAGCAAAAAGAAAGCAATTTTTTTTTTTCACACAAAGCAAGAAACACCAAATTGAAAAAAGAAAAAAAAAAAACCAAAAAAACTACACACATAAACATACAAACTTGGAGAGATGGTTAAAAAGATGAGATGGAAACTACTGTGGAAGATGGGCATAAGTATGTATACATTGTCCTTGTACTGTCCTGATCAAATAAAAAAAAAACCACCAAAAAACAAACAAACAAAAAACCCCAATAATTCTACTTCAATCAAACGACAGGAAGGGAGAGGAGGGGGGGGGGGGGAAGAGGAGAGTCATGACATACCTAAAACCTACACCATACCACCACAATAACAACACAGTAAGATCGGCAGTGAAAAGTCAAGGATGAAACAATGACCAAAGGCATGTATCCCGTGTGCCACATGAGTATGTGATGTAATGAGTTGAAAATCTATCACATTTCAAGAATTCAAGTCAGGCACTCATCGTATATGTGACACTCCACCACGAAATGAGTCGCTTAGCACATGGCCCACTTTTTCGTTAGGAGCCATTCTAGGTAGATGGGGGTCAAGTTGCCAATTTTGAGATTTTGATTGATTGTAAAACTTTAGTCATTGTTCTACCTTGTAATGAAATATCAAGTCATAATTTTGTATCCTTTTGCCTTTGAACGTATTTTAAAAATGCCCAAGCCCTCATTCTGACCACCTATTACGATGCTAAACTTGTCCATTTCTCATAGTCTATCAGTTCAATCTGTAATAACTTTTCATAGAACTGTCCGATTTTCAATCTGTTTTTTTTTTGGTATAGATTAGCCTTTTTATTGCAGATTAATAACATGTCAACAACTAAAAACTGACCTCTGGTGCAATGCGACTCCACTATGTGGTGGAGCGTCACATATCATCATCACTACCATTGTGATGACCAGGCAAATACAGAAACCCAGGAGGTTGATATGGCAATACTGGGTAGTGTAGAGGCTTCTCTGTATACAGTCAGGAGGACTTTTGGCAGCAATCAACTGTTTGTGGCGACTAGAAGGTTTGGAGCAGGAAGCCTCCAGTTTGGTTCTTACATGAAGGAGTTTTCAGGAGGAAAACAGATAGGACGGGGGAGAGGAGGTATGATCAGTTTAGATACCTATGTTTAGCTTCTCATGTATTTATTTTGGTTAAGAGAGAGAGAGAGAGAGATATATATATATATATATATATATATATATATATATATATATATATATATATATATATATATATATATATATGCATATATAAAGGGAACATCTCAGAGTAAGAGTGAGTGAGTGTGTGTGTGTGTGTGTGTGTGTGTGTGTGTGTGTGTGTGAGTGTGTGTGTTTGCCTGTGTTTGTGTGTGTGCATGTGTTTGTGTGTGTGCATGCGTGGTGTGTGTGTGCGTGCATGCGTGCCTGTGGAGTGTGTGTGTTTGCGTGTGTTTGTGTGTGTGCATGTGTTTGTGTGTGTGCATGCATGCATGCATGTGTGAGTGTAGTGATATCAGCATGCGTACATGTGTGCCATCATGCGATAAAAAATTGGATCTTACTTCATTTGTCTCATAGCAGTACACAAAAAGATGCACATAAGCCTGCATGTGTGCTTAGATACACACACACACACACACACACACACACACACACACACACACACACACACACACATTCACACACTTACACACACACAACACGGACACCATGACAGCTATAAAAGCATCTGGGGTTAACAAAGCATGTTAGTGAAATAAAACTAGCAACTGTTAAGATCTTGCTCCGATAAGCACATCAATTTTTCATAGCATATATATATATATATATATATATATATATACATATACATACATTTATATATATACACATATATATATATACATATATTTATATATATACGTTATGAAAATATATATATACTAGTATAACTCTCCCAGACCCTGAGAGCCAAAGCTACTGAAAGGTGAATGTGACCGGCACATTTGTACAATATCCGACATCAGATAAAAAAAAAAATTTTAAGTGGAGGGGATATAAGGGAAGAGAATGAAGAGATTAAGATACACAAAACAGCACAACAGGTAGATGCAAAACATAAAAATGGAATTTACCCTCATAAACACACCCACCCACCCACACCAACACAAGACAGAGACACATAAAACCCCCCCCCCCCCCCCCCCCATCTTAAAAGCGTAAAGCAACATATGAACATTAGAGCTGGACAAAGCAAAAAAGAAGAGAGAGAGAGAGAGAGAGAGAGAGAGAGAGAGAGAGAGAGAGAGAGAGAAGATTGTTGTTTTTTTTCCTCATATTGTCATACTCTTGGACAATACAACTGTATCTGGGAAGAAAAAAATAATGTTTAGAAGGTTTTTTTTGTTCACTAATTTTGTTTCTTTTGATTGAGTTTTGATTTCTTCAGGGTTTTCTTGTGTGACTCTATGTGTGTGTGGTGTGTGTGTGTGTGTGTGTGTGTGTGTGTGTGTGTGTGTGTGTGTGTGTGTGTGTGTGTAGTGAGTGAGTGTTTTTGTGTGTGTGTGGTGAGTGTGTGTGTGTGTGTGTGTGTGTGTGTGTGTGTGTGTGTGTGTGTGTGTGTGTGTGTGTGTGTGTGTGTGTAGTGTGACTCTGTGTGTGTGTGTGTGTGTGTGTGTGTGTGTGTGTGTGTGTGTGTGTGGTGGGGGTGACAAAAGGAAGAATATAAAAAAAAGTACACTTTCTTTCAACCAGTATTTCTAAAACAGCACCCCCCCCCCAACCCCCCCCCCCCCCCCAATAAAAAACTCAAACAAAAATATAAAAAGAAAGATAAACCCCAATTGAAGACAAAGTTCTTTGAAGGATATCTGTCAAGTCACTGACTTTTCTGCAGGCATGCGATTTTATTTTTGATCCGACTCTTTTAAAACTGGCAAAGGATATATATATATATATATATAACACACACACACATATCTCGTTCAAGGCAACAGGCAAGTGTCCCAACTCCCTTACCGATCCACAGAGACAGCATTCTTTCACCCCACAGTGAACACTCACTCACATCCCATCTCAAAAGTCCTTCACAATCATCACCTCAGCAAAGGCAGCCAGCGAACCAGCGATGTACAAGTAAGGTCAAGGTCACTTCTACAGGTCACAGCGTCAACGTGGAATCACAGTCTTCAGGGTTCACCCATTATTCAGAACAACGCCCCTGCCTTCCGTTTTGTAGCGAGGAGAGTGAAAATGTGTACAAACGAATTAAAAATCAAAGAAAAACCTTGAACAGCTTCGGTTATGTCAGAACTGCTGGTTTGATTATGTTATGGTCCCAGCAGATACTAAATCTTACTTAGGGACTGTACGGTTAGCCAGCCATCACTGAAAAGTTTCAGTATTGCTAGCTCCTACTTCTCTTTATACAAACCCAACACGGCATACCTGTTACAATGAAGTCTGCCATCTTGGACTACCTGCACCCCCTCCCCTACAGTCCCTTTCCTCCTCTAGTCTAACAGCTATGATATCAAACAAACATACAAAAAACTAAACAAAACACCTGCTTAGCATAATCATTTTTCTGCCACAAAATTCTGTTGAAGCTGTCTTTTGTCTCCAGACGCCATACCCTTGAAATGTTTGATTGACAAACTGACCAGATCAGTAGTGCAACAATCTGCAGGTAAAAAGTAAACATAAAGGTGTTTCCATAACCTATGCGTTTACTGGAGGGTGAGGTATGAGAAACCTCTGCTTCTCTAGGGGCCAGCATACTGAGGGCGGCGCCCATCTCCTCTCCCTCGCTGCTTTACCTTCCCTGACCCTAAAGAGGGCAAGTACCCTTTTACAGCTGGGTGAACAATTTGCAGATATATGGTTAGATCATAAGCTTTGGAGCTGTGACAGTTGTAGCTATTAGTTTGAAAGAAACTTAGAATAAATGTTTGTTAGATTGGGGCAGGATGCGGAGGGGGGGGGGGGGGGGATGTGGAGAGTAAGGATGAAAAGGAGAGCGGGAGGGGGATTGGGTTTATACAATAGTGTGTCTAAAAAAATTGGAAAATTAAGTACATGGAATGTTTCTTCATTTAAAAAAAAAAAAAAACCTGTGTGGAGGGATATCATACCCCAATTTCAGCTACAAACCATTCATCACCACTGAGTTGTGAAAACAGCACCGGTTGGTGAAATGGGTTTTCCTTTCATCAGAAGAAAAAAAGAATACTGACTGAATTAAAGCCTTTTATCACCAGAAGATATATGGTGAAACCTTGATATGGCCTCTGTGGTTGGCATCGCTAAAAGCAAACAAAAAATGAACTGTAACTAGTGATCATCATTCAAAACTCACATATGAAATAGACAACTAACTGCATTCTCACGACCATCATTAAGAAAGTCAGTAATTGTATTTCCCTCAACTATTTAAAACTAGATCTATAATTCATTACTACATTATAAAATATATGTTTAAAATTTATCTTTATTTTTTAAACCCAAATTAAAATGTTTTAAAATATTCTGCGACAAGTATTTGTTGTTAAAATTTAACATTTTTGTTTGTTTCAACCTAAAAAATTTTTTTCAAAGTATCAACATATGCCATGTTTTATCTGTGCTGTTTCAGAAACTAGGAAAATTTAATCAGCAGGGTAAAGATTAAAAAGTGGAAGAGGATTCATTGCAACACAAGGCAGGAATGTTCACACTTTTTACACTTAGTTATGATTTTTTTCGCTTTAAACACTATACCTAAAAACATTTGTTGTATCGTCTGAACAGCTGCAAAAGTATGAACAGCTACAATATAAAAACAAAACCTATTATTATCAAACTCTTTGGTTCTCTAATCTCAAAGAAAATTGATTGTTTTTCAATAAAATCTTATCTAAAAACAATGTAAAGCCATTTTCTCTGTTATCAGTGTTTACCATGTAAAACAAACAAAAACAACAAAAAAAGCTTATATCCCTAAACTGGAAATGGGAATGGGGGGGGAGGGGGGATAGGGGAAAGGAATGCTTGTTTACATTTTCCTTGCCAAATTTTGAAATTGCATTCAACCTTTTTTGGGGGCGTATTTTTTCCTTATGAGTACAGGAAGTGATTTCATCTAAAATTCTAATCCTTTTACACGCTACTTTCTGTCATAAATGTTTGCTTTGTTTTAAGGGTATGCTTGTAACCTGAAGTCAATTTGTGACTTTGAGATGAAGAAGTCTTTGTACTGTTATGAAAATGTCTAATGCATAACTGGCCATTAAATGCTACTTTCCTGCTGTTTACCTTACACCCTAAAGTTCATGCATGCACATCATGAATTTACGTTCATGAACAGCAGGAATGGCTACAGGCATTTTTTGGTCTTCACTGATGGCTCTCTGCAACAATACCTTCATTTTCTTTTTATGCTGATTTTCTTTGTAAAAATTTGTGTTTGCTTGTTGCTACTTTTTTTTAAATGAAAAGCCCAGAAAACTTAAAATCCCCAAATGGTGAAGTTGGCAGTGTTGTGTAGGTCTTTTCATTTAGAGCTCCATGTTTGTGTTGTGTCCAACTGCTGGTTTTTCTTTCTTGACACAAAAACTGTTTATTTGATGATGATAATAATAATGATGATAATAATGATAATACATGGAATTTATGCACCTTTACTTTATGATTTAATGAACGTCAATGACTTTTTTTTACCCTCTCCAAAAAAAGTGACCAAACAAATTCTAAGAAATCTACATGAAAACATCAATAAAACATTTTTTTCCTGTTTGTTTTAAGAGTGACTCTGACAACTACACATAAAACGACAAACCGTGCTATTCCTAGTTTACTTAGCATAAGCCGACTAGCAGCCCTTATTCCCAAATAACAATTGTCTCCAAAACGCATGTTTCCTGTTTGTAGCTGGCTTTAGCCTGCCAGCCAGTGGGTGGGTGGGGGTAGGCAACAGTACTTGATTGGCATTTAGCATGAAACAATGACACTGTGTTGTATTTACAAGGAATCACAGTCACCAGAGAAAAAAACCCATGAACATCATTCATATTTTCTCTCCCACTTCATGCATGATAAATCAACTCCTCTGTAAAAACCATTTTGTTTGCTGTGCTCTCAAATCCCTAAAACATCAGAAACGACGACAATCTCCAATCTAAAACAAATCACCGTATATCCTCAAGTCAGGCTTTGGCATCGGTCATTAAAGTGGCACCCAAAAAATGAGGCGAGCAATTTTACAAACTTCTCCCCAAAAAATGAGTCAAACGTATTACAAACCATTCTCCAAAAAAATGAGTCAAGCAATTGACAAACCTCTCTCACTCTTTTTCTGAACTTTTGTCTTACAATTCTGACCAAACGTAAACAATCCGTTTTAACCAACAAAAAAAACACACCCCAAAAATCATCAACATTCCCATACACCAACCTTTCCCCAACATTCAAAAAACCCCATCCTGACCGTGTCATGTCAAGGTCATTTAACTGAAGGTGACCTTGGTCATGTCAAGGTCATTTAACTGAAGGTGACCTTGCTGTGCTCCTGGTCGTAGGATTTGGCTCCACGACAGATGGTGCGCATCTCGTCCACCAGAGTGTCGTAGCGGTAGGCGATGCGGATGTCGGGCACATTGGACCGCGTGATGTCATTGCCACCAACACCCTCGTGCATGTAGTTCGGACCTAGCCAGTGCTGCTTCACCTGCAGGGATGATAATGATAGGTAATATGCATCACCACACAACACATATACAACACATACATATTATTCATATCACACACACAAATTCCACACATAGTAATAATAGGTAATACACATCACCACACAACACACACACATTCACATCACACACACACACAAAATCAGAACGTTGTGCGTGCAATTTGACGACCCAGGTTCAATTTGCGTTCGAGGGGATTTTTCCCCTGGGGGGGTAACATCAGTGCTGACTCCACTCCACTCTCCCCAAAAGTCTTTTGGATGAGACTATAAACTGAGGCCCCGTGTGCGAACGCACGCAGAACATCTTGCGCACAAGTTAAATCCTATTCCGCTTTTCATAAGAGTAGGCCACTGTGTGCCGGTGGGAACAGATGACAAGATTGACATAACTGCATACACACGGGGACTGGATGTAAAAAAGCACATGAGTGCTTATTCCATTATTCTCGATATAAAAGAAGAAGAAAAAAATTAAATTAAAAAATCCACAAATAGCAATGATAGGTAATATATACATCACCACAAAACACATACATATCCATATCACACACACACACATAAAAGAAATCCACAAATAGCAATTATCAGAAAACATACCATGTACCCAAATAGGTCTTTTTTCTGGAATAAAGAATTTGACTTGACTTTGACTTGACTCACAAACCAACCATTGTTAGAAAACACACACATATCCATCATAGAATATGCACAAATATCCATGATCAGAAAACAGTTAAGTGTACATCATAGACATCACCAGACAACACACAAATATTCACCATCAGAAATAACACACACACACACACACACGCACACATGCACACACGCGCGGGCACACACACACACATACACACACACAATCATCATCATATACCAGTAATATAAACCCATGTATTCTGCAATATTCTTTTAACACACATACTAGACACAAAAGTACTGTGTCCCTGTACACTAGTTTACCACCTATACCAAAAAAAACAAAAAACCCCACACCATAACACACAACACACAAAAATAGTAATCAGAAACCACACACACACAAACCATACACACGAAAACCACACACAAACAAACAATGCGCACACACACACACACAAAACCACACAAACCACACACACATACAAACCACGCACACACACACCACACACATGCAAACAACACACACATTAACATACAACACAGCCCCCCCCCCCCTCGACAAACACACACAAACAATGCACACACAAGCACACAACATCCCCCCCCTCGACACACACACCAACAACACACACACAAACAACACACACAAACAATGCACACACACACACAACCCCCCCCTCGACACACACACCAACAACACACACACACAAACACAGGGTTCGCGATAACCGGTAATTGTCGGTATTTTACCGATTGTAAACAAAGAATACCAAAAATTTTCGAAGCAGCCGGTACTGCGTACCGATTCTGTTTGCCTGTGACCGATTAGATTTCCGTCTAAAAAAAAAAAAGGCTGAAGTGACATTTTCTGACAGTCTGTCATGTGCCTGTACTGTGCTTACGCACCTACCCCTTCCTACCACCCCTTCCGATGAACATCTTTGGCGTCAGCCTCATTAGCCTAGCACGCAGAACAGCAAGCTTTACTGTGAAAGAATAGAGCTTCGCACTCTTCTGGCTCTTCTCGGCATGACAGTAACTTCCACTCACAATGAGTAAATTGGGCCTAGATTTATTTATTCTTTATTCTTTTAATCTTTTATATCGAGGATAATGGAATAAGCACTCCTGTGCTTTTTTACATCCAGTCCCCGTGTGTATGCAGTTTCGTAAATGTCATCTGTTCCCGTCAGCACACGATGGCCTGCTCTTACGAAAAGCGAAAAGCGGAGGGTCTATGACTATGAATCTGCGCGTTGCTTTGAGAGAGGAGTCGAAAACTAAATCTAAATTGAACGAAGCATAGAAACAAGAAAGAAGAATATAAGTCACACGAATGATGTCATGCAAAACAACAGACTGACACAGACAGTGACACAGGCGCTAGAAAAAAAATCCTATTTCCTGAGTGGCTTCGTGCCCAAGAAGCGAGTGGCAGCAGCACGGCATTCAAAGTCTCTTAGAGATTTGCGTTCAATTTTTATTTAGTTTTGCTGCCGAACAATCCCCCCCTACCCCACCCCCTCACTGAATAGTTTTGTTTTGTTCACAGTATGTACCAGATTTTATTTTCTGGGGACCGATTTTGGGGGAGTTGGTCAAGATAAATCTGAAATGGCAACTGCAGTACCGGTTTTAAAAAATCCTAGCGCGAACCCTGAAAGAACACACACAAACAATACACACACACACACACAACCCCCCCCCTCCCCCCCCTCCCTTTGACACACACACAAACACAAACACACAACCCCCCCCCCCCCAACACAAACATAACCACAAATCCCCATTCTCCTCCTCCCATACCCACCAACACAAACCCCCATCACAGCTACTACTACTACTACTAGGCGTAACCTGGCCCCTAGTCACTCACATCATGGGGAAAGCCGCTCTGCAGCACGCTGTTGCGGGAAATCTCGCACATGTCACAGGTGGACAGCTTCCACACCTGGGCCGCGATGCTGTACTCCTCCATCAGGGGCTCCTGCACACACACACACAGAGACATACAAATGAGTTAAATCCTGTTCCGCTTTTCGTAAGAGTAGGCCATCGTGTGCCGGTGGGAACAGATGGCATGTACACGGGGACTGGACGTAAAAAAGCTGGACTGGACGTAAAAAAGCACAAGAGTGCTTATTCCATTATCCTCGATATAAAAGAATAAATAAATAAAGAGGCACAAACGCACAGAGGCACACACACGCACAGAGGCACACACACGCACAGAGGCACACACACATACACACAAACATACATGCACAGAGGCACACACACACACGCATGCGCGTGCACAGAGGCACACACACACACAGAGGCACACTTACACACACAGAGGCACACACATACACACACACACACACATGCACACACACACACCCTTATGTTGTATACATGTTTCTATTTTTAATGGCCAGGCAGACCACCAACATCCCTACAATGCCAACATAATAATAACAATGTATGAAATTTGTACAGTGCTCTGTTTAATAAAATTTACCCCTTTTCCTTTTATATATGAAAAACTTTCTCCAAAACCAAAATCTTACCTGAAAAAAAAAATTAATGAAAAAATTCAGGATAAAAAAAAGAAATGGTTGTTGGCTATGCACAATTCGCAAAAAGTCAAACTACTTTAGTAGAAAGGTGAAAAATCAGGAATTCAGATAAAAATAAAGCCAGCAACCTTATACCTTTGTTAGACTAGAGAGTTACTCCTAGACTACCAATCCATGATAATGCCCTCTCTTCCTCTCTCCCTCTGTCTGCCTCTCTCCCTCTGTCTGCCTCTCTCCCCACCTCTCTCCCTTCCTCCCCCCCACCTCTCTCCGTCCCTCCCCACCTCTCTCCCTCCTTCCTCCCTTCCCCACATCTCTTCCTCCCTCTCTCCCCACCTCTCTCCTTCTTCCTCTCCCCACCTCCCTCCCTCCCCACCTCCTCCCACCCATCCTCTCTCCCTCCTTCCCCCTCTCCCTCCCCACCTCTCTCCCTGTCTCTCTACCTCCATCCTTCCACCCCACCCTCCCCACCTCTCCCCCTCCCTCCACACCTCTCTCCCTCCCCACCTCCTTCCCTCCCTCCCCACCTCTCTCCCTCCCCACCCCTCCCTCTCTCCTCTGGATGTAACAAAAGCACACGAGTGCTTATTCCATTATCCTCGATATAAAAGAATAAATCAAATCAAATCAAATCAAATCTCTCTCCCTCCCTCTTTCCCTCCCTGTCTCCCTGGCTGACCTTGGTGAAGTGGAACTGCAGGGGGTCGTCAGTGGAGATGGAGACGTTGAGGCCCCTGTTGAAGTACTCCAGCAGGGGGTTGCGGTGGTAGTTGAGGAACAGAGAGTTGTTGCTGAGGGGGGACATGGCGATGCCGATCTGGGACAGGTAGTACAGGTACTGCAGCACTGGTACCTGCCACACCATACAGTAGGAGTTGATTAGATTTTATAGCTGATATATCTTATATAGCTGATATAATACGATACCTGTTGATTAGCTGATATATCTTATATAGCTGATATAATACGATACCTGTTGATTACCTTCTTTAGCTGATATATCTTATATGGCTGATATAATACGATACCTGTTGATTAGCTGATATATCTTATATAGCTGATATAATACGATACCTGTTGATTACCTTCTTTAGCTGATATATCTAATATGGCTGATATAATACCATACCTGTTGATTAGCTTCTTTAGCTTATATATATCTCATATAGCTGATATAATTATATGTATCAATTCCAGCAGCTCTGCTTAACTCACTTGGGACGGCCAGTTCTCTCCCTTGCTTTTCCCCACCACAGGCGGCCCATTTGTAATGGTCAGTAAAAGAAAAATATAAAAAATCATAACAAATACAAAACACACAGTAAGAAAATGAAATGTTCTGAACTTATGAATAACATGCTGGGTTAGTACATATCGAAAGATTGAAACTCTCATTATAATATTTGAGCTTTGACTAGAACGAAGAAAATACTCTGAATTTTGTACTCCGTGTCGCTGCTTGGTTTTGGCTACTCTCTGCAACCGCGAACAAAGAGTTTGGAACACACAGAATCACCCAACAACGCTCTGCATTCAAGCTTGGACAGGTTCATGAAGCTATGCTAAGCTGCACTAGTCATAGTATCATATGGCCGCCACGTGAAAAATCCGCAAACAGCAAATCCAATGTAGCAGATGGCTGTCCAAAACCGTTGCTTTACACTGATCCACTATAGCAGACAGCTGTCCTCTAAGAGTTAACCTTAGCTTGGGGAAAGCAAGCGCTCTGACCACTGAGCTATCCTGCCCTGTTTAGCACACACACACTGCACACCACACCAATGAATATTTGTGACGCTCCACCACGAAATGAGTCGCTTAGCACCTGACCCACTTTTCTGCTAGGAGCCATTTTAGGAGGGTGGGGTTTAAGTTGTCGATTGTGAGATTTTGATTGATTATAAAACAATTGTCATTGCTCTACCTTGTAATGAAATATCAAGTCGTAATGTTGTATCCTTTTGCTTCTAAACGTGTTTTAAAAATACCCAAACCCTCATTTTGACTTACCTTTTAAGATGCCAAACCCATCAATTTCTCATTTCCTGCAGTCTATCATTTCAACTTGGGATAACTTTTCATAACAGCGTCCGATTTTCAATCTGTTTTTTTTTTTTTTGTATCGTGTAGCCATTCTGTTGCAGATAAATAACCTGTCAATAACTAAGAAATTGACCTCTGGTACAATGCAACTCATGATGTGGTGGTGCATCACATATAATTATGCCAGCAGGTGTGCTGCAAAGTGGTATAAATATCCTGCTTAGCACACACATTGCACACCGCATCAATGTAAATAAATATATATATGTAATCCCAGCAGGTGTGCCGACCTTTCTGAGCAGCAGCCCATGAGCGATGCTCTCGGCCAGCATGAAGGCCGTCACCAGGTGAGTGGCCGACCCCGCCTCCCCACAGTGTGGCCGCAGCACAAAGGTGCACAGCCCCCTCTCCCTGCACACACAATGGACTGGTCCATTCAGTGATTCACGGACCCTTTTTCTCTCTCTAACTGGGATTCAAAGTCATTGAAACATCTTTTCGTTTCTCCGAGAGAGAGAAAATGTGTAGTAATGATTAAAATGATGATGATGATGATGATGATGATGATGATGATGATGATGATGATGACGATGATGATGATGATGATGATGATGATGATGATAGTAATAATATAATAATGATAATAATAATCCATGGAATTTATACAGTGCTCACTCACTCACTCACTCAGTCCCATGTCCCAAAGGACGTAGGGGGGACATGAGAGAAGACGCAACGGAGATCTTTTTCCATGCTTCACGATCCTGTG
>CM060339.1:27655620-27668120 GCA_030674155.1 Stramonita haemastoma
CTTGATTCTGACTTCCATTTGACTTGAGTCTGACTTCCATTTGACTTGAGTCTGACTTCCATTTGACTTGAGTCTGACTTCCACTTTACTTAATTCTGACTTCCATTTTACTTGATCCATTTTATTTGATTCTGATTTCCATTTCACTTGATTCTGACTTCAGTTTACTTGATTTTGACTTCCGTTTTATCTGATTTTGACTTCCATTTACTTGATTTTGACTTCTATTTTGAAGGCAACCAACTCTCTGAAGTCTGAATGCAGTTTCCTAAATGGTCAGTTGAAATAGTCGTACATGCAAAATCTCACTGTACATGGATCTTGGAGCTCTAGCTAAGGAACGAAAAAAGATGGAGAGAAAGAAAAAAAAGAAAGAAGAAAGCAACGCCGACTCACAGCATGAACGTCCAACATGTCCACGTTGAGGTCATAGGCCGTCAGCTTCAGACTCTGGAAAACCTGCAACAAAAATAATAATAATAATAATAATAATGGTATTAATATTAATAATAATAATAATAATAATAATAATAATAATAACAATAATAATAATAATAATGATGATAATAATAATAACAACAACAACATCCATATAAACTACAACCACCTGTCATAGGCTGTCAGCTTCAGACTCTGGAAAACCTGTAACAGCAATAATAATAACAATAACAACATCTATATAAACTACAAACACCTGTCATAGGCTGTAAGCTTCAGACACTGGAAAACCTGTAACAGCAATAATAATAACAATAACAACATCTATATAAACTACAAACACCTGTCATAGGCTGTAAGCTTCAGACACTGGAAAACATGTAACAGCAATAATGATGATAGCAATAATAATAATAATAATAACAACAGCATCAATATAAACCATAACCACTTGTCATAGGCTGTCAGCTTCATACTCTGGAAAACCCGTAACAGCAATAATGATAATAATAACAACAACAACAACAACCCCCACCCCCCGTTGCCCGCAGACGTATAACGCACACCCGTATCCTCACCTTTTAAAATTTTTTTTTTTTTTTTTTTTTTTTTCCCCCCCCCCATGTTCTCACCTCCTGCAGGGTCATCTCTGTGCCTTCCTTGTCCTTGCAGACCTTGTCGTCCTTGCACATCTTCATCATCTTCTTGATGAAGCGCAGCAGGTGTTTCTGGTTCATGCACGACGACGCATGCACGTGAGTGTCCACCTGTCCAACCAACACAAGTTGTTGTTTTTTTTGCTGAACCCTCTTGCATTCCAATTCTCTGAACACAAATTGCACCTAGATTTTGCATTCCACAAGTGAAATCAGGTCAGGTACACATGCTTGCTGGCCTTTTCCTCCTTCTGAGTACATACCAGCAGCTATAATTACTTCCAGACTCTCACAACAGGCTCTGTGCTTCTAGCCTGATAGAGCTCCAGCATACGGTTGCGATCAGTGGAGGTCAGTGCGTGATGGAAAACTACAATGTGTAAATCCCGGTTCGGGATTCAGGGAGGGAATGATTAATCCTGGCAAATCCCGGTTCAGGACTAAAAGGGTTAAAAGTCAACTGTAAGGATGGGTTTTTTTTTTTTGGGGGGGGTGGGGGGGGGGGGTTGTTCCTCAACTAGAGCTCCGCAGTTCACCAAAGGTGAAATTTATGCATCAACAACCATCCCCCTCCCCCCTGACCACCATTTAGGTAGCTGCATTTCAGCTTTGGGGTGGGGTCTAAACATGATACCTGTGTGCATGTTGTTGTTTTTTTTGGGGGGGTGGGGGGGTTGTTATCTGTTCCTACCCAAATGTGGAACAGGTTTTTAATATGTGCGCTAGATGTTCTGCATGCGTTCACACACGGGCCTTGGTTTATAGTCTCATCCAACAGACTTTAACATTCAGTTCAATTTTTTTTTGGCCAAACTGGGAAGATAGGACGAGACTGAGAATCAAACCCAGAACCTCACAGTTTACTCGTTGGGAGGCAAATGTCTTAACCAACCTGCCACCCTCCTTCTTGGTAACCGTGCATGAAACTAACTCCCCACCTCCCCCTTTTGTTTTCCAACTCTCCCACACAACATCTTTTCAATCTCTCATCTGCAGTCCCTTTTTGATACATTTTTTTTCCCTCTTGCTCCCCAGACAGTACTTAATCAAGATGACAGAAAATCTGAAATTATCAGAAGGCCTGGGACTGTGCTGACTTTGCAGATGTTGTAGAAGTCTCTGTGGGGGGGGACCTTACCCCTCTTGCATTCAGTGTCTCTGAACACAAACTGCCCCTAGATTTTGCATTCCCTTGTGAAATCAGGTCAGGCACACATGCTCGTTCGCCTTTTCCTCCTTCTAAGTACATACCAGCAGCTATAATTACTTCCAGACTCAGAGCAGGTTTTGTGCCTCTGGCCTGATAGAGCTTTGACATGTGGTAGTGATTAGTGATGGTCACTGCCTGATGGAAAACTACTGTGTGTAAATGCTGGCAAATCCTGGGTCAGGACTCGGGGGGGGGGGGGGGGGGGGCAGTTATTCAATCCCGGCAAATCCCAGGTAGGGGGGGGGGGGGGGGGGGCAAATTATTTAATCCCAGCAAATCCTGGTTTGGGACTATGGGGGTTAAGTACTGTCTGGGGGGCAAGAAGGAAAAAATGTATCAAAAGGGGACTGCAGAGGAAAGATTGAAAAGAGATTATAGGAGAGTGTGGGACTAAGAGGGTTAATTGATCAAGATAACAGACAAAGTGGACAGTTTACCCTTCCCAAAATCTGACTCTTTAGTTAGCGCAACGCTGGCTCTGTTATTCTGTGACTGACCCTATCCATTCGGCTACACTGTAAGCGAAATTCCATAGCACAGCAGGCAGGCTGGCTCAGGCTCCCTACTATTTCTCTGTATTTGAGAAACCCACGCTTTCCGATTAATGCGACAAAAGTTTTCATAAAATCTAAAGTTATGTTTCTATGTGAATGTTTATAAGTGCCCAGAGTTGCTCGATATACATGGATTACTCTGTGAAAGAATGGTGCTGTAAAAACGATCTGTAAGTAGTAAATGTAACAGCTTGAAGTTCCTCATTTGTGTTATTCAGTGTTCGTTGTCTGTGTCTGCTTCATGTGTAGAGCATCTCTGTTAGGCTAGTGTGTGTTGTGTTAGCAGTGTAAGAGTGTGTGTGTGTGTGTGTATGTATTGTTGTGTGTGTGTGTGTGTGTGTGTGTGTGTGTGTGTGTGTGTGTGTGTGTGTGTGTGTGTGTGTGCGTGTGTGCGTGCGTGCGTGCATGTGTGTGTGCATACCACGTTCAGTGTAAGAGCGGTTTAGGGATTTTTTGTGATTGTCTTCCATCCTCTGGTCACTTTTCTATTCATAAAGATCTAGAGAAGAACAAATTAACAAACAAACAAAACGAAAGAAAGAAAAGAAAGAAAAAAAAGCTTAGGAAAAGCACATTGTGTCTAAAATTAAATTTCAATGACAGCATTCTCTCTCTCTCTCTCTCTCTCTCTGGTGTGTGTGTGTGTGTGTGTGTGTGTGTGTGTGTGTGTGTGTGTGTGTGTGTGTGTGTGTGTGTGTGTGTGTGTGTGTGTGTGTGTGCGCGCGCACGCGCGCGCGAGCGTGTGTGTGTGTATGTGTGTGTGCGCTCGCGCGCGCACACACCTACCTTAAAGTAAAATGTCAGGCGTGCTTTTTGGTTTTATGGAATAATTACTGCCTTAAATCTTTGGTTGAAAAGTAATGTTAGTTATATCTTTAAAAGGGAAGTACATAAAGAGATTTGTACTTTGTGCACTGACCATCAGTATCATAACAGCAACAAAATAATTAGAACGCATAGACCTTAAGACCTACAGATAGGCTATTTTGTGGACCGCCACATATGGTAGACATCTGTGTTATATCACATCTCCCAGAAATCTGGCCGTTCCACAGGGGGAGGGGGGGGGGGGGGGGGGGGGGGGGGGGGGGGGGCGGG
The DNA here is from genome assembly GCA_030674155.1 of Stramonita haemastoma. Lineage (NCBI taxonomy): Eukaryota > Metazoa > Mollusca > Gastropoda > Neogastropoda > Muricidae > Stramonita > Stramonita haemastoma. Next base: position 27,659,577 of record CM060339.1, read on the forward strand.
CCTACGTGCGTGTTAGTCTGGTAGGCTACTGTGTAAGGAGCTACTTAACTTCCGTGCAAAAATAGCGCTGTTTGACTGGGACTAAGAGAGACTTTTAGCTATTCTCGCGTTGCAAATGTGCAACATTGATTTTGACTCTGGCATTGGGGGATGAGAGGAGATGAGAAGTGATGCTGGTTTGTTAAGTTTTTTCGGCCTCTGCCTTCTTTTCTCTCCCACTGCCGAACTAAAAGTGTTAGAAGGAGTTGGTGTGAGGCATGTGTTGACCTTGCGGATGTTGTAGAAGTCGCGGTGGGGGACCTCCTTCTGCTCGGCCGACTCCTTCAGTTCGTTCAGCAGCACGTGCAGCTGGAACTTGCTGGACAGGTAGCTCAGCCGCCGGTAACAGAACGACTTCCTGTGGAGCAGAAGAGAATGGTCAACTGTATTTGTTTCCCTATCTCACCGTCTCTCTTTGATTCCTGTGTAAAATTTCAAAGGGCAAAATTACATGACATAATTATTTTTGTTATTTTCATATTTGTGTTTATTTTTTATTTATACCACTTTATGTCCCAGCAGATTTCTCTGCATGAAATTCGGGCTGCTCTCTCTCCCTGGGGAAAGTGCGTCGCCACTAGTGCAGCGCCACCCATTGTTTTAATTTTTTTTTGTACAGTGTTATAGCATTAGTGTTGACAATACCATTGGTGTTGACAGTGTTCAGTGTTATACCATTAGTGTTGACAGTGTTCACTGTTATACCATTAGTGTTGACAGTGTTCACTGTTATACCATTAGTGTTGACAGTATTCAGTGTTATACCATTGGTGTTGACAGGTGGGGAGAGGGAGAATGGCCACATACGCAAAAAATCTCAGCATCTGTAAAACCTCTGAGCTCCAAACCAATGAACAAAACAAAAACAAACAAAAAAAAAAATGGAATGAGTGAGCTTTACACATATGCAAAAAAATCTCAGCATCAGTAAAACACCTCTAAACTCTAGCCCAACCAACAACCACCCCCCCCACCACCACCACCCCACCAAAAAAAAAAAAAACGAAACCAGTAACCTTCACACCCTACAACAGCAACAACAACACCAACCTACACCCCCCCTGAATTAAATAAAAAACTCACAGGGGCCCATCAGCGATGAAGGCCTGCAGCAGAGCGTGGTCCTTGAGGAAGGAGTGGAGGTCAGGGTGCAGCCAGTCCAGGTGGATGCCGCGGTCAGCGTCCCCCTGAGAGCGGTACACACGCATCACTCCCTTCTCCATCTGCAGCACGCACGGCAACGCCTCCGGGAAGTCCGTCTTGAACGGGTCCCCGCGCGTCGGGGGAGGGTGGATGGGGTGCTCTGTGGAGGAGAGGGGAATGGTGAGGTTGATGGTTGTGGTGAGAGAAGTTTGGAGGTATGGGTGAAAAGTTTGAAGAGAGTTTTTGATTTTGTGTGTGTGTTTTTTGTAAGATAAAGTTCTATGTAAATTCCATGTTTTATCATTATTATTAGTTGCATTCAAAAATAATGAAACGGTAACTAAGAAAACCGACACAACGATGTTCTTAAACCTTTTTGTTTCGTGTTAGTTGTAATCCAATCATGATTTCTTTAATAAAAAAAAAAAATTCAAATAGAAATAAGCAAACAAAAACTTTGATGTTTTTAAAACTTTAATTTCTACTGCTTATCCAAACAAAACTAATGAAAATGATAAGTGAGAATTGGAAGCAAGCAAAGGTTTACTAAAAAGACATTCTAAAAACTACTTGCTTATCAATAAATGATAAACTGAAGTTAGAATATATATGTCTAAATTTGATGCTACAGTAGTGAATTGATTGACCTTGTTAAATGGAAACCAAGGCTTAGAAGAGTTTCTACATCTATGCTGCTAAAACACTACAATTAACCCACTTAGGACATACATAAATAACAGAACAAACTGACCGTCAGAAAGTGACAGAAAAAAAGCCTTTTCAAGCTAGACATTTAATTCCGTTGACAAATTTTATACCCCAATTGTGTGTGATGTTGTGGGAGTGTGTGTGTGTGTGTTGTTAGTGCCTAATACACTAACTAAAAGTAAGGTGTTCCCATAACCTATGTGGTCTTGGGGAGATCTCAGCTTTTTTTAGGGGTCAGCATATTGAGAGTAGCACTCCATCTCCTCTCCCTTGCTGCTTTACCTTCCCTGACCCTTAAGAGAGCAGGTATCCATTTACAGCTGGGTGAACTGGACTGAAGCCAAGGTGCGCAAACGGTCACCCAACCACTTGGTAACCATGCTCAATGCTGCTTAATCTTAGCTTGGGGGAAGCAAGTGCTCTGACCGCTGAGCTATCTTGACCCCACTAATAAACTGGAATTTGATAATATAATTCAATCTGCCTCAAACTGGATTGTACAATTTCGTCTTCCTGGAATTGGATTTTCATAGGGAAGATTTTCGTAGGGAGTCCCTACAAAAATCTTCTATTTCTATCAATCATAAAGAAGCATAAACTTAAATGGTACGGGCATGTCATAAGATCAAAAGGACTTGAAAAACAATGCTGCAAGGCACTGTCCAGGAAGGAAGAAAAAGAGGCAGACCAAGGAAGAGATGGGAGGACAATATCAGCAAATGGATCAGGCCTAGAACTCAACAAAATCCCTGAGAAAGGCAGAACAGAGAGAGGAAGGAATGGAAAGAACTGGTTGTCAAGTCTTCAGGAGTGTGTGGTGTGGGGCATATTTTAATTTTTTGCAGCATTAATTTATATCTCATCCTCCTTCCTTATGATCTTATGCTATAAACTTTAAGAAGTAGAAACTAAAACATTGACTGATTTTTTTTTCACAGTTTATTATCTTAGCTTAAACATGAAGAGTCTTGCCACAAAAAAAAAATGTGCTATGAAACAATGACAGTACGCTACAAAATGCCCCCCCCCCCCCCCCCACCCCTACCAAAAGCAAGAAAAGTGCTCATACTATAATAACTATGATGAATATATATCATTTCCACAGAGTGGAAAATGAGAATTGATAATGACAATTAATCATAAAGTGATACCAGATGCGATCATGAATGAAGACTTTGAAATGGATTTCAAACGCTTTACGCTAAATGAATAAAATGTAACAAATATAATCATAAATCAGCAACAACAACAATAAATGAATAAAATATAAAAACAAAAATCATACATCAACAAGAAGAAGCTGCAAACAAAGTCAAAATGCTTCGTATGCCAACACAATGTAACCAAGTAAATAAAACATGTTCTGCGTGCTTCAACAAATAGAATAGGAAACCATTCTTAAAGCTGATAACTTCAGGGCAAATTACACACACGCACGCACGCACGCACGCACGCACGCACCACGCACGCACCAGCACGCACGCACGCACACACACCCACACACACACACACACACACACAAATGTGTATGCATGTATACACACATTCTCTCTCTCTCCTCACATATTTTCACACATGCACGCACGCACGCACACATGCGCGCAAGCATGCACACACACACCATGTATACACACACACACATTTTCACACACACACACACACACACACACACACACACACACACACACACACACACACAACAAAATCAAATGGAATCAAAACACACACACTACCACACAACACAGGCACACAAATTTGGATGGGATAGCCTGGTCCCATGGTGGTAAACTTTCTTAGAGCAATGTGCTCGCATTCTGACAGCCCAAGTTTTAAGCCACCACTGAAACATCCATTCAGGGGATTTTTCCTCTGGAGTTAACATCAGTGCCAACTCAACTACCCCCCCCAAAAAAAAAGATTTTTGGATGAGGTTGTAAACCAACACCCCATGTGTAAACCATGAAGAACATCTTTGCACACATTAAAATCCCTTCCAGCTTTTCGGAAGCATAGTTTGTTTGTGCTGGTGGGAATGGATGACATGATTTATAAAGCTGCATGCAAATGGGGACTGGATGTAAAAATAATTAAAAAAGCACCTGAGTGCTCATTCCACATTCCTCATAATAAAAGAAGTAGTGTAATAGAAAATAAAAATGATATATGTACACACACACACACACACACACACACACACACACACACACACACAACATCACACACACACACATTCACACACACACACACACACACTCATTCTCTCTCTGAGAGCCCCTTGCATACACACACGTGTGCGTGTGTGTATGCGCGCGCACACACACATACACACCATTATCCTTGACATAAAAGAATAAATAAATGAATAATAAATAACACACACACAACACCACACACACGCATCAACAATAACCCTTCTAAACACTAATTCTGAGTGAAAACCATTTTCGTTCCTTCATCCGTATAACTTTTAAGTAAGTTATAAGAGGAAGCATGCTCTAGAGTCTATGAATCTAATAAGCAAAACGTAGCAGTTTGCAAAATGTATCTAGATTCTATGTCAATCATCATCATCCAAATTTTGACTGCAAAGTCAAAAAAAAAAAAAATGGAAGGTTAAGAGCACACACGCCTAAGTCTATGCAACTGCGAGTAATATATATATATGCTAATGCATGCAAACATTCGCATATAGATATAATATACCACCTTCTGATATGCCTACTCAAACATGCACACACACACACACACACACACACACACACACACACACACACACACACACACACACACACACAGGATAGTTTCATGGTTAGAGTGTTGCACACTTTGCTCACAATCTGATGACCCAGGTTTGATTCCCAGTTCAAGCCACCACTCAGATGCCTGTTCAAAGAGATTCTTCACTGGAGTTAACATTAGTGCCTACTCCCCCCCCCCCCCCCCCTACCCCACAAGTGCTTTGGATGAGACTAAAAACTGAGGTCCTATGTGCAAATGTATGCAGAACATCTACAAAACCTGTATCATCTTTCAGAACAGTAGGCCAATTCTGTTGGTGAGAACGGATGACAAGATTTCCAAAGCACATGCACATTCTGGGACTGAATGTAGAAAAGCACATGAGTGCTGATTCCATGATCCTCAAAATAAAAGAATAAAATAAAACACACACAACACAAAGTAACACACACACATACACACACACACACACATACACACACACACACACACACACACACACACACACACACACACACACACACACACACACACACACACACACAACACACAGTTACACACTCACACAACTAAGCTGAACAGGACTAAACTCTAGCAACTATAAACTCTAATAATTCATCCTTTAATCAGCCCACACTCACACACACACACCCCCTTCTACTAGCAAAAAAAAAAGTTTTTTAAATGCCACAACAAATTGATTAAGCACACATTCTACATTCAAATCCTTCATGACTTCTTTCAATTGTCAAGCTTATGAAAGAAATGAAAAAAACTGCGAAAAAATATTGAACAATTTTACTTCGCCATAAATTAGAATGCCCTTTTTTTCTCTTAAATTCATCAAAGGATTATTCATATCACAAATGTATTTTCTAGTTTTTCCCACTTCAAAAAACATATATATTTCAAGGCAACACATATTTCAAATACTGCTGAACATCTCTTACTGCTGACATCTCGTATACAAACTCAAAGAGTTTGCTGCTTGTAAAAAAGTACAAACCTTAAATCTATTGGTATTAATCTGAAGGAAAACTAGAGTCGAGGTCGCAATAGGAATGAATGAAAGACTGAAAATTAAACAGAGAGTTTACCAAAAAAAAAAAAAAAAAAAAAAAAAGCCGATACATGAAAGCGTACAAAATTCATCCAACTTCTAGTATGTTACTGTAAGAAATCACCCTTAACAAAAAAAAAACTCAAACAAAAATAAACGGAACACACTTTTTTAAACTTTGAATACATGAAAAAAAATTTAGCATAATGCTGATACACTTTCAAAAAGTAAGAACCGAAAAGAATATCTTCATACCACACTGCTATCAACAAAAATAGTTTCGTCAACAACACAACAACAAAAAAAAAGATTCATTCTTTACAGTAGTTTGGAAAATACACTCGTCCAAATTAGTGCACGATCTCAACATTTGCAATATTACCACATGCAAAGTCTTCCAGCTTACGTCAGTACCACACAGAGAAAAGTGTGTTAATACAGTATTGAAAAAAAAAAAAAAAATCCCAAAAAGGTTAACAAACCAACAACAAACGCCAAAACAAAAGCCAAACTCAAATCCAACTGAGAAACGAATCCCAAAATATCCAACCAGAGTGAAAGATGTACAGAATCTCTCTCTAAAGTCAAGCTGGCCAAATCTCTTTTTACACTTCAAAAATCACTCAAGGGTTTAAGAGTCAAGAAAGAGGGTGGGGGGGTTATCATGTTTGTTTCTTTTTTTTTTTTTTAAAGAGAGAGAGAGAGAGGGTTGGGGGGGGGGGTCTGGCACAGAGGAAAGTTTGGAAGCAATACCTGCCACTGCTGAAGCTGTCATGACAACAAAGAAGGAATCACATTAAGATTTTGAGCATTAACAAAACCAAAAAAAAAAAAAAACCCAACAACACCACCTCCCCAAAAAATCAAAACAAAAAAGAGATTTTTACCTAACATTAAAATCAAGCAACATCAAGAATAATTCTTTTAAAAAAAAAAAAAACCCAAAAAAAAAGAAAAATAAACTTACAACATTTCAACGAGAGATATGCTGAAAAGAAACCATTAAGTCCATGAGTAAACCAATCATCTCTCTTTCGCTGGTATCAATTTTCTTATAATTATTCACAGCCATAACAATTTCTGGCTTTGTTACATGCCTCTGCAAAAAGGAAAAGAAAACTATTGGTGATTTCATTTTGTTCTCTCTGAAGTTAAGATGGCTAAGGATCGAGAGAACGATGTGTGTTGACGTATTAACGCTGACAACAGAAAAAGCAAGGGGTTAGTTTACATATAATTACCATGGCTGACTAATTATATATATACTTCTAATAAAAAAAAATGTTCAGGCAAGGGTTATTCATTTTTTAATTCCATGCATTCTGATTCTAGCTATTCCTTTGTCTTGAGAGAGTGTGTGTGTGTAAGAGAGGAAAGAGGAGGGAAGGAGAGGAAGGAGAGGAGAGGGGAAGAGGAGGGGAGGGAGGGAGGGAGAGAGAGAGAGAGAGAGAGAGAGAGAGGAGGAGGAGAGAGAGAGGAGAGAGGAGAGGAGAGAGAGAAGGAGGGAGAGAGAAGAGGAGGGGGGGGAGGGAGAGGGGGAGAGGGAGAGGGGAGAGAGAGAGGGGGGGAGAGAGAGAGAGAGAGAGAGGAGAGAGAGAGAGAGAGAGGAGAGGAGTAGAGAGAGAGAGAGGGGGGGGGGGGAGAGCAGAGAGGAAGAGAACTGAAGGAGAGAGAGCTCATGTGCAAACTGCCCAAGCCGTGTGTGTGTGTGTGTGGTGTGTGTGTGTGTGTTGTGTGTGTGTGTGTGTGTGTGGTGTGTGTGTGTGTGTGTGTGTTGGTGTGTGTATTTGTGCATGCTGCTGTGTGTGCATGTGTGTGCTGCCCATGTGTGTGTGTGTGTATTGTGGTGCGCGCATGTGCATGCTGTGCGTCATGTGTGTGGTGGTTAGGGTTAGTCATGCATGTCAGCACACAACTGCAACATGCCTGATTTGTGTGCATGTGTGCATGACTCACATCACTTCCACTCAGCACCTTGTCTGTCATTCTTCTTTACTGACCACTCCCTCTTCTCCTCTCTCTCTCTCCCTCTCTCTCTCTCTCTCTCTCTCTCTCTCTCTCTCTCTCTCTCTCTCTCTCTCTCTCTCTCTCTCTCTCTCTCTCTCTCTCTCTCTTTTAAGATATCAAACATGTGAACCAGGTTAAGTCCACCATTAATTTTTTTTTTTTTTGAAACAGAGATCCGGCTAGTAAACATATAGTGCAGACTATAGGTTAAGTGTATACAGTAAGCTACTGATGCAAGTATTGGCAACACAGGCAGACTGACACACATAACACACTGTATAATTTATCAGTACTGTGTCACATGTGTGTGCCTGTCAGTGCTGTACTCTGTCACAGTCTCAGCACTCTTCATGGGAGGATTCAATTTCAAGTCATTTTTGACCAGCACACACAGTCAACACACACACATTACACCACACACACACACACACATTCACACACACACACACATTACACACACACACACCACACACACACACACACACACACACACAACACTACATACATCACACACAGAGACACAGACAAGCAGGAACAACAGAACAACACAATCCGATCCCTCTGCACTAACAATTCAATGAACCTGGTGGAAAATCATCCCACCTCCCCCCCCCCTTCCCCCTATCATCTTACTCAAGAGGCATAGAATGACAGAGACCCCCATGGGTGCAGTAGAATGCAATGTAAAAAAAAAAAAAACCCACATAGACAGACAGACAGACAGACAAGACAGAAAATAGATAGAGAGAGAGAGAGATAGAGAGAGAGAGAGAGAGGAGAGAGAGGAGAGAGAGAGAGAGAGAGAGAGAGAGAGAGAGAGACAGAAGACAGAGAGAAGACAGACAGGA
>CM060339.1:27673120-27683739 GCA_030674155.1 Stramonita haemastoma
TGTCTACATCTCACATGGGTTCACCCCAACCCACAGAGAGAAAACCAACAATAATTATGATATATAAACACAGCTATGCTAATATTATATGCTAATAATCACAGCTATGCTACTAGATCACTGAAGAAATGGTAGTTTAAAAACCTTTCAACACTTTCTGTGGTCGCACGGCTGCACAATGAAAAGAAAAGAAAACTGCAAAACTGTTAAAGCTGTACTCTATCTATCTGTCTGTCTATCTACCCCTTTCAAAAAGAAGCGATCAGTTGAAAAGCAGACGGAAATCTATTCTGAAAAGGGTATGTCAGTATGATACAATGATATAAGCTGGCAGAAGTGAGAATTTAGTGATAATATGTTTAATCATATCCATACGCATTCACACACTCAAAACTTCTCATACACAAGCACATGCGCATGTTTTTTGTGTATGTGTGCTACAGTGTGCCTGCACACACTTAGAGACTCTCTCTCTCTCTCTCTCTCTCTCTCTCTCTCTCTCCTCTCTTTCCTCTCTCTGAGTCTATTCTCTCTCTCTTTCACACACTCACACACACATCACACTCACCACACACACACACACACACACACACACACACACACACACACACACACACACACACACACAAATGGCAACATCCACCAATTTTTTTTTTCCCAGTCAACAGAAAAACTGGAAAACTACTCATATAGAAAAAATATTGTCAGAGTTTCGGAACCTTTAGTTTTTGTGTGTGGATAAGGAATTAAAAAAATAATCACAGATCCTGCTCACAAAACTGAACACAAATATGAAGAATAACAAGAAGTCATAATTCATGTCATATCCTCACACACAACCCACATATCACCACATCATATCACACGGGAACTGAATGTAAAAAAGCACACAAGTGCTTATTCCAATCCATTATCGTCGATACAAATAAAAAATCCTATTCATTCCAAACCCTCTTCAGCACCCGCACAGTTCATTCATCCTACATAACAATGTAAACAAATGATAATCACTGACAAAAAAAGATGACACACAAAATAAGCAAAATCATTAGTAGGAACACCGTGCGCGTCCAGGCGTAATTTTCAAAATGCACCATCGGAAAAACTCATCTAGTGCCAATTTCAAACTTGTCAGGTCTTCTCTAGTCTCACACAAGCTTCACACAAGCTTCAACTCAGGTCATCTAGAACTTGGTCAAATTCACACATCATTCTGGAAGGCCTATACGTGCCAATCAAAAAGATTGGAAATTAAAAAAAAATCACACATCATAAAGCATGCTACTACGCACAATACAAGAGCCATGTTAGACAAACAAAACCAAATATAAAACAAAACAAGAAAGAAAAAATAAAGAAGACCCTCTTCATACATACTACAAAAAACGTCTACACAACAGTCTTTTTCTTTGCTCTTTTTGTGCTTATTTATGGTTTGTGTAACAGGTACAGTTAACAGTACAAGAAGCAAGCAGCCGATAGATTTTTTGATTTAAATCTTTGACGATCAGTCCCTTTCTGCCAGTCCCCCCTCCCATTCACCTACCCTTCCCCTTTTTCTCTAAGAACCAGAAACAGACTGATGGAGGGAAAGAGAAAGAAAAAGGTATGAGATCAAGAAAGAGAAGTAAATGTCCTTCCACTAAATAGTGATATCAGACCTGTGAGTGTGAGTGTGTGTGTTGATTCAATAATAATTGATACTGCTTTTTAAGTAAAATCAGTAGTTTCAAATAATTCTGCTTTAAGAATAATCAGTAGTTTCAATACTGCTGCTTTAAGTACAATCAGTAGTTTGAACAATACTGCTTTAAGTATAATCAGTAGTTTCAACAATACTGCTTTAAGTATAATCAGTAGTTTTCAACAATACTGTTTAGGTATAATCGTTAGTTTCAATCAACACTGCTTTAAGTACAATCAGTAGTTTCAATAATACTGCCTTAAGTACAATCAGTGATTGAATAATAAATGCTTAAAACACAGTCAGTAGTTTCAATAATTTCTGCTAAGTATAATCAGTAGTTTCAACAATACTGCTTAAGTATAATCAGTAGTTTCAACAATACTGCTTTAAGTATAATCAGTAGTTTCAACAATACTGCTTTAAGTATAATCAGTAGTTTCAACAATACTGCTTAGTTACAGTAGTTTCAACAATATCTAAGTATATCAGTAGTTTCAACAATACTGCTGTAACTTTCATCAGTAGAATCAACAGTATCATTCCGACATGAGTTACAAACATGTTATACTTATTCAATACAGATCTATCAAGATTCAGCAAAACTGTTTCAACTTCAATCAGCTCCATCACTTGTATATATATATTCCACTTGAAATCCAAGCAGCCAACCAAACAAGCAAGCAAGTGAGTGAGAGGGCTGTATGTGTCTGAGAGACTGTTGTAGGCATTGAAAAAAACAACAACAAAAACAAGAAAGTGTGGTATGGTCCACGCATTATGTCACACACACACACACTTACACACACACACACACACACACACTTACACACACACCCACACACACACACACACACTGCAGCAGCAATCTTTTTCCACATCTATGAGGCAAACGCAGACCAGTCTGTTGCTTCTACCGGCTCAAACGACATCTGTAACCTTACTTGATTTTAATCTTTTTTTTTAAATTAAAAAAAAAAAATATTCATTCAAAAGCTTGGAGGAAGGGGGTACTAAGGAACAGAAAACGGCCTGTGTGTGTTTAGAACTGTTCTGTGGATGCTTTTCTTTTCTCCTTTTTTTTTTGTATACATTTGCTCATTTCTTTTTTTTTAACCCCCCAAAAACAAACCCCAAACTTGGCTGTGGAGAGGGGGAAGGGCACCATTTGTACACAATTAGCTCAGGCAATTACTGAATTAGTACTCCTGAGACACCAAAAGCACTGTGCATTCGCTTGTTTGGTTGATTGTCATGAATGACATAACCCTTTACCTCTGGCCAGGGGTGTTTTGATCTTGCGGTGGTCTTTTTTTTTCATATTTATTTTACTTCTTTAACTTTCTGGGGTGGGGGGTTTAAAGAAGAGGGGTGGAGCTTCAGTCATGAAATGACAAAAATAATAAAACCGAGTTAAAACAAATAAGTTAAATATTTTTCAAAATTTAAAAAAAAGAAAAAAAAGAAAGGTAGGTGGGGTGAGGGAGGAAAAGAAAACTAGACTGGACACAACAAATGCATTTAGAAAACTTTTCCAGGTCACAAAAAAAAAAAAAACACAAAAAAAAACAGGCACAGGGAAAAAGGGAGACGGGGAGTGGGAAGGGGAGGGAGGGGATGTGGACAGAAAGATGTCCAGGCATGCAAAATGCAACAAACTGGTCGTCTCCCTTTTGTTTTAAGGTCAGAGGGCACACGACAGTACCTCGCAGATCATAATACATGACGCCGTCTGAGCTGGCCTCGGGGTCTGATGAGCCAAACACCCACCATGAGTTACACACGCCTATCAGTACTGCTGCACTGCGCTGCACTGTACTGTGCTGTACTGTACTGTACTGTCATGTACTGTACTGTACTGTACTGTACTGTACTGCACTGTACTGTCATGTACTGTACTGTACTGTACTGCACTGTACTGTCATGTACTGTACTGTACTGTACTGTACTGCACTGCATTGTACTGCACTGTACTGCACTGCACTGTACTGTACTATGCTGTACTGTGCTGTACTGCACTGTACTGCACTGTACTGCACTGTACTGCACTGCACTGTACTGCACTGCACTGTACTGCACTGTACTGCACTGTACTATGCTGCACTGTACTGCACTGCACTGTACTGTACTGCACTGTACTGTACTGTACTATGCTGCACTGTACTGCACTGTACTGTACTGCACTGTACTGTACTATGCTGCACAGTACTGCACTGCACTGTACTGTACTGCACTGTACTGCACTGTACCGTACTGTACTGCACTGTACTGTACTGCACTGCACTGTACTGCACTGTACTGTACTGTACTGCACTGTTTTCTTGGTGACAGCCAGTGAATCAGCAAGTGCATCCAAAAAATAATAACAAAAATAAAGTAGAATTCAACAAAATAAGATAACAAATAAGACGAAATGCGATATTCCTTTTCCATTCCTCGGCTAGAGCGGCAAGGCTTCACCAATGGTGAGATTTTTTGGGGATGGGAAAGCTTTATCATCCCCCCAACATTTAGGTAGCCGTATTCCGACTTCGGGGATGGTGTCTACACACGACACGTGTGTGCATGTATTTCTTAACATTTTCTTATCCACTCCTGCCAGCACGAAATGGCTCACTCTTCTTGAAAGGAGGAACAGGTTTTTATAAGATGTTCTGCATGCATTCACACACAGGGCCATTGGTTTATATATAGTCTCATCTGAAGGATGTTTGACATTCCGTTTGATTTTCGTGTCATGAAAAGAAGGCAAGACTGAGAGTCGAACCCAGAACCTCGAGGTTTACTTGTTAGGCAGGTGACTGTCTTAACTGTCCTGCCACTTCCCTTCTTGGAATAAACTAAATAAAATAAAGTGCAATAAAATGAAAGAAAACAAACCTAGGAAAGAATGAGAGGGGAAACGAAAGAAAGGAAGGAAGGAAAGAACGACAGAAAGAAAAAATGAGAGAAACAAAGAACAGATGGTAGACAGTAACTGAGTAAGATGGAAAGATATTGTATAGATATGAAACACACACAGTCTCTTTCTTTGAGTCTCTCTCTCTCTCTCTCTCTCTCTCTCTCTCTCTCTCTCTCTTGGGTACACACACACACGAACACACTACAGATTAATGATAGTACCTCTGGTTGTACATGTATGCAGAATAATATTAATCATACTAAACAAAAAAAATTTTAACCAAAATTATGTATATAAAGTAAGACAAAAAAAAGAAGAAAAAAAAAAAGAACTTAACTGCACTTCCAGATCATCAGAAACAAACATAAAAATAATTCACAACTTTTCAGAAATTCGTGATCACCAGTATCTGTAAAGTCTACATTAAACAACATTGAAAGCTTTCCACTCAACATTCAATCAACCTGGAAAACTATATTTATCAACCTACCAACATGCAAAAACACAACAACAAAAATCATAATAGCAATTAATAAATGGTAATGACAAGACAAAATGCTGTGCTACAAAATGCTTTCTATTGCACAACAATACACACGACAATTCACATTTTGCCTTGACACAACGACGTGTTACAGCACAAAAACTAAACGAAGACATCAACAGAAGAATGCCAAGCGAATCAGTATTCTGATCTAGTAAAAAGGTGTGAGTCCTGGTTTTTGAGGATGCGTTTTCTGGTAGTAGGTGAATTCAGCTACGCGACTTTCACAAGTTTTGGAAGGAAACAGAGCTAACTTGCTGATGGTTGCCATCACAGTTCTGGAGTCAGTATCATTTGTATACCTTTCCTCTTTCCCTAGTTTAAGTATTAACAATATTATCTAACATAGGCTGATACACCTACTGCTTTGAAACAAGTAAACAAAACAAAACACAAAACAAAACAAATCAAATCTCTCCCTCTCTTGCTCCATGTCTGTCTGTCTGTCTGTCTCTCCCTTTCTGTCTGTCTCTCCCTTTCTGAGTGCCTGTCTCTCCCTTTCTGTCTGTCTCTCCCTTTCTCTGTCTGCTTCTCTCCCTCTCTCTCTCCCTGTCTGTTTCTCCCTTTTTCTGTCTTTCTCTGTCTCTCCCTCTCTATCTGTCTCTCCTCCCTTTCTTTGTCTCTCCCTTTCTCTGTCTGTCTCTCCCTTTTTCCATCTGTCTCTATCATAGCAGAAGCTTCAGCTTCACCAGCTACGTAACACCAGTGCATGGATGAAGCCTTGAATAAAATCTGTCTACATTCATCAAGACCTCTTCACTCTCACTAAAAACATTCTCACCTCTCTCTCTCTACACACAAGCACACACACACATACACACCACACACACACACACACACACACACACACACATACACACACACACACACACACACACACACACACACACACACAAACACACACTCTCTCTCACACACACACACACACACACACACACACACACACACACACATACACACATACACACACAACACACAACACACACAACAACACACATACACATACACACAACACACACACACACACCACACACACACACACACACACACACCACACACACACACACACACACACACACACACACACTCACACACACACACACACCACACTCACACACACACACACAACACACACACACACACACACACACACACACACACACACCACACACACACACACCACACACACACCACACACACACACTCACACACACACATACCAACGCCCAGCACAAGTCAGACATTCATTCAGTGTTCCTACAAAAATAACCACTAAGGTGCAGCAGCATCTTTCATTCAATGCTGCTCCACATCAGCTAGTAACTAACGGTCAGAGCAGACAATCCCCCATCCCCCAAACCATCACTATCTAAGATCTTATAGTCACAAAAAAACCCATTCTCACCTTCTTGAACGTATATCCTTTTTTTTTTTTTTTTTTTTTTTTAGGTTTTAAATGTTTCCGAAACATTACAATCACGGAGAACAGTCCAGAGTTGCTACATTACCCAGACGGGACAAGAAAGTTGTGGACTTTTTTCGTCATCGATGCAAAGGTTCCACAGATTTATACAATTCTTACCTCGATATTATATTCCATAATCAAAAACATTATATATATATATGCTATATTTTACATTCAAGACCAGAAAAAAAAATATCAGCCCCTTGCAATCAAACAGACCAGATTTAATTTATAAAAAAGCCCAGCCCCTTAAATCATTCAGAGACTTACAAAAAAAAAAAAATTCAGCCACTTACGATCAATCACACAAGATCAAAAAAGACCTACTCAAATGAATTGATTAAAACCATCCATCCAAAATTACACACACACACACACACGTACACCCTCATCCACACACACATCACCCTAACAACCCTTACGCACCAGAAACCAACACAAATCACAACAACAACAACACAGAAGACAATGACCCCAACTCCAACCCAACAGACATTCATAGTTCCTACAAAAAAAACAAAAAAACAACAACACTAAGTTAGCAGAATCTTCCTGAAACAACCCAGAAGACAACGATCCCAACCCCAACCAATAGACAATCAGTGTTCCTACATAAAAAAAATAACCACAACTATGGTAGCAGAATCTTCCAGAAACAACCCAGAAGACAACGACCCCAACCCCAAACAACAGACATTCAATGATCCTAAAAAAACAACAACCCACCACTGAGGTAGCCACATCTTCCATAACCAACCCACTGACCAACCCCCAGACCACTCCACAAACTAAAGAACAGACTCTTCAAGAAACAACCCCCCAGACCACTCCACAAACTAAAGAACAGACTCTTCAAGAAACAACCCCCAGACCACTCCACAAACTAAAGAACAGACTCTTCAAGAAACAACCCCCAGACCACTCCACAAACTAAAGAACAGACTCTTCAAGAAACAACCCCCAGACCACTCCACAAACTAAAGAACAGACTCTTCAAGAAACAACCCCCAGACCACTCCACAAACTAAAGAACAGACTCTTCAAGAAACAACCCCCAGACCACTCCACAAACTAAAGAACAGACTCTTCAAGAAACAACCCCCAGACCACTCCACAAACTAAAGAACAGACTCTTCAAGAAACAACCCCCAGACCACTCCACAAACTAAAGAACAGACTCTTCAAGAAACAACCCCCAGACCACTCCACAAACTAAAGAACAGACTCTTCAAGAAACAACCCCAGACCACTCCACAAACTAAAGAACAGACTCTTCAAGAAACAACCCCCAGACCACTCCACAAACTAAAGAACAGACTCTTCAAGAAACAACCCCCAGACCACTCCACAAACTAAAGAACAGACTCTTCAAGAAACAACCCCCAGACCACTCCACAAACTAAAGAACAGACTCTTCAAGAAACAACCCCCAGACCACTCCACAAACTAAAGAACAGACTCTTCAAGAAACAACCCCCAGACCACTCCACAAACTAAAGAACAGACTCTTCAAGAAACAACCCCAGACCACTCCACAAACTAAAGAACAGACTCTTCAAGAAACAACCCCCAGACCACTCCACAAACTAAAGAACAGACTCTTCAAGAAACAACCCCAGACCACTCCACAAACTAAAGAACAGACTCTTCAAGAAACAACCCCCAGACCACTCCACAAACTAAAGAACAGACTCTTCAAGAAACAACCCCCAGACCACTCCACAAACTAAAGAACAGACTCTTCAAGAAACAACCCCCAGACCACTCCACAAACTAAAGAACAGACTCTTCAAGAAACAACCCCCAGACCACTCCACAAACTAAAGAACAGACTCTTCAAGAAACAACCCCAGACCACTCCACAAACTAAAGAACAGACTCTTCAAGAAACAACCCCCAGACCACTCCACAAACTAAAGAACAGACTCTTCAAGAAACAACCCCCAGACCACTCCACAAACTAAAGAACAGACTCTTCAAGAAACAACCCCCAGACCACTCCACAAACTAAAGAACAGACTCTTCAAAGAACAAACCCCCAGACCACTCCACAAACTAAAGAACAGACTCTTCAAGAAACAACCCCCAGACCACTCCACAAACTAAAGAACAGACTCTTCAAGAAACAACCCCCAGACCACTCCACAAACTAAAGAACAGACTCTTCAAGAAAACAACCCCCAGATCCACTCCACAAACTAAAGAACAGACTCTTCAAGAAACAACCCCCAGACCATCCACAAACTAAAGAACAGACTCTTCAAGAAACAACCCCCAGACCATTCCACAAACTAAAGAACAGACTCTTCAAGAAACAACCCCCAGACCATTCCACAAACTAAAGAACAGACTCTTCAAGAAACAACCCCCAGACACTCCACAAACTAAAGAACAGACTCTTCAAGAAACAACCCCCAGACCACTCAACAAACTAAAGAGCAGACTCTTCAAGAAACAACCCCCAGACCACTCCACAAACTAAAGAGCAGACTCTTCAAGAAACAACCCCCAGACCACTCACACAAACTAAAGAGCAGACTCTTCAAGAAACAACCCCCAGACCACTCAACAAACTAAAGAGCAGACTCTTCAAGAAACAACCCCCAGACCACTCAACAAACTAAAGAGCAGACTCTTCAAACGACAACAACAACCCCCAGAACCCACATCCACAAACTAAAGAACAGACTCTTCAAGAAACAACCCCCAGACCACTCCACAAACTAAAGAACAGACTCTTCAAGAAACAACCCCCAGACCATTCCACAAACTAAAGAACAGACTCTTCAAGAAACAACCCCCAGACCATTCCACAAACTAAAGAACAGACTCTTCAAGAAACAACCCCCAGACCATTCCACAAACTAAAGAACAGACTCTTCAAGAAACAACCCCCAGACCACTCCACAAACTAAAGAACAGACTCTTCAAGAAACAACCCCCAGACCATTCCACAAACTAAAGAACAGACTCTTCAAGAAACAACCCCCAGACCACTCCACAAACTAAAGAACAGACTCTTCAAGAAACAACCCCCAGACCACTCCACAAACTAAAGAACAGACTCTTCAAGAAACAACCCCCAGACCACTCCACAAACTAAAGAACAGACTCTTCAAGAAACAACCCCCAGACCACTCCACAAACTAAAGAGCAGACTCTTCAAGAAACAACCCCCAGACCACTCAACAAACTAAAGAGCAGACTCTTCAAGAAACAACCCCCAGACCACTCAACAAACTAAAGAGCAGACTCTTCAAGAAACAACCCCCAGACCACTCAACAAACTAAAGAGCAGACTCTTCAAGAAACAACCCCCAGACCACTCAACAAACTAAAGAGCAGACTCTTCAAGAAACAACCCCCAGACCACTCAACAAACTAAAGAGCAGACTCTTCAAGAAACAACCCCCAGACCACTCAACAAACTAAAGAGCAGACTCTTCAAGAAACAACCCCCAGACCACTCAACAAACTAAAGAGCAGACTCTTCAAGAAACAACCCCCAGACCACTCAACAAACTAAAGAGCAGACTCTTCAAGAAACAACCCACAGACCACTCAACAAACTAAAGAGCAGACTCTTCAAGAAACAACCCACAGACCACTCAACAAACTAACAGACAAACGCTTCCACAAACAACAACCCACTGACCAACCAACCAACCAACCGACAAACCAACAAACTAACTAACTATCAGACAGACAAACACACCAACTGACCTGTGATGCTGGCCTTGGAGTTGATCTCCTTGAGGCCGACGAACTCCTCCTGCTCCTCCAGGCTCTGCAGGAAGCGTGCGGTGACCTTGGGGAAGGCCTGCTGGGACATGGCCATGTACTTCTCCCGCACCATCAGCATCTGTACCAGGATCTTGGAGGCCGTCTCCAGGTCCTTCAGGGGCACCTGGGGAGGGGGGGGGGGGGGGGGCCAAGCAGGAGGAGAAGAGAGAAGGAGGAGGAGGAATTAGTCGGTCAGATTGGTGGTCAGATTACTGGTCAAAGTCTGTCAGATTGGTAAATT
>CM060339.1:27688839-27691339 GCA_030674155.1 Stramonita haemastoma
GTGTAGGCAGAGGTACCCATGTGTAATGTAACTCCCCCCCCAAAAAAAAAAAGAAAAAAAGAAAAAAAAAAGAAAAAGAAACTTGAAAAAAAAGAAAGTAAATGGAGACTCCCTATTCTTGCAAGTAAAGACTATACATCAGCCTCAAAACTGTGATTTTTACTTAAGATAGCGAGTTTGCATGTATACAAAAATGGACATTTTTTTTTGTTATTGGATAACTCAAAATGACAAAAGTTTACATTTTAAGCTCATCCTCACTACTGCTTTTCTGGAACTGAACTTGAACAAGTTATCGTACAGACCTTATTCGTACAATATCCCCCACGAAACTCAAAATGACAAAAGTTTACATCAAAAGCTCATCTTCACTACTGCTTTTCTGGAGCTGAGCTTAAACAAGTTATCGTACAGACCTTATTCGTACAATAGCCCCCAGGTTGGAATGCGGCTACCTTCATGGTGGGCAAAAACGGTTACTTACGCAAACTTCTCACCATGGGTGAACCTCAGAGCTTTAGCTGAGGAAGGAAAAACACAAAACCGTACAGTATTTGCTTGTGGCCCCAACGTGAACTTGGTTCAGACTACCAGACTTGAGATCGTACTGTGCAACCAGTCCCTGGGTTTCTTCACTTTTTTTTTTTTTTGCTTTCAGGGAGAAGAGAATGGCTGCAGGTGTTGTAATTCCTCCTCTTGCTGTTGCTCTGCTCTGCTGTGCTATGTTGTGTTACACTATTATGTATGCTGCTTTGTGTGTGTGTGTGTGTGTGTGTGTGTGTGTGTGTGTGTGTGTGTGTGTGTGTGTGTGTGTGTGAGATCTTCAAGTGTATCACATGTTCATGGATATTGTACTTTTCATGCAGCGCACACATTTTTTTTTGTGATACCAAGGGTTATTACTTGTATTAGCTAGTACTTAATGGGCCATGCTATAATGCGCTTTGATATGTTCTCACAAGATAATAGCTGCGCGCTATATCGATTCTATGTGGTATTATTATTGTTATTTTATTAGCATGATTATTATTATTGTTGTTATTATCACCATGATTATTATTATTATTAATATCATCATCATCATCATCATCATCATCATTATTATTGTTATTGTTATTATCATCATCATTATTATCATTATCATTATTATTATCATTATTGTTTATGAGAGAGAGAGACTGAGTGAGTGAGTGAGACAGAGAGAGAGTGTGTGAGTGAGTGAGTGAGTGAGAGGGGGGACGGTTGGAGGTTATTGTTATTATTATTAATATTTCAAAAAAATATTACTGTGAACAACTCCATGGCATCTGGGGGGAGGGGAGGGGAGTGGAGGAGGGGGGAGGGCGAGGCCCCATGGTGGGATGTATTGATCCCGATCTTGATTAATTATACATAGTGGTGGTAGTGATGGTAATAATGGTAGTGGAAGTAGTAGTACTAGTACTTATTGCTCCTGTAATCCTTCCATGCTGGTTGTGTGTGTGTGTGTGTGTGTGATTGGGGTATCGTCTGACTTGAGAGAGAGAGAAGAGAGAGAGGAGAGAGAGAGAGAGAGAGAGAGAGAGAGAGAGAGAGAGAGAGAGAGGAGAGAGAGAGGAGAGATAGAGAGAGAGCACAAGAGCGAGTGAGACAGAGATTTAAAAATTATTTTATTTTAATTTATTTATTCTTTTATATCAAGGATAATGGAATAAGCACTCTTGTGCTTTTTTTACATCCCGTCTCCGTGTTATTTTTAATATAGAAATGATGAGCTTTAGTGCCGTATGTTGATCTTGAGTATTATTGTGGAAACACAGTGAAAATAAATCAACGAAACAAAGCAAGAAAATCTCTCCTTTATTCACCATATTTATCTCCTTGGGTTGAACACATGCAGTCACTTGCGCACATGCACAGAAACACACACACACACACACACACACACACACACACACACACACACACACACACACCACACACACAACACACACACACACACCACAACACACACACACAACCACAGACATTCACACACACAAACACACACTCACAACACACACACCTCACACAGAGCACACAACACACACACAACACACACACACACACACACACAACACACACACCACACACAACACACACACACACACACACACACACATAACCACACACACACACACACACAAACACACACACACACACACACACACACAACACACACACACACACACACACACACACACATAACCACACACACACACACACATACACACACACACATACATAACCACACACACACACACATATCCACACACACACACACCACACACACACACACACACACACACAACACACACACACACACACACACAACACACACACACACACACACACCAGACATCTGTCGCTACATTTCTCTTGTCAAGTTTATGACTTGCTTGCCTTTGAATTCATTTCATTTATTTCATGAATTTCTGTGAGTGTTTGATAGAAGAGGACAGTGCAGATTAAAAAACTTATC
>CM060339.1:27699658-27714658 GCA_030674155.1 Stramonita haemastoma
ACATTAAGATACAATGTTTAAAAAAAAAAAAAAAGCTAGCAGTATTCAATTTCTTATAATGAAACAATGAGAACGAGAAGCACAGAGACAATAACATATCAGTATGTATATATGTATACATATATATGTATGTATATATAAATCTATGTAAACAAATCTGCATAAATATTTTATTTAAATAAAAAACAAACAAATGTGTGTGTGTGTGTGTGTGGTGTGTGTGTGTGTGTATGTTGTGGTTTGTGTGTGTGTGTGTGTGTGTGTGTGTGTGTGTGTGTGTGTGTGTGTGTGTGTGTGAGTGTTTTACAGAGAAAAAAAAAAGACAATGCCCAACACCCAAGCTCTTGCCATTCATCAAGCATAATGATAATAAACTGTTTAACACATGAAAAAAATGTACCCTAAAAAATCTGCATCAAAACTGACATTTTATAATCATCTAGTCAGTTTGTCTGTCTACATCTCACATGGGTTCACCCCAACCCACAGAGAGAAAACCAACAATAATTATGATAATAAACACAGCTATGCTAATATTATATGCTAATAATCACAGCTATGCTACTAGATCACTGAAGAAATGGTAGTTTAAAAACCTTTCAACACTTTCTGTGGTCGCACGGCTGCCACAATGAAAAGAAAAGAAAACTGCAAAACTGTTAAAGCTGTACTCTATCTATCTGTCTGTCTATCTACCCCTTTCAAAAAGAAGCGATCAGTTGAAAAGCAGACGGAAATCTATTCTGAAAAGGTATGTCAGTATGATACAATGATTATAAGCTGGCAGAAGTGAGAATTTAGTGATAATATGTTTTAATCATATCCATACGCATTCACACACTCAAAACTTCTCATACACAAGCACATGCGCATGTTTTTTTGTGTATGTGTGCTACAGTGTGCCTGCACACACTTAGAGACTCTCTCTCTCTCTCTCTCTCTCTCTGGCTCTCTCTCTCTCCCTCTCTTTCCCTCTCTCTGAGTCTTATTCTCTCTCTCTTTCACACACACACACACACACCACACACACACACACACACACACACACACACACACACACACACACACACACACACACACACACACACACACACACAAATGGCAAACATCCACCAATTTTTTTTTTCCCAGTCAACAGAAAAACTGGAAAACTACTCATATAGAAAACAATATTGTCAGAGTTTCGGAACCTTTAGTTTTTTGTGTGTGGATAAGGAATTAAAAACAATAATCACAGATCCTGCTCACAAAACTGAACACAATATGAAGAATAACAAGAAGTCATAATTCATGTCATATCCTCACACACAACCCACATATCACCACATCATATCACACGGGAACTGAATGTAAAAAAGCACACAAGTGCTTATTCCAATCCATTATCGTCGATACAAATAAAAAATCCTATTCATTCCAAACCCTCTTCAGCACCCGCACAGTTCATTCATCCTACATAACAATGTAAACAAATGATAATCACTGACAAAAAAAGATGACACACAAAATAAGCAAAATCATTAGTAGGAACACCGTGCGCGTCCAGGCGTAATTTTCAAAATGCACCATCGGAAAAACTCATCTAGTGCCAATTTCAAACTTGTCAGGTCTTCTCTAGTCTCACACAAGCTTCACACAAGCTTCAACTCAGGTCATCTAGAACTTGGTCAAATTCACACATCATTCTGGAAGGCCTATACGTGCCAATCAAAAAGATTGGAAATTTAAAAAAAAAGCACACATCATAAAGCATGCTACTACGCACAATACAAGAGCCATGTTAGACAAACAAAACCAAATATAAAACAAAACAAGAAAGAAAAAATAAAGAAGACCCTCTTCATACATACTACAAAAAACGTCTACACAACAGTCTTTTTCTTTGCTCTTTTTATGCTTATTTATGGTTTGTGTAACAGGTACAGTTAACAGTACAAGAAGCAAGCAGCCGATTAGATTTTTTATTTAAATCTTTGACGATCAGTCCCTTTCTGCCAGTCCCCCCTCCCATTCACCTACCCTTCCCCTTTTTCTCTAAGAACCAGAAACAGACTGATGGAGGGAAAGAGAAAGAAAAAGGTATGAGATCAAGAAAGAGAAGTAAATATCCTTCCACTAAATAGTGATATCAGACCTGTGAGTGTGAGTGTGTGTGTTGATTCAATAATAATTGATACTGCTTTAAGTAAAATCAGTAGTTTCACTAATTCTGCTTTAAGAATAATCAGTAGTTTCAATACTGCTGCTTTAAGTACAATCAGTAGTTTGAACAATACTGCTTTAAGTATAATCAGTAGTTTCAACAATACTGCTTTAAGTATAATCAGTATTTTCAACACAAACTGCTTTAGGTATAATCTTTAGTTTCAACAATACTGCTTTAAGTACAATCAGTAGTTTCAATAATACTGCCTTAAGTACAATCAGTGATTGAATAATACTGCTTAAAACACAGTCAGTAGTTTCAATAATTCTGCTAAGTACAATCAGTAGTTTCAACGATACTGCTTTAAGTATAATCAGTAGTTTCAACAATACTGCTTTAAGTATAATCAGTAGTTTCAACAATACTGCTTTAAGTATAATCAGTAGTTTCAACAATACTGCTGTAACTTTCATCAGTAGAATCAACAGTATCGTTCCGACATCAGTTACAAAACATGTTATACTTAATAATCAATATAGATCTATCAAGATTCAGCAAAACTGTTTCAACTTCAATCAGCTCCATCACTTGTATATATATTCCACTTGAAATCCAAGCAGCCAACCAAACAAGCAAGCAAGTGAGTGAGAGGGCTGTATGTGTCTGAGAGACTGTTGTAGGCATTGAAAAAAAAAAAAAACAAGAAAGTGTGGTATGGTCCACGCATTATGTCACACACACACACACACACACACACACACACACACACACACACACACACACACACACACACACACACTAGCAGCAGCAATCTTTTCCACATCTATGAGGCAAACGCAGACCAGTCTGTTGCTTCTACCGGCTCAAATGACATCTGTAACCTTACTTGATTTTAATCTTTTTTTTAAATTAAAAAAAAAAATTATTCATTCAAAAGCTTGGAGGAAGGGGGTACTAAGGAACAGAAAAACTGCCTGTGTGTGTTTAGAACTGTTCTGTGGATGCTTTTCTTTTCTCCTTTTTTTTTGTATACATTTGCTCATTTTTTTTTTTTAACCCCCCAAAAACAAACCCCAAACTTGGCTGTGGAGAGGGGGAAGGGCACCATTTGTACACAATTAGCTCAGGCAATTACTGAATTAGTACTCCTGAGACACCAAAAGCACTGTGCACTCGCTTGTTTGGTTGATTGTCATGAATGACATAACCCTTTATCTCTGGCCAGGGGTGTTTTGATCTTGCGGTGGTCTTTATTTCCATATTTGTTTTACTTCTTTTAACTTTTTTTGGTGGGGGATTTAAAGACGAGGGGGGAGCTTCAGTCATGAAATGACAAAAATATAAAAAACCGAGTTAAAACAAATATGTTAAATAATTTTCAAAATTACCACAAAAAAAAAAAAAAAAAGAAAAGTAGGAGGGGCAAGGGAGGAAAAGAAAACTAGACAACAAATGCATTTAGAAAACTTTTCCAGGTCACCAAAAAAAAAAAAAAACAGGCACAGGGAAAAAGGGAGACCGGGGGGGGGGGGGGGGAAGGGGAGGGGGATGTGGACAGAAAGATGTCCAGGCATGCAAAATGCAACAAACTGGTCGTCTCCCTTTTGTTTTAAGGTCAGAGGGCACACGATAGTACCTCGCAGATCATAATACATGACGCCGTCTGAGCTGGCCTCGGGGTCTGATGAGCCAAACACCCACCATGAGTCACACACCCACCATCAGTCACACACCCACCATCAGTCACACACGCCTATCAGCACTGCTGCACTGCACTGTGCTGCACTGTGCTGTACTGTACTGTACTGCACTGTGCTGCACTGCACTGTACTGTACTGCACTGTACTGTACTGTACTGCACTGTGCTGCACTGCACTGTACTGTACTGCACTGTATTGTACTGTACTGCACTGTGCTGCACTGCACTGTGCTGCGCTGCACTGTACTGTACTGCACTGTGCTGTACTGTGCTATACTGTACTGTACTGTACTGTGCTGCACTGTACTGTACTATGCTGCACTGTACTGTGCTGTACTGTACTGTACTGTACTATGCAGCACTGTACTGCAATGCACTGTACTGTACTATGCTGCACTGTACTGCACTGCACTGCACTGCACTGTACTGCACTGCACTGTTTTTTTGGTGACAGCAAGTGAATCAGCAAGTGCATCCAAAAAATAATAATAATAATAATAATAAAGTAGAATTCAACAAAATAAGATAAAAAAATAAGACGAAATGCGATATTCCTTTCCCATTCCTCGGCTAGAGCTGCAAGGCTTAACCAATGGTGAGATTTTTGGGATGGGAAAGCTTTATCATACCCCATCATTTAGGTAGCTGCATTCTGACTTTGGGGATGGTGTCTACACATCACACCTGTGTGCATGTGTTCTGTAACATTTTCTTATCCACTCCCACAAGCATGAAATCGCTCACTCTCTTGAAAGGAGGAACAGGTTTTTATAAGATGTTCTGCATGCATTCACACACAGGGCCATTGGTTTATACAGTCTCATCTGAAGGATGTTTGACATTCCGTTTGATTTTCGTGTCCATGAAAAGAAGGCAAGGCTGAGAGTCGAACCCAGAACCTCGCGGTTTACTTGTTAGGCAGGTGATTGTCTTAACGGTCCTGCCACTTCCCTTCTTGGAATAAACTAAAATAAAATACAGTGCAATAAAATGAAAGAAAAAAAAAACCCAGGAAAGAATGAGAGGGGAAATGAAAGAAAGGAAGGAAGGAAAGAACGACAGAAAGAAAAAATGAGAGAAACAAAGAACAGAAGGTAGACAGTGACTGAGTAAGATGGAAAGATATATGTATAGATATATGAAACACACACAGTCTCTCTCTCTCTCTCTCTCTCTCTCTCCATCTCTCTCTCTCTCTCTCTCTCTCTCTCTCTCTCTCTCTCTCTTGGGTACACACACACACACACACGAACACACTACAGATTAATGATAGTAGCTCTGGTTGTACATGTATGCAGAATAATATTAATCATACTAAACAAAAAAAATTTAAACCAAAATTATGTGTATAAAGTAAAAGACAAAAATAAGAAAAAAAAGAACTTAACTGCACTTCCAGATCATCATAAACAAACATAAAAATAATTCACAACTTTTCAGAAATTCGTGATCACCAGTATCTGTAAAGTCTACATTAAACAACATTGAAAGCTTTCCACTCAACATTCAACCTGGAAAACTATATTTATCAACCTACCAACAACATGCAAAAACACAACACCACAAAATCATAATAGCAATTAATAAATGGTAACAACAAGACAAATGCTGTGCTACAAAATGCTTTCTATTGCACAACAATACACACAACAGTTCACATTTTGCCTTGACACAACGACGTGTTACAACACAAAAAACTAAACGAAGACATTAACAGAAGAATGCCAAGCCAATCAGTATTCTGATCTAGTAAAAAGGTGTGAATCCTGGTTTTTGAGGATGCGTTTTCTGGTAGTTGGTGAATTCAGCTACGAGACTTTCACAAGTTTTGGACGGAAACTGAGCTAATTTGTTGATGATTGTCATCACAATTCTGGAGTCAGTATCATTTGTATACCTTTCCTCTTTCCCCAGTTTAAGAATAAACAATATTATCTAACATAGGCTGATACACCTACTGCTTTGAAACAAGTAACTAAAACAAAACACAAAACAAAACAAATCAAATCTCTCCCTCTCTCGCTCCATGTCTGTCTGTCTGTCTCTCCCTTTCTGTCTGTCTCTCCCTTTCTGAGTGCCTGTCTCTCCCTTTCTGTCTGTCTCTCCCTTTCTGAGTGCCTGTCTCTCCCTTTCTGTCTGTCTCTCCCTTTCTGAGTGCCTGTCTCTCCCTTTCTGTCTGTCTCTCCCTTTCTGAGTGCCTGTCTCTCCCTTTCTCTGTCTGCTTCTCTCCCTCTCTCTCTCCCTGTCTGTTTCTCCCTTTCTCTGTCTTTCTCTCCCTTTCTCTGTCTGTCTCTCCCTCTCAATCTGTCTCTCCTCCCTTTCTTTGTCTCTCCCTTTCTCTGTCTGTCTCTCCCTTTTTCCGTCTGTCTCTATCATAGCAGAAGCTTCAGCTTCACCAGCTACATCACACCAGTGCATGGATGAAGCCTTGAATAAAATCTGTCTACATTCATCAAGACCTCTTCACTCTCACTAAAAACATTCTCACCTCTCTCTCTCTACACACAAGCGCACACACACACACACATACACACCACACACACACTCACACACACACACACTCACACACACACACACACACACACACACACACACACACACACACACACACACACACACCACACACACACACACACACACACACACACACACACACACACACACACACACACACACACACACACACACACACACACACACACACACACACACACACACACACACACACATACACACACACACACACACTCACACACACACACACACACACATACACACACACACACTCACACACACACACACATACACACACACACACACTCACACACACACACACACACACACACACACACACACACACACACACACACACACACACACACACACACACATACACACATACACACACACTCACATACACACATACCAACACCCAACACAAGTCAGACATTCATTCAGTGTTCCTACAAAAATAACCACTAAGGTGCAGCAGCATCTTCCATTAAATGCTGCTCCACATCAGCTAGTAACTAACGGTCAGAGCAGACAATCCCCCATCCCCCAAACCCCAAGCAATCACTATCTAAGATCTTATAGTCACAAAAAAACCCATTCTCACCTTCTTGAACGTATATCAATTTTTTTTTTTTTTTTTAGGTTTTAAATGTTTCTGAAACATTACAATCACGGAGAACAGTCCAGAATTGCTACATTACCCAGACGGGACAAAAAGTTGTGGACTTTTTTCGTCATCTATGCAAAGGTTCCACAGATATATATAATATATATACATATCCTAAATGGTGTTGCCATCTTCCACACACCAAGACACACTACAGTGAAGTCAGGTTTTCGATTTGCCCTAAAATATCACAGAATATTCCACAGATTTCCTAAACAGTCTCACCATTATCCACACACTGACAGAGACACTTTGGTCAGGTTTTCAATTCTTCCTCCCAATATTGTTATATTCCATAATCAAAAAACATTGTATATATAATATGCTACATCTTACACTCAAGACCAGAAAAAGAAAAATATCAGCCCTTTGCAATCAATCAGACCAGACTTTTTTTTTTTTTAAATCAACCCCTTAAATCAATAACACCAGGCAAAAAAGTCAGCCCCTTAAATCATTCAGATGAGATTTTTTTTTTAAATGCAGCCACTTATGATCAATCACACCAGATCAAAAAGACCCGCTCATCCACACACACACACCATCCTAACAACCCTCACACTCCCAGATACCAACATGAATCACAACAACAGCAACACCACAAAAGACAATGACCCCAACCCCAACCAACAGACATTCAGTGTTCATACAAAAAATAACCACTAAGGTAGCAGCAGAATCTTCCAGAAACAACCCAGAAGACAACGACCCCAACCCTACCCCAACCAATCAGTGTTCCTACAAAATCAACCACCACTAAGGTAGCAAAATCTTCCAGAAACAACACCCTGACCAACCAACCACTCAACAAACAAACTAACTGACAAACACAGCAACTGACCTGTGATGCTGGCCTTGGAGTTGATCTCCTTGAGGCCGACGAACTCCTCCTGCTCCTCCAGACTCTGCAGGAAGCGTGCGGTGACCTTGGGGAAGGCCTGCTGGGACATGGCCATGTACTTCTCCCGCACCATCAGCATCTGAACCAGGATCTTGGAGGCCGTCTCCAGGTCCTTCAGGGGCACCTGGGGAGGGGGGGCAAGGAGAAGAGAGGAGGATCTTGTCAGATTGGTAAATTCTGGGGGTGGGATAGCTAAGTGGTCAGAGCACTCGCTTTTCCCAAGTCAAGTTTTAACCCTCTTAGTCCCGAACCCGGATTTGCCGGGATTGAATAATTACACACCCCCCCCCCCCCCTCCCGCCTAAGTCCCCAAACTGGATTTGCCAGGATTTACACACAGTAGTTTTCCATCCGGCAGTGACCATCACTAATTGCTACCACATGCCAAAGCTCTATCAGGCTAGAAGGAGAAACACTGTTGAGACTCTGGAAGTAATTATAGCTGCTGGTAGCTACTTAGAAGGAGGAAAAGGCTAGCGAGAATGTGTGCCTGACCTGATTTTGTGATGGACTGCAAAATCTAGGGGCAGTTTGTGTTCAGAGATTCTAAATGCAAGAGGGTTAAGCAGCGTCGAGCATGGTTACCAGCTGGATGGGTGACCGTTTTCACGTCTTGGCTTCAGTACAGTCCCCACCGCCCCCCAGTTCACCAAGCTGTCAATGGGTACCTGCCCTCTTTAGAGTCTGGGGAGGTAAAGCAGCAAGGGAGAGGAGATGGGCGCCGCCCTCAATATGCTGGCCCCTAGAGAAACTGAGGTTTCTGATGCCTCGCTCCCCTACGACCACCTAGGTTATGGGACACCTTTACCTTTTACTGTCAGATTGGTATGGGTCATCTATTTGAAATGTCTGTTTCAGTCTTTTATTTTCAGGATAATGGAATCAACACTCATGTTCTTTTTTTTTTTTTACATCCAGTCCCCCAACCCCCCTCTTCCCTGTTGTGTTTGCAGTTTTGTTAACCATTCCCACCAGCACACAATGGCCTACTCTTGTGGAAGAGACAAACTCCTCCTGCTCATTATAACTTAAGAATTATCTGAATGATAAGGATATATTTTGTAAATTGTGTGCCTTTTGTGTGTGAGAGAGAGAGAGACAGACAGAGACAGAGACAGACAGAGACAGACAGAGACAGACAGAAACAGACAGACAGACGACAGACTGACTACAGAAAGAACAAACTGATCAAGAACAGAGAACCAAGATGGACTGTCATACAGTGACCAGAGACAGACAGAGAGACACAAGGAGGCCAGAGAGACAGATACACAGACAGAATAATCAGTGAGACAAAGAGACTGAGACATATAATTGACCCTCCCCCCCTCCCCAAAGTACCATCTTCTCTCCCTATCCCCTCTCTCCTCCCCCACATACCTCTATCTCTCTACCCCCCACTCCTCCCCCTCTCTCTCTCATCCCCCCCTCCTCTCATCCCCCCCCTCTCTCTTCATCCCCTCTCTCTCTCTCTCTCTCTCTCTCTCTCTCTCTCTCTCTCTCTCTCTCTCTTCTCTCTCTCTCTCTCTCAAGTGGGGCTGGATGTAAAAAAGTCTTGTACTTATTCTGTTGGCCTCAGAAAATAGAATTTTGTTATCTCTCTCCCTCCCTCCCCCTCTTTCTCTCCCTCCCTCCCTCTCTTTTTCTCTCTCCCTCCTTCTCTTTTTCTCTCTCCCTCTTTCCCTCTAAGTGTCTTCATCTCTTCTATCAGAACTGCCCCTTCTCTCTCTCTTCTCTCTCTCTCCTCTCTCTCTCTCTTCTCTCTCTCTCTCTCTCTCTCTCTCTTCTCCCCCTCTCTATGGGCCTTCACGACTTTACTAGTCAAAGCTACGAGAAACAGCATTTTAACCCAAGAATTTTTAAATCGCCACCGACAGCAATCCCAAGTTATTCACCTTTCCCTTTAAGTTTAAAAAAAAAAACCTTTCCTACACACATTCTCTCTCTCTCTCTCTCTCTCTCTCTCCTTCTCTCTCTCTCTCTCTCTCTCTCTCTGGCCACCTTCCCTGCACCCTGTCTGCTGCTGATAATGGAGAGAATTCCTGACATTCTTCGTGTAGACAACATCCAAACAATGCCAGAACAGCCGGCTGGCATGGTCTTTCTTTGCCAATAATCAAATGGTTTCTATCGCCTAAAAAAAAAAAAAAAAAAAAGTTCCCAACCTCTTAACTAAACTTCTCCTATATGTGATGCTCCACCACGAAATCAGTCACTTAGCACATTTCCCAATTTTGCGCTAGGAGACAGGTGGGGGTCAAGTTGTGAATTTTGAGATTTTGACTGAATGTTAAACTATATTCATTATTCTACCTTGTAATGAAATATCAAGGCATAATTTTTTTATTCCTTTTGCTTTTAAATGTGTTTTGAAAATACCCAAGCCTTCATTATGACCACTTATTAGAATGCTAAACTTGTCAATTTCTCATTTTCTCATCTGCTGCAGTTTATCATTTCAAGTTGTAATAACTTTTGACAGAAATGTGCGATTTTCAATCTGTTTTTTGTACTGTATAGCCATTTTATTGCAAATTTATAGAATGTCAATAACTAAAATTTGACCTCTGGTGCAATGTGACTCATTATGTGGTGGAACGTCACATATTGTACACCACTTTTAAGTCACAATGGATTTCTTGGAGTGAAATTCCCTTCTGTATTGCATACCACTTTTAAGTCATGACAGTTTTCCTGGAGTGAAATTCCCTTCCCCTTCCATATTTGTGTATCACTTTTTTGTGACAACAGATTTTGGGGCATGAAATTTGAGCTGCTCTCCTCCTCAGGACTGCTTTGCCACAAGAACAGTGCCACTCATTTTTTTTTTTTTTAAAGCTCTCTTTCAATTTCATTTGAAGTCTCATTTAAAAAAAAAGACAATTGTGAAATCAGACGTGAAAAAAAAAAAAGTATGGGGAAGTGGGGGGTGGTCTGGATCAGGGTTGTGGGGATGGATGCAAAAAAAAAAAGAAAGGAGTTTTTGTCCATGTGTGAATGTTTCCCTCGCAGGATGGCTTTTCTCAACAGAATTTATGTCCAAAACAACCAACTGTTCTTTAACCCTCTTGCATTTGGATTCTCTGAACACACATTGCCTCTAGAATTTGCATTCCATCACAAAATCAGGTCAGGCACACATGCTTGCTTGCCTTTTCCTCCTTCTAAGTACATACCAGCAGCTATAATTACTTCCAGACTCTCAGCAGGCTCTGTGCTCCTAGCTTGATAGAGCTTTGGCAAAATGGTAGCGATTGGTGGAGGTCAGTGCGTGATGGAAAACTACTGTGTGTAAATCCTGGCAAATCCCGGTTCGGGATTCAGGGGAGGGAATGATTAATCCCAGCAAATCCCGGTTCGGGACTAAGAGGGTTAACGTGTGCTAAACAGGTGTCATACACAAGACCTTGGTTCATTTGTCATCTGTAAGACCAACACCCAAGGCCTAGCTGATAGGAGGAAAATACAGGTGTGTGCTTTTTCCTCTTCATTCCTCAGCTAGAGCTCCGTGGTTCACCAACACTCATGAGATTTCTACCTATAAATGCAACTGGTATTTTCCCCACCTACCAGTAAAGTGGCCCCATTCTGAATTTGAGAATGATGTCTAAACACCACACCAGTGTGCCTGTGGCTTCTGGATGGTTTGGGCTGCTGTTTATTGTTGTTGTTGTTGTTGGGTTTTTTTTGGTGAGTGGGGAGAGAGAGGGAGGTTGGTACAAATTATTTATTTACCTATTTAAAAAACAACAACTAACCCTCCCAAAACTTCTATATTTCATACGCCAGCACTGTCGCTGAACAAATGACCTTCTGCCGTGAATTCCATAGTCGATAACGACTGACAGAGGCCTACTACTATCACTAACTCTCCCAAAACTTCTACAATTCATAATACCACCAAACAACACAACCCCCCCTCCCCCCCCCCCCCCCTACTCATAAAAAAAAAAAACACCCACAAAAAAACAAAACTCCCCCCCAAAAAGGCCCCAGGCAAAAAAACTCAACCTTGACCCCAAGCTTACCCCACTGGTGTCTTCCCTGCTGACGGAGACACACTAAAAAAAAATAATAAAAAACAAACATATCCCTAAAAGGGCCCCACGCCAAAAAAACCTCGACCTTGACCCCGAGCTTACCCCGCTGGTGTCCTCCCCACTGACGGAGATGCGCTGGAAGTTGTGGAGCAGGTCATACTCCTTGTGCAGCTCCTCCTTGATGTCGCTGGGGATGAAGCTGTCATTGTAGGGCAGTGTCCCATGGGGAGACTTCGGGGGCCCTGTCGGGGATGTCAAGCTCGAGCTGATTGGTGGCCCGAGCGGGGCGAAGCGAGAAAGAAAAACAAAAAGAGCAAAGAAATTAATAAGATAAAAAATGTTGTTGGTTTTGGGGGGGATTTTTTTTTTTTTAGAGGGGGGAGTGTTGAGGATATTCAGCTTTCTGTTGACGGGAAAAAGAAAAAAAACTGAATTAATAAGAGAAAGGATTTTTTAGTCAAGATTTGAAGGGGGGGGGGGGGATCTGTTAGGGATGTCAAGTTTGTGGGTGACTGGGGGGGAAAAAAAAAAGCAAAGAATTGAATAAGGTCAGGAATTACTTTTTAAATTTTCCTCTTTTTTTAGTTCTGAGAGGAAAGGGTGGGGATTTTAAAGGTTGCGTTGGACAAAAAAAGAAAAATATAATCAATCAGATAAAGAATCATCAACAAGATTTGGGGTTCCTGTCAGGGATGTCACAAAGAGTGGATTGAAAGAAAATGATACATGAAATAATGACGACGATACTACTACTACTAATAATAATAGCATTTGTAATGATGACTATGATGATGGTGATAATAGTAATGATAATAGCAACAATGATACTTGTGATGATAAAAAATTTATACACCAGAGTGTCTGGAGCTAACTGGATGAATAGTATAACAACAACAACGATACTTCTGCTACTAATAATGATAAAAGCAACAGTTATGATAATGCTAATGATAATTGATGGATGGATAAATAAACAGACAGACAGACAGATAGATAGATAAGATTTCATTTATCATTCATTTATACCATTTTACGATAGATAATTAGAGACAAGAATTCTACAATCAGCATCTTTGTCTCAGGTACACACACAAAAAAAAACAGAATGGCTGCCAAACAAATGAAATGAGCTCATGTCAATGTTATTTATTTATCTGTTTATTTATTCCACTCATTCTTTTATATCAAGGATAATGGAATAAGCACTAATGTGCTTTTTTATGTCCAGTCCCCGTGTGTATGCAGTTTTTGTAAATCTTATCTGTTCCCACCAGCACACACATTGGCCCACTCTTACGAAAAGCGGAACAAGTTTTAATGTGTGCGCAAGATGTTCTGCGTGCGTTCGCACACGGGGCCTTGGTTTATAGTCTCATCCAAAGGACTTTTAGGGAGAGTGGCATCAACACTAATCTTAACTCCAGGGTAAAAATCCCCTCAAACGGGAATTGAACCCGGATCGTCAAATTGTGAGTGCACTGTTCTGACCACTAGGCTATCCCGTTATCAAATTAGGAGACCTGATGATTAAATCAAACAAGCAAAGCAATTACAAGTAACAGTCTGTCAAAACAAGAGATAACTGGGGAAAAAAAACAAATAATAACAACAACAGCAAAAAAAAAAGTCTATGTCTTTGGCATGAACGGCTATCAAACAAATTATAAATGAATGAAATGAGTGTCTATGCCTCAGAGAGAGAGAGAGAGAGAGAGAGAGAGAGAGAGAGAGAGAGAGAGAGAGAGAGAGAGAGAGAGAGAGAGAGAGAGAGAGAGAGAGCTGATGAAATGAATAAGCACACAGCAATGACTAGTAATTATGTTTCAGATGTAGAGACCTCACAAAACCTGATCCCCCCCAAAAAAAAAAAGGATCAAAGAAATTATTGTCTGTGTGTGAGATGTAGACAGCTGGTTGAAGCAACAGAGAAATAAAAAAAATGACTGAAATAAAAGTTCATCAGCCTAATGAAGTGTATTCAGCGCCTGCTCAAGGTATACTGTGAACATAATGTTAACGCAATGCAACATGATATACTGCAATGTAAAGTCATGAGTACTGTGATCGTATACTGTAAACATAATGTAACTCAATGAGACATGATATACTGTAATGTAATGTCACAGAAATCAAAAGGTATGAAATGCAAAGATATCCCAAAAGGTTAAACGACAATAACTAAATAAACCAGATATCCCAAAAGGTTAAATTACAATGACTAAATAATCCAGATATCCCAAAAGGTTAAAGTACAATAACTAAATAAACCAATCAATATCAATACTGAAAACTCAAAATCCATCACCTTTGAGAACAAAAGCATGATTATCACAATAGATAAAAGAAAAACAACAACAACACTCATGACGAGTGCAACAACTGACACATCAATCAAATAAAAAAAACAACTTAGCAACTTTTTAAACTGGCAGCCATTGAATAAGACAAGACATTGTCAACAGGAAAAAAAAAAAAAAAGAGCATAATTTCAAGCTAGATACACATCCACACTTTGATAATTACTGAGCAATACTTCTGTTACGCTTCTGCTGAATAAAAATAAAATCCATATCAAAACCCATAATTACACACTGCAAGCATGTCTGAAAGCAGTTACACACAAAGAAGCTAGTCAGAAATTGACCAAAAAAAAGAGAAGAAGATATAAACAGCACAATACCCATGGACAATGTAGCAAAATAAAAATGAATACATTAATCTACAAAAGATTTTCTGCAGAAAAAAAAAAAATCAGAATACAGTGTGAATATTTCTAAAAGCAGGCATGGGGGGGAAGGGGGGGGGGGGAGTAACAGCCTAGCAGTTACATAACATTACAGTGTTGAGCTCGCAATCTGACTCAAAAACAAACAAAAACATACATGCAGACAAGTTACACAAATATTCAGATTCTGGCCTGAAATCATCAATACTGTTACCATCGTACCTTCTACCACAAAAGCAAAAACCAACAAAAAATACATTAATGAATAAATTATAAGAAATATTACAGTAATACACAAAAGTAAAGAT
>CM060339.1:27720260-27750915 GCA_030674155.1 Stramonita haemastoma
CACACAAAATATAACTATAATACAATCCAGGTCTTTTCAACATCTGTGAAACATTTGGACCTTTCATATAGGAACAGAAACAATAAAAATGCAAGGTACAAAGCAATTAGCCAATATCGGATTGGAGGGTTTCAACTGACATCTGATCTGCATAAAGACAGTTTTTAAAACACAATAGCGAATATTGAAAACGCCCACCCACACAGCATTACATTTTAAAGTCTATATAGTTTCCATTTGTGATATGAATCAAGTATTTGCTATTATGCTGTAAAAATCTGCAATGATTTTCCATATAAGAAAAATCAAGTACACAGATTTTGCCAGCATAACAAAGCAATAATCATGCTAATATCAAAGTCAACTAACATTTTACGTTTCATACCCTAAACAAAAAACATAAAGAAAAGTTAAAACAAAAAAACAATGAAAGAGTCTTTTACACACTTATACATACTATAGTATCTCTTGCTAATACATGTACACACAAAATATTATATCCAAAACCAATTTCATTTAATAATCTAACAACTATTAGACTAAAATGTCAAAGTTTCTTTCTTGAAGATTTTTGTACACAAAAAATATTTGACTGACATCAGAGAATCAATTAGGACCTTGTGTCTAGCAATCTTTTTTTAAACAAATAACACCAAAGTACACTTTTTTTTAGGGAAGGGAAACTCTAAAGCTCTCAGACTTTTTTTGTGGGGGGAGGGGGTCCAATTTTTGTTTGGTGACAACATCTCATCAAAAATCTCATTCAAGGTCCTAAAAAGGTGCAGTAAAATATTTTCATTTGAAATAGGTACACACTACACACTAAATGCATCAAAACTAGTGTCAAGAATCTAAGTAAATATTTCAGACAAAAACACTATAATACTAATTCTTTCTGAAGCTGTTTCACATTTCAACACACACAGGGGACTGGATGTAAAAAGTACACAATGCTTATTCATTACCCTCGATATAAAAGAACAAGTAAATGAAATAAAATAATAAATACAAACACACACACAACACACACACACACACACACACGGGACCAGCTAATATCAAATACTTTTTTTTTTAAAACCAGCACACCACCCACACTGCAATGAAAATGTGTTTGGTTTTAAATTTTTGATTGAAAAAAAAAAGTAGTATCCAATCTTTTAACCTATGTACACACAAAAAAGGCAAAATATCCAAAAACAAATTTCCATAAACTAACCCTCCTTGTTCAAACTTACTAAAACCTCAAAATGTCTTTTTTTGTATTTTTTCTACACCACACACACAAAATAACAGTGACGCAACCATCCCAGAATGATTATAGACCTGGGGAAGGGAAGGAAGCATACTAGGTAATATCAGATTTGACTTTTTTTGGGTTTTAAACTGACAATCTGATCTGAATTTTTGGAAAAAAAATAAAGGCAAACTAGAAAGATAACAGCCAAAATATTGAACACACCACACACACACACACAACACACCACACACACACACACACACACATTTATAACACACCCACACTGTAACACACACTGTAACAAACACTTTCACACATACACACTTTCACACACACACACACACACACACACACCACACACACACACACACACACACACACACACACACACACACACATGTATACACACCACACTGTAACACACACAGTAACAAACACTTTCACACATACAACACTTTCACACACACACTTTCACACACACACACACACATGTATACACACCACACTGTAACACACACTGTAACAAACACTTTCACACATACACACTTTCACACACACCACTTTCACACACACACACATGTATAACACCCACACTGTAACACACACTGTAACACAAACACTTTCACACATACACACGCACACACAACACACTTAAACACGCACACACACTTACACACACCCTTGGACCAGCTAACATACAAATGTAATTCAAAACATTTTAGTAAAAAACATAACTAAACAACCCCCCCCCCCCCCCAAAAAAAAAAGCCACCTTGCTGCCCACATTGCAAAGAAAATTTTTCATATTTATGTAGACATACAGGTTCGAAGTTGTCCTTTCCACAATAAGGGGTGAATGGGAGAGGGGGGGATGGTAGGATGATCTCAGGCACTCCACATCTCAAACATGGAGGCCACGCAGGGTGTTATGGTAACACGTTTTATTGTTTCATTTACCACAAAACAACACACACCTGAAACATACAAAATTCAGGTAACTATCCACATTTAAAACACACACCTGAAACAAATATAAAATTCAGGTAACTATCCATAACTAACCAGGTACATAGCTCCCTGAAAGGCACACATAGCAAAATACTATTGTCGTCTATGGTCTAGCCGAGTATCAGAATAAAACTCCTTTCATCCCGACACCAAGATACCAAGTTAATCTTAGGAAACCAATAGAGAGTATATACTTGTAAATCAAACAACCAATGATTACACTTAACCAGAAAACCCTTTCCTCAGTACTCTCAGCTGACATTATCCCAAATAATGTCCAACAGAAACTTAGTTTGACTAAGATCTTTTCCACAACATTGGTTCCTATCACAACCCATGGATATCGTAGCACACACAGAGAGAGAGAGAGAGAGAGAGAGAGAGAGAGAGAGAGAAAGAGAGAAGAGAGAGAGAGAGAGAGAGAGAGAGAGAGAGAGAGAGAGAGAGAGAAGAAGAGAGAGAGAGAGGGAGGAGAGAGAGAGAGAGAGAGAGAGAGAGAGAGAGAGAGAGAGAGGGTATGGAAGAGATGAGCAGGCATAATCTAGCGTCTCAAAAATCGCATACAAAACTAGCAGCTTTTAGCACACAAATGACTGACCATAGTCACACAATCATGGTTTGCTGAAACCCCTTCTACAGTAGATAGAACAATTATCTACAAGGACCAAGCTAGTCCTTACTTTCAGAATAACAGACTAACCAGACAACCTCACAGTTTCCAACTCAACGTTGTCTATTCCAATTAAACTATACCATAATAGTTTAACACAATAACTTTTACTAGTCCGCATTAATTTTATCTGCGATCACTGCGATTTATAAAAACTTCGTCTCGGAATAACACGAAACCAAATCGATAAACATCCAATCAATTGTAAAATAAACCCAAGCTCTCACAATTAAATAATAAGTCTTATGATTCTCAACCAACTTCTGTGTGTCAAACAACACACACTCTCACAAGACCAATCCATCATTAAATTCAAGTTTAGTATAGGGGATCGAATCTGTTTGTTGAATCGACTATCACCCTGATTAAACTGAAGTACAATAAAAAAAAATGTTTCACTTACAAGCTCAACCCAGAACAACTACTGTAAGCTAGCGTCGTCACATCGTTGCCGCTAC
Organism: Stramonita haemastoma; assembly: GCA_030674155.1. Taxonomy (NCBI): domain Eukaryota; kingdom Metazoa; phylum Mollusca; class Gastropoda; order Neogastropoda; family Muricidae; genus Stramonita; species Stramonita haemastoma. The sequence goes on from CM060339.1 coordinate 27,723,637, forward strand.
AGACTCGTCTTTTTCGTCTTGCTGTCCTCTCGCTGTCGCAGGGATATGCTGAGTGACTGACCGATCCTCTCACTTACCACAAAGCCTCATCTGCTCTAAAGTCTAACCAATCATGTCCAGGGGGTGCCAGGTGACTTGGGCTTAGCCCAATCAATTTAAACTAAAAATTTAAAAAGAACCAAGTCAGCAAAAGTTAACCACAACAACAAGCTTGTTGAGCAATAGACTAGCAGGGCAGACCTTTTAAATTTTTGTTCGCCAGCTTGTCTCAAGTGGCGCCATGCTCGACTGCGGACTCTGTCTCTAATCCTACCCATCGCTACCCATCGCGCTAACAAAAAAAACTCCAAGTCGGGTTACATTAGACCTTTAGCCACCCCTGTAACACTCTTAGAGGAGAAGGGGAAGGAGGAGAGGGGGGGGGGGGGAGGAGAGGTTTGTAGTCCAACATAGTGTCCTAGTTATAGTGTCTAAAGTGCACACTATAACACACTCCCCAAGCTTTAAATGCAATGTCCTCATTGCATGTCTACAGTCCTCATCAACAACATAGCCAAATTGGTATGCTAAAAAACCTTTCTCTTCTGACAGAGAAACTGAGAACTAACCAATCTGAGAAACCTCTAAAGCAAAACTCGTAAAAACTCTCAGATTTCCCATCTAGGCCTGTACCAACTAGGCCACTTCAAAACCACAAATCCACGACTGACTTTCAAAATTAAACACTAGATTTACCGAACAAAATACTATTTGCCATACTCATCATATTCCATCATCTTCCTCATAGCCTCCATTTACCATTACAAACACAAAAGTTCAATGACAAATACCAACCAGCTTTAACCATGAAACCATATGCAAAATAATGACAATATTCTTCAAAATCAAACCCTTTGTAATACAAAAACAACATAAAAAACATTCATTGTTACATCAACAAATCCTGAAAGGAAAAAGAACAAACATTCGTAGTTACTAAACTGCAAATGCCAACCTAGTAACTACAACCACACAATCAGCTACACATGCTGCAGCCCTATAGGAATGCCATTTTCCTACTTGCCATAAACTATCTCTGCATGGCAAAGGCTCTTTCCTGAACCACTTTCCTCTGTCAGGAACCTTATGGGACAAACCCACATCAAGCCCTATACGTCCATATCTTTTCCTCTTTTGGACCAGATCTGCCCATGTGAACTGGTTTTTGCCAATTCACCAAAGATCTTTCAGATCTTGTCTCAGTCACAGCCGCAGACAATTTCTCACTTTGTCCACTACTTCTCCCTGATGGAGAACAACCAGAAATGACTGGTTTGGGTGAAATGGGGCAGCAGCACCCCCATCCTCCTGCGACTCATCCTCAATGCTAGAACTAGCAGAGGATTCATACCTGTCTTATCCAAAGACACAACATCAGTCAACAGTTCAAAACCCTTCACATCAAAATTCTGGGGGTTTGAATCTCTCTGAACCGGGACTTTGACAGATTTATTCTTGTTTTTCTTACGCTTTCTTTTCCTCTTACTCTTTTCCTTTTCCTACATGGAACTTGTCAACAGCAAGCTATCATCGACTCTACAGACTCTTTCAGTGATCTCACGGTATCTTCTAACACTGATATTTGCTGTTTTTTGCTCAAGAGTCAAAGTCTTTCCACTTTCCTATTCACATTCTCTTCTTGTTCTTCTTCTTCTTCTTCACTCAACCACCTAAATGCTTCCTCCCTAATCTGGAAGAACGTGGTTTTGAGGCTTCCTTCCTACCAAATGGCGTAATTCCCTTTCAACTCTAGCTTGGAAAGACCATCAATAAATCTGTCTCTCAACCAAAAAATCAGAAGGGCGTCTGCCTTCCTCATGTGGATGGACCTCTCCAGGTCCCCTCAACCATGAGAGTAGTCCGGACCGACTCTTCCGGCATCTGGTCCCGACTGTAAAAGACAGACAGGAAGTAGTGATCCGTCGCCTGTCCACCAAAAAAGGGCCCTGAGGATGTTGAACATTTTCTCTGGGGTGTTGGTTTTCCTCCAACATGTGCAGCTGTATGTTCTCTACGAGCCACTCCCTTCAGGGGCTATAGATGTAGTATGCAGCCATCTCCTCTCTCATAGGATAGGCTGCCAGGACTCGCTCCACTTCCAGTGAGAAGTCCTCGAGTGACAAATCTGTCACATCACCAGAGAAGTGCTGCAGTTCAGGCGGGACAAAAATCTCGTCTCCTCGTATGCCATGGTAGTCGGCTGAGCTGTGTGTGTGTGTCTTACGGTAAGATAAAACTGACCTGCAATCCTGCTCGCAGCGCCAATTGTAGACATACAGGTTCGAAGTTGTCCTTTCCACAATAAGGGGTGGGAAAGGGGAGAGGGGGGGATGGTAGGATGATCTCAGGCACTCCACATCTCAAACATGGAGGCCACGCAGGGGTGTTATGGTAACACGTTTTATTGTTTTCATTTACCACAAAACACACACCTGAAACATACAAAATTCAGGTAACTATCCACATTAAAAAAAACACACCTGAAACAAATATAAAATTCAGGTAACTATCCATAACTAACCAGGTACATAGCTCATGAAAGGCACACATAGCAAATACTATTTTCGTCTATGGTCTAGCCGAGTATCAGAATAAAACTCCTTTCATCACCGACACCAATACCAAATTAATCTTAGGAAACCAATAGAGAGTATATACTTTTAAATCAAACAACCAATGATTACAAATTAAACAGGAAAACCCTTTTCCTCAGTACTCTCAGCTGACATTATCCCAAATAATGTCCAACAGAACTTAGTTTATGCTAAGATCTTTTCCACAACATTTGGGTTTCCCATCAAACCCTGGATATCGTAGCACACACACGGAGAGAGAGAGAGAGAAGAGAGAGAGGAGAGAGAGAGAGAGAGAGAGAGAGGAGAGAGAGAGAGAGAGAGAGAGAGAGAGAGAGAGAGGAGAGAGGAGAGAGAGAGGAGAGAGAGAGAGAGAGAGGGGAGAGAGAGGGGAGAGAGAGAGAGAGAGAGAGAGAGGGTATGGAAGAGATGAGCAGGCATAATCTAGCGTCTCAAAATCGCATACAAAACTAGCAGCTTTTAGCACACAAATGACTGACCATGTCACACAATCATGGTTGCTGAAACCCCTTCTACAGTAGTAGAACAATTATCTCAAGGACCAAGCTAGTCCTTACTTTCAGATAACAGACTAACCAGACAACCTTCACAGTTTCCAAATCAACGTTGTCTATTCCAATTAAACTATACCATAATAGTTTAACACAATAACTTGTACTAGTCCGCATTAATTTTATCTGCGATCACTGCGATTTATAAACTTCGTCTCGGAATAACACGAAACCAAATCGATAAACATCCAATCAATTGTAAAATAAACCCAAGCTCTCACAATTAAATAATAAGTCTTATGATTCTCAACCAACTTCTGTGTGTCAAACAACACACACTCTCACAAGACCAAATCCATCATTAAATTCAGTTAGTATAGGGGATCGAATCTGTTTGTTGAATCGACTATCACCCTGATAAACTGAAGTACAATAAAAGAAAAATGTTTCACTTACAGCTCAACCCGAAGAACAACTACTGTAAGCTAGCGTCGTCACATCGTTGCCGCTACAGACCTCGTCTTTTTTCGTCTTGCTGTCCTCTCGCTGTCGCAGGGATATGCTGAGTGACTGACCGATCCTCTCACTTACACAAAGCCTCATCTGCTCTAAAGTCTAACCAATCATGTCCAGGGGGGTGCCAGGTGACTTGGGCTTAGCCCAATCAATTTTAAACTAAAAATTTAAAAAGAACCAAGTCAGCAAAAGTTAACCACAACAACAAGCTTGTTGAGCAATAGACTAGCAGGGCAGACCTGTTAATTGTCGCCAGCTTGTCTCAAGTGGCGCCATGCTCGACTGCGGACTCTGTCTCTAATCCTACCCATCGCTACCCATCGCGCTAACAAAGAAAACTCCAAGTCGGGTACATGTAGACCTTATGCCAGCCCCTGTAACACTCTTAGAGGAGAAGGGGAAGGAGGAGGGGGGGGGGGGAGGAGAGGGTTGTAGTCCAACATAGTGTCTAGTTATAGTGTCTAAAGTGCACACTATAACATTTAGATTCTTGATTGAAAAAAAAAGAAAAAAGGATCCATTTCTTAAGATGTCCACATAAAAAACAGTAATACATCAAAAACAAATTTTCATTATCTAACAACCAGTTCAAATCTTACGACTAAATTACAAATTTTTTTTTTTTTTTTTTTTTTGGGGGGGGGGGTGCTTATCCAAAAATATCCATAATCTAACAACCAGTTCAAATCGTACGTCTAAAGTCTGAACATTTAGGAGGGTTGCTTTATCTACATGTAAAAATAGCACGGGACCAACATCAGAGAATGGTTTTGGACCTTGGGAAGGGGAAGGAAGCATACTAGCCAATATCAGAAAAAAAAAAATTTTGTTTCAACTTACATCCGATCTGTATAAAAACAATTTTAAAAGGCGAAGCAGAAAGAAAACAGCTGAAATATTGAAAACAACCCCCCCCCCCCCCCCCCCCCCCCCCCCCCCCCCCCCCCCCCCCCCCCCCCCCCCCCCCCCCCCCCCCCCCCCCCCCCCCCCCCCCCCCCCCCCCCCCCCCCCATTTATTATCTTTGATAAGATCAAATGCCGTAACTCTCATGAATATATAGAAATGTTGTATCTCTTATTTATAGATTCAAGCTAAATGCTTTTAGATCGAAATTTTCAAAAAAAGCAAATGTATCTGTGGCGAAAATATTACAATAAGTCACATTCTTTTAGAATGCAGAGATTTGAAAAAACTTTTTACCTGTTTTCACATACGTTTGCATAGAGCAAATTCTAAAAGACATTTCGCTTATGAAAGAAATTGTATCGTCATTAAGTCATAGTCCCTATTATCAGGTTTTTATAGTTTAATGGGTTTTCTTTCTTTTTTTTAACTTTTTTTTTAACTACTTATATAAATTGCAAAGTTAGTGTTTAAGATGTTATTTCTTTCTTTTTATTATTCTTGTTCTATGGTTTTAATTTTTAGTTCTTATAGTTGTTTAATGCAAAATTTAGCTATGTGTTCCTCCCCCCCCCCCCCCCCCCCCCCCCCTCCATACACACACTCACTCACTCATATACACTTTCCCGTCTGATATCACTATTTAGTGGAAGGACGTTAAACTGAAGAACTAACTAACTAACACACACACACACACACATCCTCGATATAAAATAGATAAATTTAAAAATAATAAAACACACACACACACATACTTGATCACACATTTACACACACACACACACAACACACACACACACACACACACACACACACACACACACACACACACACACCACACACACACCATTTTAAAGTCTAGATAGTTTCCATTTCTGATACGAATCAAGTATTGCTATGTTGCTGTAAAATCTGCAATGATTTCCATATAAGAAAAATCAGTACACAGATTTGCCAGCATGACAAAGCAATATCAATCATGCTAATATCAAAGTCAACTGACATTTTAAATTTCATACGCTAAACAAAAAAAGAAAAAGTTGAAACCAAAAATTGCACTGAAAGTCTATGTTACACACTCAGACATACTATAGTATTCACTTGCTAACACGTATTCACACAAAACAAGATACCCAAAACAAATGTGACGCTCCACCACATAATGAGACGGAGTGCACATGAGGTCAATTTTTAGTTATTGACATGTTATTAATGTACAATAAAGTGGCTATCAAATACAAAAAACAGATTGAAAATCGGACAATTCTGTGCAAAGTTATTACAAGTTGAAATGATAGACTGCAGGATGTGACAAAATGAGAAACGGACAAGTTTATTTTCGTAACATGTTGTCAGAATGAGGGCTTGGGTATTTTCAAAACACATTTAAAAGCAAAAGGGATAAAAATTATGCCTTGATATTTCATTATAAGGTAGATAAAGGGATATAGTTTAATAATTAATCAAAATCTCAAAATTGACAACTTGACCCCTACCTGCCTTTAATGGCTCCTAGAGCAAAATTGGGTAATGTGCTAAGCGACTCATTTCGTGGCGGAGCGTCACAAATTTTCATTATATTAATTTAACAGCCAAAATATTAAACACACACCAGACACACAGATTTTTACACACCCCACTACATCTTAAAACAAACACACACACTTGTTACACACACACACACTCTTTACACACACACACGTTTACACGCACACACATACGTTTACACACACACACACACGTTTACACACACACACACGCACCCCACTACATCTTAAAAGGCTATATAGTTTAAGTGATAGTTTCCATTTGTGATATGAATCATGTATTGCTATGTTGCTGTAAAATCTGCAATAATTTTCCATATAAGAAAAATCAGTACACAGATTTGCCAGTAATACAAAGTAATATCAATCATGTTAATATCAAAGTCATCTAACATTTTACATTTCATATACTTAACAAAAAACAAAAAGAAAAGAAAGTTGAAACCAAAAATTGCACTGAAAGTCTGTATTACACACTCATACATACTTTAGTATTCACTTGCTAACATGTATTCACACAAAACAAGATACCCAAAACAAATTTTATTATATAATCTTAACTGCCAAAATATTAAACACACAGACACATACACACCCCACTACATCTTAAAACAAACACACACACTTGTTACACACACACACACACACACACACACACACACACACACACACACACTTTACACACACACACACGTTTTACACACACACATACACACACTTTACACACACACACACGTTTACACACACACACGTTTACACACACACACACCACACGTTTACACACACACACACACCACACGTTTACACACACACACACACCACACGTTTACACACACACCACACACACCACACGTTTACACACACACACGTTTACACACACACACACACACGTTTACACACACACACACACACGTTTACACACACACACCACTACATCTTAAAAGGCTATATAGTTTAAGTGATAGTTTCCATTTGTGATATGAATCAAGTATTGCTATGATGCTGTAAAATCTTCAATAATTTTCCATAATTATGAGAAAAATCAGTACACAGATTTGCCAGCATGACAAAGCAATATCAATCATGGTCATATCAAAGTCAACTGACATTTTACATTTCATACACTAAACAAAAACAAAACAAAAAAAAGTTGGAAAAAAACCTATGAAAGTACATTACACATACACACTATAGTATTCTCTTGCCATCCCAAACAAAGTTTATTCAATAATCTAACAGTCATGTAAAACCTCAAGACTAAAACGTCCAAGTTTTTCTCGAAGATTTTTGTACATAAAAAATAAGTTTGACTGACATCAGAGAATTATTTTTAATAATAACACTAAAGTACCTTATCTTTAAGGGAAGGAAAACTCTCAAGCTCAAAAACTTTTTTTTTTTGGGGGGGAGGGGGGGAGGTGGTGGTCGTAGATGACAATCTCATGTTTAAAAAAAAAAGCAGAAGAAAAAAATCATCTTAAAAGGGTGCATTCCACTAACATTTTCTACTTGCAGATATGTACACACAAAATGCATCAAAACGAAGTCAATGATCTGAGTAAACACTTCAGACAAAAACAATGAAACACATTCATTTCAGAAGTTTTTTGAACACTTCAACACACACACACACACACACACAACACACACACACACACACACACACACACACACACACACACCACTACATTTCAAAGTCTAGATAGTTTCCATTTGTGATATGAATCAAGTATATAGCCAATATCAGATTGGATTTTTTTTTTTTTGGTTTCAACTGACATCTGATCTGCATAAAAACAATTTTAAAACACAAGATAATAGCTGAAATATTGAACACCCACACACACACAGCACTACATTTTAAAGTCTAGATAGTTCCCATATGTGATATGAGTTAAGTATTGCTATGTTGCTGTAAAATCTGCAATGATTTTCCTTATGAGAAAAATCAGTACACAGATTTGCCAGCATGACAAAGCAATATCAATCATGCTGATATCAAAGTCAACTGACATTTTACATTTCATAAACAAAAAATAAAGTTGAAAAGAAAAAAAAGGAAAAAAAAACACACTAAAAGAGTAGTATTCTCTTGCTAACATATGTACACACAAAACACAGATATCCAAAACAAATTTAATTCAATAATCTAACAGATGTGAAAAACCTTAAGACTAAATCGTCAAAGTTTCCTTCTTGAAGATTTTTGTACACAAAAAATAAGTTTGACTGACATCAAAGAATGATATTGGACCTTGTCTTAAGCAACAAACCTTTACATAAAACACAAAAAGGACAGAAAACTCAAAATTTGGTTTGTTTTTTTTTGTTTGTTTGTTTGTTTGTTTTTGGGGGGGTCCTTATACGACAACCTGATCTTTTTAAAAAATTTTTAAAGAAGAGTAAAACCCATAAAAAAAAGTAGAGCAAAAACTCATTCAACAGGATGAAAGGCTGCATTCCACTAAAATTTTCCACTTGCAGATATGCACACATAAAATGCATCAAAACTAGTGTCAATGATCTGAGTAAACATTTCAGACAAAAACAAACACTGTAATTCATTTCAGAAGCTTTACCACATTTTAACACACACACACACACACACACACACACACACACACACACACACACACACACACACACACACACAAACACACACACACACACACACACACACACACACACACACACACACACACACACAGCTAACATCCACATGTTAATCAAAACATTAAGAAGAAGAAAAAAAAATTCAAAAACAAAAAATCCACCACACCCACACTGCAACAAAAATTCGTCAGTTTTAGATTCTTAATTGTAAAAAACAAACAAAAAGTAGTATCCCATCTTTTAACATATGTACACACACAAAACAGCAATACATCCAAAACAAAATTTCAATAGTCTAGCAACTATTTCAAAACCTAAGGACAATAACCTAAAACTTTCTTCTTTGGTGTTTATTCTACACATACACACACACACTCACACACACACACACGCACACACGCACGCATGCGCGCACACACATTAAACACACGCACTTAAACACACGCACATACACTTACATACATACTCACACGAACACACTTACACACACACTTAAACACACACATACACTTACACACATTCTCTTTCAATCTCTCTCTCTCTCTCTCTCTCTCTCTCTCTCTCTCTCTCTCTCACACACACACACACACACACACACACACACACACACACACACACACACACACACACACACACACACACTCACACACACACACTCACACACACGTTCTTGGACCAGCTAACATCAAAATGTAATTTTTTTTTAAAAATTCCACCACACCACCCACACTGCAAAGAAAATTTGTCATTTTTAGATTGTTGATTGAAAAAAAAAAAGAAAAAGAAAGAAAGAAGAAATACCCACTTTTTAACATATGTACACACAAAAACAGCAATACATCCAAAACAAAATTTCTATAATCTAGCAACCATTTCAAACCTAAAGACTAAAACCTCTTTTTAAATTTATTTTTGTTTGTTTGTTGTTGTTTTTTTGGGGGGGAGATTTTTCTACACACAAAAATACCAGTTTGACCAACATCATAGAATGATTTTGGACCTTGGGAAAGGGAAGTATATTAGCTAATATCAGATTTGACTTTTTTTGGTTTTGTTTTAAGTGATATCTGATCTGAATAATTTTTTTTGTTTTAGGCAATGCAGAAAGATAGCCAAAACATTGAACACACACACACACACACACACACACACACACACACACACACACACACACACACACACACACACACACACACACACACACACCACTACATTTTAAAGTCTATATCGTTTCCATTTGTGATATGAATTAAGTATTGCTATGTTGCTGTAAAATCTGCAATGATTTTCCATATGAGAAAAATGAGTACACAGATTTGCCAGCATGACAAAGCAATATCAATCATGCTAATATCAAAGTCAACTAATATTTTGCTTTCAGCTAAAATTCAAGATCCTTAAATAATTAGTTCCATAAAATTTTCCACTTGCAAATTTGTATACATGAAATATATGTACGAAATGTAAATGAAATGTTTATTCAGATCACTGACACTAGTTAATGATCTGAATGAACATTTCAGGCCAAAACACTGAAACATTAAGATTCATTTCAGAAGCTTAGATCACAATCCTATCTGATTTAGAAAAAAAACAAAAACAGAGCAAAACTTTATTCAAGATCCTAAAGGCTGTCAGACTTTATTTTGGGGGGTGAAGGGGTGGGGTGGGGGGTTTCGATGACAAAAAAAAAAGAAGAAAAAATTCAAGATCCAAAAAGGATGCATTCCACAAGTACAAACGTACACACAAAATGTATCATAACTATAATACAATCAAGTTTTTTCAACATCAGTGACTAGATTTGGACCTTTTGTTTAAACATGAATAAAAATGCAAACAGCACTTCAGTGCATTTTAGGGCTGGGAAGGGGGGGGGGGGGTGTAGAGAAGCATACTAGCCAATATCAGATTTTATTGTTTTTATTGTTTCAACTGACATCTGATCTGAATAAAAAATTATTTCTTAAAGGCAAAGCACACACACACACACACACGCATACACACACACACACACACACACACACACACACCCTCTCTCTCTCTCTCTCTCAAACACAACACACACACACACACACACACACACACACACACACACACACACACACACACACACACACACACACACACACACACACACACCACTGCATCTTAAAAGTCTATATAGTCAAGTGATAGTTTCCTTTGTTGATATGAAACAAGTATTGCTATGTTGCTGTAAAATATGCAATGATTTTCCATAATGAGTAAAATCAGTACACAGATTTGCCAGCATGTCAAAGCAATATCAATTATGCTAATATCAAAGTCAACTGACATTTTACATTTCATATGCTAAACAAAAAATAAAGTGGAAAAAAAAATGCTCAAAGAGTACATTACACACCCATACATACTATAGTATTCACTTGCTAACGTGTGTACACACAAAACACCAAGATATCTTAAGCAAATTTCATTACATAATCTAACCGACATTACAAACCTTTAAACTAAAATGTCACAGTTTCTTTTTTTGAAGTTTTTATACAAAAACAATAAGTTTGACATCAGAGAATTATTAAGCACCTTGTGTTTAGCCAAAAATTTTGTACAAATAACACAAAAGTACATCATTTTTAAGGGCAGGAAAACTCTGAAGCTCTCCGACTTTTTGGGAGGGGGAAGGGTCTCTTAGATGACAATCTGAAATGTTTTGTAAAAAAAAAAAAAAACAGAGCAAAATCTCATTCGTGGCCTTAAAAAGCTGCAGTCAAAATGTTCCACTTGCAAAAACATGCACACAAAATGCATGAAAACTAGTGTCAATGATCTGAGTAAACATTTCAGACACTAATCCATTTCAGAAGATTTTCCACATTTCAACACACACACACACACACACACACACACACACACACACACACACACACACACACACACACACATGCTCACAGACCGGCTAACATTCAAATGTAATTCAAAACATTAACTACTTAAAATAAAATATAAAAAATTTTAAAGCCACCACACCACCCACACTGCAATGAAAATTTGTCGGTTTCAAATTTTGGATTGAAAAAATAAAAAAAAAAGTATCCTATCTTTTAACATATGTACACACACAAAACAGCAATATATCCAAAACAAATCTTAAAAATGTAAACCATTTCAAACCTAAGACTAAACCCTCAAAATGTCTTCTTTAGTGGGTTTTTTTTTTTTTTTTTTTGGGGGGGGGGGGGTTACACACACACACAAACACACACAGACGGACACCCACACCCACACCCACCACCACCACCACCACCACCACCACCACCACCACCACCACCACCACCACCACCACCACCACCACACACACAACAACAACAACAACAACAACAACAACAACAACAACAACAACAACAAAAACAACAACAACAACAACAACAACAACGTGACTGACATCACAGAATGATAGTGGACCCGAGGAAGGGGAAGGAAGCACACTAGCCAGTAACAGATTTGATGCGTTATTTTGTTTCAACTGACATTTGATCTGAAAATTTGTTTTAACTAAAAGGCAAAGTAGAGAGATAACAGCCAAAATATTGAACTCACACACACACACACACTTATACACACACACTCACACACACTTATACACACACACTTACACACACACACTTACGCACACACACACACACACACACACACACACAACCACTACATTTTAAAGTCTATATAGTTACCATTTGTGAGATTTGCCAGCACGACAAAGCAATATCAATCATGCTAATATCAAAGTCAACTAACATTAATTTACATTTTATACACTTAACAAAAAACAAAAAGAAAAGTTGAAACAAAAAACCAAAAACAAAAATGCTGAAAGAGTACATTACACATGCATACATACTATCGTACTTATTCTCTTGCTAACACATGTACACACAAAACACCAAGATACCCAAAGCAAATTTCAGTCAGCAATCTAACAGTTGTTTCAAACCTTAAGACCAAAACATTAAAAATTTCTTTCTCAAAGATTTTTCTACACAAAAAAACCCAGTTTGACTGACATTGAAAGAATGCTATTGGACCTTGTGTTTAGCAACAACATATTACAATAATAACACCAAAGTATACTATTTTTAAGGGAAGGAAACCTCTCAAGCTCCCAGACTAATTTTTTTTTTTTTTTTTTTTTTGGGGGGGGGGGAATAAATGATGATTTGATCTGATATTTTTAAAAAACAGCAGAGCAAAAGCTCATTCAGTCCTAAAAAGGCACAATCAAAAATTTCCACTTGCAGATATGCGCACAACAAATGCATCAAAACTAGTGTCAATGATCTGAGTAAACATTTCAGACAAAAACACTGAAATTCATTTCAGAAGCTTTTCTACATTTCGACACACACACACATCCTTAGACCAGCTAACATACAAATATAAATCAAAAGATTTAGAATTTTAAAAAATTAAAGCCCCCACACCGCCCCCACTGCAATGAAAATTTGTCAGTTTTAAATTCTGGATTGAAAAAAAAGAAGAAAAAAAATAGTATTCCATTGAGGGGTTGGTTGAGGGGAGGGGGGGGGAGAGAAGCTCTCAAGCTGTCAGGTGACTTTGGGGGTGGGGGGGGGGGGGGGGGGTTGTGAGGAGGGCCTTAGATGACAAATTTATTTGATTTAAGGGGGAAAAAAAGCAGAGGAAAAATTAATTATTCAAGATCCTAAATTCCTCAATTCCACTAAAATTTACCTCAGTTACAAATATGTACACACAAAATACTATAATACAATCCAGTCTTTTCAAAATCTGTAGATATCTTTGAACCTTTCATTTGGGAACAAAAACGAATAAAAATGAAAACAGCACTTAAGTACATTTCAGGGGCTGGGAAAGAGTGGGGGAGTAGAAAGTGTATTGGCCAATATCAGATTTCTTTTTTTTGGTTTCAACTGACATTTGAATAGAAAATTTTAAAGGCAAAGCAGATAGATAACAGCTGAAATATTTAAAAACACACACACACACACCACAGACACACACCACACACACACACACACACACACACCACACACACACACACCACACACACACACACACACACACACACACACCACACACACACACACACACACACACACACACACACACACACACACCACTACATTTTAAAGTCTATATAGTTTCCATTTGCTATATGAATCAAGTATTGCTATGTTGCTGTAAAATCTGCAATGATTTTCCATATGAGAAAAGTCAGTACACAGATTTGCCAGCATGACAAAGCAATATCAATCATGCTTATATCAAAGTCAACTGACATTTTACATTTCATACGCTAAAAAAAAAAAAATAATAATAAAAGTTGAACAAAAAAAAAACACATAAAGAGTACATTACACACTCATACATACTACAGTATTCTCTTGCTAGCATGTGTACACACAAAACACCAAGATATCCAAAACAAATTTCTTTCAATAATCTAACACAGTAACAGTTGCTTCAAACCTTAAGACCAAAACATTAAAATTTCTTTCTCAAAGATTTTTCTACACAAAAAGTAACCAAAAGAGAAGCAGAGGAAAAACTCATTCAAGATCCTAAAATTTCTCACAGTTACAAATATGTATACACAAAATACTGTAATACAATCCAGTCTTTTCAACATCTGTGGATACATTTAAACCTTTCATTTAGGAACAAAAACATGAATAAAAATGCAAACAGCACTTAAGTGTATTTTAGGGGCCAGGAGGGGGTAGAAAGCATACTAGCCAATATCAGATTGGATTTTTGCTGTTGTTTGTTTGTTTCAACTGACATATCTAAGTAAAAACAATTTCAAGAGGCAAATCAGAAAGTTAAGTCAAAATGTTGAAAACACACACACACAGTGTGCACACACGCACTATATATAAAAATAGGTGACGGAATACCATGGTATACTAGATCACAATTTGCCTGCAGCATAAAAAAATCTTTATTTAATGAAAAGGAAAAAGATTGTCCCCTCACCCCCAATTTCAATGAGCACACATCCACACACACACACACACACACTATATCAGCCTTCTATTCTCAATAACCTGAATATACTTCCCACTTTTTGTTTAAACTGTTCTTTCCCAAATATACCCTCACTTTCCCTTCTTAACCCCCTTCTGCATACATATTTTTACTTAGACTATCACTCTCCCATATCCTATATTTACACTATCATATATTCTAACAAAAATATTTCTTGGCATTTACTTTGTATTATATAAAAATTGTGTTGATTTTGGTCAGAAAATTTCAACGACCACTTTTTGAATTAACGGCCTTTTTTTTTTTTTACCTGAATTCTCTTCCCCCCCAAGAAAACCCCACAAAAATGCCTACTCGGCAATCTTCTTCTTCTTCCATTTTTGTTTAAGAATTGCCACAACCATTTTGTTTTTGAATAAACAGCCTTTTTGTACAAAAACTCTTCCCCCCTCCCCCCCCCCCCTAAAAAGTCTACTGCCCATCTTGTCCATAAACACACACACACACACACTTGGCAACCACCCCTCCTCTCCCATTCCCATGAACAAAGACATGCATCCTATGCCTCCCCTTGCCAGGATCTAATCCAATCTTGTTTCTAGCCCCGCCGACCACACAGGCCATATCGAGGCTGTCACCTCATCAAATTTGAAACTCAGATTGAAACCAGGATCCCTCTCCCTGAATTGCACGGATTCCATCCACCCCCTTCATTTATTTATTTATTTACACCACTTTAAGTCATAGCTGATTCCTCTACATGAAATTCAGGCTGCTCTCCCCAGGGGAGAGCGTGTTGCCACAAGGGCAGCGCCACCCATTATTTTTTATTCTTTTTCCTGTCTTCAAGTGTATTTGTTTCCCGATCAGTGTGGCTTTTTTCTACAGAATTTTGCCAGGGGCAACCCCCTCGTTTCCATGGGTTCTTTTACATGCGCTGAAAAGGGATTTAAAACTCCACACACTCCGACCCGAACTTTTCGCTTTGTAGACAGGCGCGTTAACTCTAGACCACCGATCCGCCAGTGGTCTTAAATCAAGCGGTTTTGCCACTGTCAGCATGTATCATGGTATCCACCTGCCTTTGTGTCCACATGTAGGGCCAGGGTGAGAGGGAAGGTTAGTATGAAGAAAGGTTAGGGTTAGTGCTAGCATGCAATGTCTTAACAACAGGGAAAAGGTGGTTGGTCAGTTAGCTGGTTCATGCATGCATATGGACACAGTGGCATGTAGACACTAGGATACATAGCTTTTTTTAAAAAATCAGGATATACAAGTCCTGTAAATTGCAAGTTTTTCTGGCACTCTTGCTTTACTATCAGATTGCTACTTTCAGGTTTACAATTTTTATGCCAGGCTGCACCGATTTAAAAAGAATTAAAGCCAAAACATAGAAACGAGGGACTGGATTGAAAACAGAGTTTTGAGAAAGACACCTCTCCATCTCTGCATCTCCTCTTCTCAATCACCCAGCCCCAATTTTGTTCATTTCCAGTAATCTGAACATGCATGTCCTTGCCCATTCTCTAAACACCTCCCCCCCCTCCCCCCACCACCAATTAACTTATATTCCTTGAATTCTTCTTGTAAAAAAAAATCTGAAATACACCCCACCACCCCTTACTTATACTCACACACACACACACACACACACCACCAATGTCACATCATTTACATACCCGTTTTTTAACAACAAAAATTTCATTTAAATGATCTAACTGGCTTGTTTTCTTCATGCCAGGGTGCACTCTGCAATTCTGTACTTCGCATGCCTAAGATTTTTATTTGGGCAAAAAAACCTGATGGAGAAGAGCATAACCCCTTCAGAACATAAATTTGGACAGCTTATTTTTCACAGGGGGGTGGGGAGGGGGGGAGGCAGAGAATACCAGGAAATATGGTCACCTGTAGTGCAGGAGACCTCTGACCCTATCTAAAAATTGACAATTCTTCCTAAGGACTCCTCATAACAAAGTTAACGGGAAATGAAGCAGCAAATGATATCAGTATACCATGGTAAGGCCAACACTTTTCCTACATTCTTGTAACATTCCTCCCAGCAAAAACCCATCTCTGGTTGAGGATAATTTTTTAAAGATTTTTTTTTTATTGGGTTGGGGGGGGGGGGGGAGTCCCTCTCTCTCATGTAAAGAAATAAAAACTTCAAATCACATAGCATCAGCACCTATCATTTAGAAACTCCCAAGTTTTCCAGTTGAGGTAAGCGGTAGAAGTAAAACCACTTAAAAAAAACACACAAAAAACCCCCATCTTCAAGCAGTTTCCTTTCCCCCGTCCCAACATGTGTTAAAGATACGTTCAATGCTCTTATACCAAAAACACATTTACCTAAAAATCTCTTCTGTAAAATGAGCTGCCCTTTCTCCCCTCCCCATTCTGTATGCATACACATTTCTATTACTGTCTCGTTTGCGAGTACATGACCACTCCTTTCATTTCTATGTATTATGTGCATGCATATTTGAATCTGTTTTCCTACCTTTTGGGCGAGAGGATTGTTTCGTTGTTCACCCCTCGTTTATTTTGGCAGCACCATCTTTTTGTCATTTTTTGCCTTAACAGTTTTAATTTGCTTTTTAAGAAAAATGTTGTAATGGATACATTATACATTTCTCTTTATAGGCAACATTGATCTCTACAACAGCAACAGTAGTAACAAAAAAGCAGGTAAGAAAAAAAATCACTCTTAAAACAAAAAAAAACATTTTCTTTTGCCGCTCTCTTCTTCCTTCCTATTTTTCTTCTTTCTTTACTTTAAAAAATTTTTTGCTGTTACAGTACAGGCTTTTTCTGGATGGGGATGAGTGCTTGATTGGTCACTCTGTGGGCAAAAGGAAAACTCTTGACATAAATTCTTTTCCTCTTTCTTTAAAATTGCCATTGCTCATTTAAACCTTGTGTTGAGCAGTAACTGCTCTAGTGTGAGATGCTTGCATTCTAAGTATTGATACTAGCTGAATACATTAGTCTTGGATTGCCTATGCTCTTGTGTGAGCTGATGCATGTAGTCATATAATGTGTAGTTAGTGACTATATTCATGTAGGTTTGTTCTTGCTCTGGTATTTGTTGCAATGATACACTTTCCCTTATTTTTTTCATGGCACAATATTTTTTACAGCCAACTACTTCACAAAAGTCAGATTGCACTCCCTGTTTTATCTAAACTGTTAGTGATACACTTTAAATTCATCCCTAGCGAAATAAGGATTAGCTCAAATTTTGTAGAATTTTCATGCACTTTCTTTAACAACTTGAAAGATGTAATTTAACTTAGCCAGTTTAGAATTGGAGTAATGTGAATACAAGAGTAGTTTAGGTTAACTATCAATTCATGAGCGTTATGGGTGTTGTAATGGTACAATTTTTAGAACTGTACACGTCCTGTGCACACCACTCATGTTTTATACAACTGCTTAAGTTTCACATTCACATTTAACTCTTGGTGCAGATGTCCTGAATCTTCATGTGGTGACAATGTCCTGGTTCTTGATGCACTGATGATGTCCTAGTTCTTCATATAAATGATGTCCTGTTTCTCTACACAATAACGATGTCCTGGTTCTCCTTTGGTGATGTCCTTGATGTTCATATGGTGACAATGTTGTGATCTTACATGCAGTGACAATGTCCTGGTTCTTCATGAGGTAATCATATTCTGGTTCTTGATATATCGACACAGTCAATTTCTGGTTCTCCATATGGCGACGATTTCCTGGTGACAAAAAAAGAAACTGAAAGAAATCCATTACATGTGGTTCATAAAAAAACAAAAACAAAAAACAACTTCAAACAATATTTCAATTCTTGTCGATCACTATCTTTGTGAAAAAATGCACAGCCCGATTAAGGCAATGAAGACTAGCTACTTTACAGTGGGTTATGGAAACAAGAGTTCTAGATTTGAAACGTTTGATTGACAAAGCAGTATATAATGTAGCCGCATGACATGTTTGATATGACGTATGTTTTGATAGTGGGAATCTGCTTCAATTTCTTCTAAGGTCAACAGTAAACTTGATGGCGACATATTTATGTAAAAATATTCTGAATCGACGTTTCAACATTAGCCTCAATATGGTTTTAATGTAGACATCACCTTAAATGTTTGGATATTCTGGAAAAAGTTTTTTGTATGAAAGTCCCCTTGAAGTGTAAACAATCATTGGCAAACAGATTTCTTTAAAATTCATTACCTGCCATTTTGTATAGTACATTACCTCTCCAGTCCCTAGTTTTACAGGCAAATATTTCCTCACTCAAAATAAGGAAACCTTTTGACATCTGCCTCTGCTTAGAGACAATTCTATTCTGAAAAAAAAGCATGAGAATACTTTTTCAATTAACTACTGCTAAGAGTTCATACTTCTGCCAAAAAAAACCAACAAAGAAAACCAAGACATATATGCACCTTCTTTTTTTCTTTTTTCTTTTTAAAAAAAAATCTATCTTGAACATAATGCACAAATTATCAGTCTACAGAACACTTAAGCTTTTGAACATATGGATAGAAACAAATAAACTATCATGTTATTGTTATGTTTATAACACGTTTACAACATTTGCAAAATATTTCTCCTACCTCCCTCTGACACTAATTTTTTTTTGGTCAGTAGCAAGTATCAGTAGCATTTTTTTTAAAAATCAAATTTTGTAATCCACATTGCTGTTATTCTAAATGTAGCATTTCAGATCAACACTGGTCACCTTTTCATTAGAGAGCGCAATGCTCTGACCACCATACTATCATGACCCAGATTTTAGCGCGAATGATCTGTACTGCTATTCATCATCTAAAAAGCAATGCTCTTATCATGGCATAACAGGACAATGTTGACTTAAATGATCAGTATCGTAGCTTTTTATTCGAAACCTGCTACTTTTTTGGAATAAACTGACTGTTGTAACACAATTTATGTGGACTGTGATGTTTTAATTTATCTGAAAAGCGTTACTTCTTTGGAATAAAATTATCTTAACACAAATAAATCAGGTATTTTCTTACCTTGTTTTGCCACAATGCACATGTCTGCTGGGTTTGTTTCATGCAGGTACATCATCTGTAGCGTAGGTAGCTGTGTAGTGCTGCAGGTAAATCTGGGGTGTAGGTGTAGCACTGTAGGTACAACATCTGTGGTGTAGGTAGCTGTGTGCCACTGCAGGTAATCACCTGTAGTGTAGGGAGCTGTGTAGCACTGCAGGTAGAACATCTGTGGCGTAGGTAGCTGTGTAGCACTGCAGGTACATCTGTGGTGTAGGTAGCTGTGTAGCACTGCAGGTAGAACATCTGTGGCGTAGGTAGCTGTGTAGCACTGCAGGTAGAACATCTGTGGTGTAGGTAGCTGTGTAGCACTGCAGGTAGAACATCTGTGGTGTAGGTAGCTGTGTAGCACTGCAGGTACAACACCTGTGGTGTAGGTGTAGCACTGCAGGTACATCTGTGGTGTAGGTTTAGCACTGCAGGTACATCACCTGTGGTGTAGGTAGCTGTGTAGCACTGCAGGTAGAACATCTGTGGTGTAGGTAGCTGTGTAGCACTGTAGGACATCATCTGTGGTGTAGGTAGCTGTGTAGCACTACAGGTAGAACACCTGTGGTGTAGGTAGCTGTGTAGCACTACAGGTACATCACCTGTGGTGTAGGTAGCTGTGTAGCACTGCAGGTACATCACCTGTGGTGTAGGTAGCTGTGTAGCACTACAGGTACATCACCTGTGGTGTAGGTAGCTGTGTAGCACTGCAGGTAGAACACCTGTGGTGTAGGTAGCTGTGTAGCACTACAGGTACATCTGTGGTGTAGGTAGCTGTGTAGCACTACAGGTACATCACCTGTGGTGTAGGTAGCTGTGTAGCACTGCAGGTAGAACACTTGTGTAGGTAGCTGTGTAGCACTGCAGGTTGAACACCTGTGGTGTAGGTAGCTGTGTAGCACTGCAGGTAGAACACCTGTGGTGTAGGTAGCTGTGTAGCACTGCAGGTAGAACACCTGTGGTGTAGGTAGCTGTGTAGCACTGCAGGTAGAACACTTGTGGTGTAGGTAGCTGTGTAGCACTGCAGGTTGAACACCTGTGGTGTAGGTAGCTGTGTAGCACTACAGGTACATCTGTGGTGTAGGTAGCTGTGTAGCACTACAGGTACATCACCCGTGGTGTAGGTAGCTGTGTAGCACTGCAGGTAGAACACTTGTGGTGTAGGTAGCTGTGTAGCACTGCAGGTTGAACACCTGTGGTGTAGGTAGCTGTGTAGCACTGCAGGTAGAACACTTGTGGTGTAGGTAGCTGTGTAGCACTGCAGGTAGAACACTTGTGGTGTAGGTAGCTGTGTAGCACTGCAGGTAGAACACCTGTGGTGTAGGTAGCTGTGTAGCACTGCAGGTAGAACACTTGTGGTGTAGGTAGCTGTGTAGCACTGCAGGTAGAATACCTGTGGTGTAGGTAGCTGTGTAGCCCTGCAGTGAGACGGCAGTGTTTCATGGTGCTGGACTTGGCTGTAGAACTGTCATGGCTCATTGGGTACCTGGAAAAAAAAAACCCACTACATCACAAAGATTAAAAACTGGGAAAAAATCAGACAAAAAGCAAGAGGATAAATGTAAAATCATGAAAAAAGACCAAAAAACCCCCCCCAGTCCACAATATTTATTTTTCTAACAGCTCTCCGTTTTTTTATCAGTTAATTTATCGACAGGTATCTTTCTGAAAATGTTCAACATTTTTCTTCCCCAAAAAAATCTATATTCCAACATCTGGATGTTTCTTTTAATACATAGATATCACATGATAACTATGGCACTTTTTTTTTAAACCTTTGATATCACTGCATAGATATTACTAAAATGTGGAAAAACTGAAGGAAAAATACCCTTGATTTAATTCATGTATCTTTCTTTGTAGGAGAACCCATTTGTATTCAAAGAACATAATATCTGAATGACATGTATCACTGCATAGATATTACTAAAATGTGGAAAAAAATGAAGGAAAAAACCCTCGATTTAATTCATGTCTCTTTCTTTGTAGGAGAACCTATTCAAAGTACATAATATCTGAATGACATTATGTAAAATACTAACCCTGTATTTGTCCAGAGTGAGAGGTACTTGCAGTGGAGGAAGCTGGTCACAAATTCGTCAGTGGTTCCCCAACGGTCTATGAAACTATGGGGCAGGAGAGGTGAGGTGATGAGGTACATGTTATGCTGGCTCCACATCATACAGATGGTCTGAACATCACGACTGGCAGCATTTCCTGGTGAACTTGGCTGACAAGATGCAACAGTGCCTGATGCATGGTAAGCCTTCACTGGGACTGGTCTCCATCATAAATGGCACCTGATAACACAGATTATATCCCAAAGACAGACTCAAAACAACAAAACCAGCAACACAAAAGTAACACAAAGACAAACAACAGGACAGGGACGGCACAGAAGATGAGGCACAACACCCCCCCCCCCCCCCCAAAAAGAAACACCACCAACCAATAAGACAAAAGACAGACAAAACTAACATTGAGGACATAGTGATAGATCATGCTGCTAAGACTTTTCAGATATAACTCTTGTCAGTACCCCACCCCTTGATTTTTTAACACTAGCAATGAATGAATGTTTTTTTTTAAAAATTCAACAAGCATTTTAACAAGCATATTGGAATAAAATTTGGCTTTTTCTCTGATTAAACAGACTTTGTTGCACATTGTATTTAGCCGTACCCATGTTGTGAATATCATGAAATTTAGATTAAGTTAATTCTGACAGACAGAAAGACAACCTGAAAATTCCAGAAACCTAGTGCAAATGGACCATAAAACTAATTTGATTACACACTTTCAGGCAAATGTGATGCCAATTCTACACCACAATACTCTACAAATTGCTGCTCCAACCATAAGGGCCGTCACCTTGTATATCAAACATAAACGTGACAAAAATGAAATGGTACATTACCTTCATTATTCTAGTTTATATGCCCCCAATCGTGACATTTTAAAAGAAAGCCTCTGAACTTTTCCTTGTATATATAGGCCTACAGCTACCTATCAAAGCTCTCAACTATCAAAATTTTGTCATCTTGTCTAGCAGATTAACTTAACGATAACTCTGTTATATACTTACGCTTCAAGGTTTGGATAGGGCTCTCCTGATGATGACAGTGATGCCAAGGTGGTGATTCATACAGGGTCCTGAGTTCTCCAGATGACAGCAGTGATGCAAAGGTAGTGACTCATACAGGGTCCTGATGACGACAGTGATGCCAAGGTGGTGATTCATACAGGGTCCTGTGTTCTCCAGATGACAGCAGTGATGCAAAGGTAGTGACTCATACAGGGTCCTGATGACGACAGTGATGCCAAGGTGGTGATTCATACAGGGTCCCGAGTTCTCCAGATGACAGCAGTGATGCAAAGGTAGTGACCCATACAGGGTCCTGATGATGACGACAGTGATGCTGAGGTAGTGACTCATACAGGGTCCTGATGATGACGACAGTGATGCTGAGGTAGTGACTCATACAGGGTCCTGATGATGACGACAGTGATGCTGAGGTAGTGACTCATACAGGGTCCTAAGATGACAGCAGCAATGCTTAGGTAGTGACTCATACAGGGTCCTGATGATGACAGCACTGATGCTGAGGTAGTGACTCATACAGGGTCCTGATGATGACAGTGATGCTGAGGTAGTGACTCATACAGGGTCCTGATGATGACAGTGATGCTGAGGTAGTGACTCATACAGGGTCCTGATGATGAGACTGATGCTGAGGTAGTGACTCATACAGGGTCTTGAGTTCTCCTGATGATGCTGAGGTAGTGAGCAGTGACGCTGAGGTAGTGACTCATACAGGGTCCGGAGTTCTCCAGATGACAGCACTGATGCTGAGGTAGTGACTCATACAGGGTCCTGATGATGACAGCACTGATGCTGAGGTAGTGACTCATACAGGGTCCTGATGATGACAGCACTGATGCCGAGGTAGTGACTCATACAGGGTCCTGATGATGACAGCACTGATGCTGAGGTAGTGACTCATACAGGGTCCTGAGCTTCCCAGATGATTTTATCAGTATTGAAGGTAGACTTGTACATGCAGGAATTTTGAGAGCACAAGTTGCCCAGGCAATGCCAACATTGCTGAAAGGTACCATTCCCCCAAACGTCAGTACGATCCACATGGTGACTTTATCGCCCCATTAAAACTCCCATGGACAAAAAAAAAAAACAGGAAGGAGGGATCAGGAAACTTTCAATGTATGAGGGGGTGATAGAATCGCGATTCCGAATGAAAACCGTGTCAATGTCTTCGAAGGTGGCGTTTTCTCAATACCCGGATCACTGTGCCTTTTTGGGTGGAGTTTCCTCCACTGAACCTTTGTTGGTAGCGTTTTCTGAACGCCAAGATCACTGTGACCGTGATTGCTCAACTTCGATCCTTTTGCTATTTTTGGGGATTTATTCTATTTGTTTAATTCGTTTTTGTTTCAGTCCACTATTCCTGTTTTGTTTTTCTACTTTTTGGGTTATATTTTAATTTTGTTTTATTTCACTATTTCTAGGGTTTTTTCCCTAGCTTTTTTATTTTAATTAATTTTATTTTATTTTGCTGACTTTTATTAAGTTTTACATTCTGTCTTATTTTGTTTTGTTCTATTTGATTTCTTTAAGCAAGAGGACCGTGTTGATGCAATCTGAAAGGTGCTGCCCAGTGATCATCTGAAGGTAACCGACAGTCGTCGAAACAATTTACACGTGTAAAACGTGTCGGGCCTTTGTAACTGTGTTTCCTTGACCCTCTATCCCCAGACCTTTATCCAGGGGCCCTAACAAGGCAACAAAGCCACATATGGATACACATACATACATACGGTTCAGAGGTCTGGTACCCCAGCAGTGGCATCAACCCGAGGTCCTTGTGGACAAGGTTCACTACCTAGTAGGCCTTTGTCTATCAAGTTTGACCATGGGTGTACATCATGGTGGTCCTGTCCGATTTTGGCAGCGTGGCTTGTGGCTGTAGAGACCGATGCTGGAGAAACAATCTCTTGTCGCATTTGTGTGTAGTCTCTGATCTGTTGAGTTGTTGCGCTCCTTTCTGCGGGCCTTTTTTCCTACTTCAGTGTTCATCAACTTCTCTTCTCTTGATCTGAGATGTTGGTTCAGAGTGCTTCTGGTACACTAGTTGTGGCATCCAACTGAAGTCTTTGTTGACAAGATCCACTACGACTGCTTGGCATTAACTGAAGATGCTGATGATGGTGATGGCTGGTTCCATGGGCAGAAAGATGGTTTCAGGTTCTAAAACCCTCTTTAGACTAAAGAGGCCAATGTGGTGGAGCATGTTCTGTTGCATGTTTGGTAGAGGAAAGAAGGAACTTTTTGTAGTTTGATCTTTTGATTCATGTTTCTGCTGCTTATGCCTCCCTTTCTGCCTCTTACGCTGGGCAGTTATCTGAAAAAGCAAGGGCATAATAGAAATACATAGGATACTCTCTAAGAGAAAAGGGGTGATGAGGGAGAGGGGGGGGGAGAAAGTGAATGCAAGGGTGTGCATGTATGTATGTACTCATGTATGTTTGTGTGTGTGCACACTTTTAATGCAGCAATGTTTGGAAATGAGGGTTTGCCACAATTTCGCCTTTCAGATGAGAAGTCCATTTTGTACCAGTAGGAAAAGATGACAAAAATTTCCACCACCACCCTCACCCCTCACTATGATGCAGGGTCTGCTGGAAGAATCTACATCATCAACAGGGAACCAGCTTCCCCTATTAGGCCTACCTTACCTCTGGGTCAGACTGTAACCCAACTTCTGGTCTGTCAATGCTCGAGTAAGGGTTGGGGGGGGGGGGGGGATGATAAATGGAAATCTAGCATTCTGTGTTGTACATACGTGCGTGTGTTTATATTACTCTATGTGAAATTTTTTTTTTTAATTTCCGGATAGTACATTTAGTAAACGAAGCGTCTGTTTTTCTTTCAAGCCATCCATTTTGTGTGGGGGTGGTAGTGGTTGTACTCGCATGTGTATGTTGGGGATGAAGGGGTGTGTGTGTGTGAGAGAGAGAGAGAAGGAGAGAGAGAATGAATGAATGAGAGAGAGAGAGAGAGAGAGAGAGAGAGAGAGAGAGAGAGAGAGAGAGAGAGAGAGAGAGAGAGAGAGAGAGGAGAGAGAGAGAGAGAGAATGTCCTATAACCACCATGAAGATTGTCATTCTAAATCAAGTTTTAAGTTTCAAGATTTTAGCTTATGAATATGACAATTGAGGCATATAAGATTTCATGGAGCAATAGCATCAATTTTTTTTTTATTCCTTGGCTAGAGTTCCAAGATTCACCAATGATGAGATGTGTATACCACCATTAATTTTTCGCTCACCATCAAGTAGCCGTATTCTGCCTTCAGGAATGTCTATACAGGACACTGTGTGAAAGCACTTAAAATTTTTTGACCCATAAAGTAAACCACAGGATCTTCAACATGCTTATTTGGTATTTTAAGGGACCTTTGAGGCCCACTGAGGTTTAGGAGTACCAAACAACTGTACCCAAATCTCTTGAATATCCTCGAATAAAAAAAATTTGCCTTGCCTTGCCTTTGCCTTGTCAAACAATAAACCATGTCTGTAATATTGCTATACCATAAGTTATCTTACACTAAAGTATCCCATAGCAGTGAAAAAGTTTTCTTTCACTACAATATCAAAAAATTCGGTCTTTACCTCTTGCCTTGCTTCTTCTTCAGCTCTGTGGAAGTCATCAGGGCAGAGCAGTGGATTTGCAGGCAGGGTGTTGTGGGAAAGTTGAACATGGCAGCTCCCAACCCTCTCCTGCTTACAGGCTCACTTCTTGGTTTCCTGTCACATAATGAAAAAATACTGTAGGTAGGCAGGAATAGTTTTGGTCTCTTTAGTAGTAAACTATGGCTGAACATAAATGACAATGAATATTAATGAAAATAAACCCCCACAATGACCAATGAATTGTTACCCTCCCCCCCCCCCAAAAAAAAAAGTCCTATTATATGGTTTACAAGTGTTTTTTTTTTTTGGGGGGGGGTTGTGGGGTTTTTTGGTGGGGGGGGGGGGGGGGGGGTCCCCAATATAAGATATTGGTCAAATTACTGGTTATGGCACTGTGAATGCGTTCTGAAATAAAATATTTGGGAGATGAATCAGTAAAAAGATTGTTAGTAAAGTTACCATTAAATTCAAACACATTCAATCATTTGTCATACTCTCCCTGGGAAAAGCAGCTGGAAATTCATCCTGAGAAACCTCCCATAACTTAGCTTTCCTGTGTGAATGCACGTAGAACATCTTTGGGGCACAAGTTAAAACTATCTGCTTAAGATTTGGCCATTGTGTGCCGGTGGGAACAGATGACAAAACTAACAAAACCGCATACACATGGGGACCAAATGTAAATTTATAAAGGATAAATAAATAAATAAATAAAAAGTGGTATACAATACAAAAAGCTTCAGTACATGATTTTTTTTTTTAATCAAGTGCTTGACCCTTCCCCATCAAAAACTGATTGGACAGAGAAGA
>CM060339.1:27751015-27763515 GCA_030674155.1 Stramonita haemastoma
AAACCCACACATGTACACGTGGCCATCCAAAAACTGGCCTGAAGGGAAGGAAGGAAAGAAGGAAGGAAGGGAGGAAAGGAAGGACGGGAAGGGGCCAGGCCAGCACTCTGGCTCACCTGTGGCTGAACTGGCGCTCAAAGTACTGGCGGTTTTCCTTCTCCTCGATGGGGTACTGGGGCATCTCAAAGGCGGCGGTGATCTCGGGGGTCTGTTCTCCAGGCCGAAGCCATTGCGCTGCAGCAAGCTGTCGGCCAGCTCCTCCAGCTTGTCGTCTGCGTCGAATGCATGTGCTTGGGGAACTTCACCTTGGTGGGCGAGAACAGGGGGGAAGGTGGCTCTCCTGGAAAAAACAGGTAGATGGATGATGATGATGATGATGATGTGTGATGATGGTGATGATGGATGATGGTGGTGATGGTGATGTTTGATGATGATGATGGTGATGATGATGGTGATGATGATGGTGATGATGATGGTGATTGTAATGATGATGATGGTGATGATTGTAATGTATGATAATAATTGTTCTCTTTTAGTATAGTACTAGTAGTATGCTTCAGACAGAACATATCAGACTTCCAACTGTGCCTGATATAGTCTATGCCTTGCCCACAGCACATCCCCCCTCTCTCAGCCAAGAGGGCATAGGAAGTCAGCGTTGGAGATGTTCTCCAAAGGCAACTAGTCCCCAGGGCTGCAGAACATAAGACTGTGCAAGTCAAGTGTCCCAAGTCAGAGAGTCATGTCGATCACTAAAGACTAAGCTGTGAGGTGGAATTCCATGAGTGGACAAGCCACTGATTATACAGCCTCTCACTTTGCTGTTGCCCCTAGTGTCAATGGTTTAATCAAAACTGTGGTAAAGAAAAGCCCGGCGCTGAAGGCATATTACGAGATTTTTTTGTTCTTGACACATACACAGTTAGACTATCTTCACACTGGAAGTTGCTTCCTACACTTGAGAAGCCACATTTCAGAGCAGTAATGTCAATTAAAAAAACACTAACTAATCTACAGTAGCTTTTAGCTTGATTTTCATGACGTGAACCATTGCATCGCAAAACAGCTCTCAGTCATGGATGATTTTTCTTTACATGAAATTCAAGCTGCTCTTCTACAGGGAGAGCGCACTGCCTCAAGAACAACACCACATCCCAGTTTGTTTTTTTTGGTTGATTTTTTTCCTCTTAATTTTCCTGTCTGTATTTTGTAATACATATTCAGAGAGAGAGAGAGATCAGCTAAAACCCTAGTAGCAGAGCATGGAACTCCAACTGACGACAGCGGCGATGGAGACAGCTGAGCTGAGTATTACAAACACGTATACTGTGAATTCATTTCCCTCCTAATGTTACAGTGGTGGAATGGCTTTTTTTTCTTTTTTCTTTTTTTTTAAACATTTTTTCCAGGGACACACCTCCAAAACCCAACCTTTTAGTTTGACCAAGCCCATCTTCTACAAAATAAATTTTTCAAACCCACCTCCCCCCCCAAAAAAAAA
The DNA here is from genome assembly GCA_030674155.1 of Stramonita haemastoma. Taxonomy (NCBI): domain Eukaryota; kingdom Metazoa; phylum Mollusca; class Gastropoda; order Neogastropoda; family Muricidae; genus Stramonita; species Stramonita haemastoma. The sequence continues at coordinate 27,752,517 of CM060339.1, forward strand.
CACAACCCAGTAGCATCTGTTTTCACCCACCTGCCAAGAAAGCTCGGTCTACAGACACAGAGGTTTGGGTTGCTATTCACCCCTTATACCTACCTAGCCAACACCCTTACAGACATCCCCCTCCCCTTTCCCATCTCCCTCCCCCCTCTTATCCCCCCAGCCTCTTTCCCAGTAAACACACACTGTCAGTACTCGATTTCCCAAGGGTAAGCAAACAATGGTGACGATTATGACTATTGACTAAAGAGATCATGTAATCCCTATGTTGTGAACCATCTTTTTAGTTATACTGAGATTTTGAGAGGGGACGAGGGGGGGGGGGGGGGGATAGGGGGAGGGGGTGGGGAGTGGTGGAGAGGAAGAGATAAGCTAGTGATGTCAAGATTGTGGGATATAATGCTTGTAACAGGAGCTTATAGATACTATAGAAAAGTGGCGAGTTGGTTTGGTTGTTGTTTGGGGGTTTTTTTGTTTGTTTTATAATACTTATTGAAAAAGGGAAAAAATGGCACATATGGTACACTGGTACAACGTGACAGGTCTAAGATCATCCACGTTAAAAAGAATTTAGGTTTTTTGAGCATAGTTATATATTCACACATGGGCTCAAGTATACAAACAGACAAGAGACAGACAGAGACAGACAACACAGACAGACACACACACAGACCACCAAACACACACACACTACACACACAGCAACACACCAAACACACAAATCAAACTGACAGTTCTTTTTCTTTTAAATTAAAGAACACAGCCAAGAATTCCTATTATATATATTATGGAATGATTACAAACAAAACCACTCGCAAATCATATCTGTTATTTTATCTGATGCTTGAATAATCTGAAGAAAAAAGCAAACAGTTTGTCTAGTATTTGACACACTTCAATGAATTAAGTAATCCTGGTTTTCCAGGTGGCTAGTTGGGCTTATATAACTATTTTGGGGGGGGGGGGGGGGGGGGGGGGGGGGGGTGTTTTCAATGGACAAAGTGTGAGGGAGGGAGGGAGGGAGGAGGGGAAGAGGAAGGGAGAGAGAGAGACAGACAGACAGACAGACAGACAGACAGACAGACAGACAAAGACAGACAGAACAAAGACAGACAGACAGAGACTCAAAAGAGAGAGACAGAGCAGAAACAGAGACAGAGCATCAGAACAAGCAGAGAGTAGAGACAGAGAGAGAGTAAGAAACAGAGACAGAGACATAGTCTTGATGTTTACAAAGCCCTGCTGACCAAGCCCACTGAGAGCTCTTATCTTTTTTTCTTTTCAATGAAAAATAACATTTTAACTCAAAAGGGGAACTGTGAACAAACTAATTTCACCAAGAATAAAACCAGTCATGAATAACATTCAATCCTGCCTTTCTCAGCCACAGCACCCTCATGACAATGCTCAGACCACACAAATAAATAAAATAATCAATGTGACAGAACAGCATGCACCATTTTTTTTAAAAAATATTTTCTTAAAATCATAATAAAAACCAGTACAACAAATCTAAGATCACAATCTTCAATCTAAACGTATAATGTGATGTTTATATTAGACACCAAAAAAAAACCCTAAAACCAGGAAATGAATAATGCTGATTCTGGGTATCAGCTGATGTCCATTTTTAAGGAATAAATGTGATATATCATATTATCAGACAGTACTAGCATTTTCTACTGATGGTGGTCTTTTATACAATGTGTTTTGTTTTTTTTTCATCCCTCTCTGCCACTCTCAAGGTTCACACATGTGAGATCATAGCATGTATTATGCAACCATTTTCCCATCACAAGGTCCTGTTCGACTCGGAATGTACTGGGTATGTTTGGTTTTGAAATTATACCACCAAACCACATAAACTATGGGATCTTTCATGTGCATTATATATTTGATCTTCTGCATGTATAATTACACAAAGGGAATTAGGCATGGCAGGTCTGGATTTGAAGTTGACTGGGAGATTGTAAAAATCCCCACCCCTAATTCACCAGACACTGTCAAGATTCGAACCACGACTTCATGGAGCCCATAGGATTTAAGTCGAACAGTTTTTACACTGCTCAGCTTACATTGTCGTATTTCATAAATCAACTTCTAAATGACACTGTATACTAATCAAACAAAAGTTAATCAACTTAACAATAAAGAAATTAACTGTTAAAATTAACAATAAAATTTGAATATATTTTGAAAAGAGGAAACTGGAAAGGAAACAAGACATCTAAACAAAACATTCAGAAAAGAATGCAAACTGACATAGTATTTTAACATGCATACTATAACAAAAAGATTTTCAAACTCATGTACATGAAGTAAAAAAATTTGAACATTTACATTGATAAAACTTGAACATGCAACGAGCAGAGAAAAAAAATCACACCACAAAAATATCTTTGGACATTATGCAAACTACCAAGACTCACAAAACATTTCGACATATATGATATATTATACTAACTTTTAAGAATCTCAACATGTTTCTAATAAAATGTTACATGTATACAAACTAACAAACAAATAAAACCACAAGGTTTTTTTTGACATATAAGCAAACTCTGACAAGACATTAAGACACATGGTTATAAAAAAATAATTTTTAGATGTATTCTAGCAAAACATTACAATCAAAAGCATACTTTTGAAATATCAAAAGCTCTGTATGTTACTGATGAAAAGATTTATGACACAAGAATACGTTAAAAAAAAGCAAACAAACAAACAAACAAACAAAACAACAAACAACAAACAAGAAAAGAAAACTGAAAAAAAAATTCTTCTGATAAAACTGCAGGACATGCAAAAATAAAAACAAAACAATCAAACAAAATTACACAATTTTGAACATGAAAACCATTTTGATTTAAACACATCACTACCTCCCTCCCCCCCCAAAAAAAAAAACAAAAAAAATAAACAAAAACAAAAAAAACAGAAAAGAAAACTGAACAGATACATTTTGAAGAAAAAAACAACAAATCCAAATAAACATGAATACCAAAAACAAAACAAAAATTCAAACAAACAAACGAAAAACAAAACCAAAAACCACAACAGCAACAGAACATGCCTGGTGACAAAACTCACACTGGATCGAAACAGGTACCATCCACAGGTCCTCTCACACTAAAGTAAACCCCACCAATAAGCCAAATCAATGAGCCAAATCAACATCAATAAGCCAAATCATTTCACAGGGTTGAATATATACACTCAAGCGAAACAGACTTCAAGAACACAGTAGGCCACAAAAACTGAAAGGGGTTTTTTTTTTTTTTTTTTCAAAAAGCATGGGGAAGGAGGAAAGGGGTAGTATACAAAATACAGCTCAAATATGTTCTAAGAATGATTCAGAAATTGATGAAATGATATTCTTTCTTCAGGTGTACGAAAAACACAACACAACCAACCAAATTCACATGAAATGTCCAAAGAATATTCTAAAATGCTCACAGAATGTCATGCACTAGTTAACTTCAGCATACATATCACTAAAAATATAAATACCCCCCCCCCCCCCCCCCCCCAAAAAAAAAAAAAAAATTGTAACCTACTAATGAAGATCTGTCATCTATTGATCCATCTGTAAGTGTGTGTGTGTGTGTGTGTGTGTGTGTGTGTGTGTGTGTGTGTGTGTGTGTGTGTGTGTGTGTGTGTGTGGTGTGTGTGTGTGTGTGTGTGTGTGTGTGTGTGTGTGTGTGTGTGTGTGTGTGTGTGCACATGCGAGCAGGCAAGAGTGCATGTTTGTATACTATATATATAATACATGTATGCATTTTCTTTCTGAACTACAAAAACAGGGGTTCATCTATCTCTCTCTCTCCTCTCTCTCTCTCTCTCTCTCTCTCTCTCTCTCCTCTCTCTCTCTCTCTCTCTCTTTCTCTCTTCCCCCCCCCCCCCACACACACACATTCACAACACATAAAACAGCCAACAGACAGACACATGGGTGTCTGCAATTCAAACATCAACTTCAACAAGAGCGGTTGATAAGCCCCTTTCTCACGTCTCTCACCACCCAACACTCCTCTTTACTCAATCCATAAAGCAAACAAGCTGTACAAGCCCTGGGGTATATTATATACAATGATACATGAAACATCTCTCTGTCAATTTTCTTACCTAACCAACCAGCCAACAAAAAGTCTGAGTCGAATCAACCAACCAGCCAACCACCAGTCTATCCAGCCAGCCAACCACCAGTCTAACCAGCCAACCAACCACCAGTCTAGCCAACCAACCAGCCAACCAACCAACCACCAGTCTAGCCAACCAACCAACCAACCAACCACCAGTCTAGCCAACCAACCAACCACCAGTCTATCCAGCCAGCCAACCAACCAACCACCAGTCTAGCCAGCCAGCCAACCAACCAACCACCAGTCTAGCCAGCCAACCAACCACCAGTCTAGCCAGCCAACCAACCAACCACCAGTCTAGCCAGCCAACCAACCACCAGTCTATCCAGCCAGCCAACCAACCAACCACCAGTCTATCCAGCCAGCCAACCAACCAACCACCAGTCTATCCAGCCAGCCAACCAACCAACCACCAGTCTATCCAGCCAGCCAACCAACCAACCACCAGTCTATCCAGCCAGCCAACCAACCAACACCAGTCTAGCCAGCCAACCAACCAACCACCAGTCTAGCCAGCCAACCAACCAACCACCAGTCTAGCCAGCCAACCAACCACCAGTCTAGCCAGCCAACCAACCAACCAACCACCAGTCTAGCCAGCCAACCAACCACCAGTCTATCCAGCCAGCCAACCAACCAACCACCAGTCTAGCCAGCCAACCAACCAACCACCAGTCTATCCAGCCAACCAACCAACCAACCACCAGTCTAGCCAGCCAACCAACCACCAGTCTATCCAGCCAGCCAACCAACCAACCACCAGTCTAGCCAGCCAACCAACCAACCACCAGTCTATCCAGCCAACCAACCAACCAACCACCAGTCTAGCCAGCCAACCAACCACCAGTCTATCCAGCCAGCCAACCAACCAACCACCAGTCTAGCCAGCCAACCAACCACCAGTCTAGCCAGCCAACCACCAGTCTAGCCAACCAACCAACCACCAGTCTAGCCAACCAGCCAGCCAGCCAACCACCAGTCTAGCCAGCCAACCAACCACCAGTCTAGCCAGCCAGCCAACCACCAGTCTAACCAGCCAACCTGCCAACCACCAGTCTAACCAGCCAGCCAACATGCAAGCTTATTTGAAAACTTCATGGTGAACTACTCAACTAGATTGCGGGAGATATAACTAAAAATATGTGAAGTGTCAGCGATTCATTCATAGATGAATTTATGCAGTGACAAAGCTCTGGGTAGGGTCTAGATCTACTGATCAACATATTTTCATTATTCTGGTGCTGTGTGTTTAAGAGCTTGAAAGCTAGCTGCATTTGGAAACAATTAATTAACAAGACCAAAAAAAATTGACTAATTTTCAAATACATAAATTGAGATGAAAATTTTACAAGTAAATGAACAGTACAGTACTACATGAATGAATGATCAACTATACAACGAAAATAGACAACTTTTTGAACTGGGTTTTTAAAAAAAGAATTATAACTCCCCATCTTCCTCCAAAAATACTAGATTTTAAATATTTAAAATGAATACAATCACAGTAAAAGAAATCAATAATCTGAACTATAATTAAAGGTTTTTTGTTGTTGTTTTTTAAATGAAATTTTTAAATATCAAATAAGGACAGGCTAGTGACTACAGCACTGTGCTTGTGATCTGATGGCCAGGGATCAAGCTACCACAGACATGCTCATTTCTAAGGAAGTTTTACCATGGATTTGACATCAGTCTAACTCCACTAGGGGCGGAATATAGCTAAGTGGTCAGGGCATTTGTTTTCCCCAAGTCAAGTTAAGCAGCGTCAAGCATGGTTACCAGTTGGATGGGTGACCGTTTGCGCGCCTTGGCTTCAGTACAGTTCCTCCCCCCAGTTCACCCAGCTGTAAATGGGTACCTGCCCTCTTTAGGGTCAGAGAAGGTAAAGCAGCGCGGGAGAGGAGATGGGCCATAGAGAAGCTGAGGTCTCTGATACCTCACTTCCCTATGGCCGCCTAGGTTATAGGACACCTTTACCTTTTTACCTTTACCTAACTCCACTTCCCCCAAAAGTCTGGATGAGTCTATAACACCAAGGCTCATGTACAAACGCACACAGAAATTCTTGCACACTCATTAAAAACCTGTTATGCCTTAAGAAGACCAGGTCATTTTGTGTTGGCAGGCAGGGGAAAGAAAAAATACATGTATGCACACAGGTGTTGTATAAATTAGACACCATCCCCAAAGTCAGAATGCAAATACCGTAATGGAGGGTAAAAACTGTCACATAGGCAAATGCTCACCATCACACTAGAGGCATTGGTGAACCTTAAAGCTCAAGCCAAGGAAAAAAACAAACAAAAGAATTGAAATGAAATAAAATTATTAAAATCTTAAATAAAATGATATGAAAATGAAAAAAAAAGATATTTCAAAAGTACTGTAAGAATAGCCATACAAATAAAATACACTAAGAAAAAAAATATCCCCCTACTCTAAAAACACACATCACACACACACACACACACACACACACACACACACACACACACACACACACACACACACACAAACCAACAACAAAAACACCCTATCCTATAATACCATAAGCCTCAAATCTTCTCTGACAGGCAATGGAAGAATTTAAGTCAAGGCCACTCCTGCTAGTCCATCCACCCACCCACCCACAGGTCACACACGCACACATACACTTCACACACACCCACACACACACACCCCCTACACACCTACCTTGAGATAGTAAGTACTATACAATCACTGAATCAACCGCGGCCTCCACCATAGCCGACAAATCACATACTACCCTACTACTACTACCCTGGCAAAGTGGCATGGACATCCCTGCCCTACCTCACCCACCCACCCACCTCTCTCATAAATACCAATTTTGTCAGGACAAAGATTGACCAAGGCATGTACCTCAAGAGTTTGCTGTGACATTTCTCACCAATATTTGCTGTCTCAGAACATTTCTCAACAACATCAACAACAAAAAATGTACAATCACCCTGCATATTGTGTGATCTAGAAGATCCAACTATATCATCTATATTTGTGAGAAAGAAAATATCTTATCTAAAATATATTCATTACTTAGTTATAAAATTAGGCTGCTTTGTGTGTGTGTGCGTGTGTGCATGTGTGTGAGTGTGTGTGTGTGTGTGTGTGTGTGTGTGTGTGTGTGTGTGTGTGTGTGTGTGTGTCTCTGTCTCACACTCACACACACACACAACACACACACACACACACACACACACACACACACACACCACAACCATCCCCCTCAAAATAAACCCATGTTCTCCTAGAACATTTCTAATCAAATAAAAACCAAACAATTATGATACCCTTTTAGCCAAAAGCCCTTCCCCATTAATAATAATAATAATAATAATAATAATAATAATATAATAATAATAATAATAATAATAATAATAATACATGGAATTTATATAGCGCTATATCTTGTAAAAACAAATCAAAGCGCTTGCACTCGACCCTCACAACAAACAACCAACGACAATAAATAATTCTAGCAAATTTGAAAGCACACACGCGCGCACACACACACACATGCATGCGCACACGCATGCACACGTGCACGCACGCATGCACGCACGCACGCACACACGCACGCGCGCGCGCGCGCGCGCACGCACGCACGCACGCACGCACCCACGCACGCACGCACGCACCACACACCACACACACACACACACACACACACACACACACACACAAACACACACACATTACCTTTCTTCTCTTCCCTCCCCGTCCCATTTTTCTTTGGCTTTGGGTTTATCTTCCATTGTAATTAAAAAATAAAAAAAAGAGGAGGGTGGGGAGTGAGACAAAAAGACGCAAGTAGGCACACAGGTATGCAAGAACCATTCTCACAGAATGGGGAAAGAGAAATATACATGTACGTATCCAAGGTTCTGCTAGACCTGATTTCCAGTTATTTTTTTTAGAAGTTTGTTTTGGTTATTTTGTTGGTGCAAGTTTGTTTGGGGGGTGTCATTCCTTTATTTTGAAATGGGGGGGGGGGGGGGAGTTTGTTTATTTTTTTCTATTTTTGCGGGGTCCAGGGAGGAGTTTAGCTTTTCTTTTTTTCTCTTTTTTTTGGGGGGGCGCATGAGGGAGAGGTAGTAGTTTATTTGTTGTTTACATTAAGAAAACCAAATAAATGTGCCTGCATAAAATCCCACACTCACTGGCAGATATTTAATATACAGGCCTCCTGGCTTGTTCTCTATCTCCAAGGCAACTTCACCATGAATCCAGCTCTGACGCCATCGGTCAGATGGTTTCCCCCACAACTCTTGTCTCCCGGGCAAATTCACAGGAGGAATTGAATTCATATTATATGTCATACCACCACTGCGCCAGACACTGACTTCCCCTTCCGTTTCTCCCTCACCCCACAATGAACTACTTCTTTTCAGAACTGAACTGACACACACAAAGTTGAACTTAACACCTTTCGTATCCCATCCAGTTTTTGTCCATTTTTCTTTTTCTATAGGAGGAAAGACTTAGAATTTAGCATAATCTATTAGAATTCTGTATCAGATTCATATTAAAAAAAAAATTAACTACAACTGTATAAGAACAGCTAGCTCTTAGCTGACGAGTTCTAAACCTCTTTTCATTTTGGGGGGAAGGGAGAGGGGGGGGGGGGGGGGGGGGCTCTATCTATCATTTTATGTCTTAAGAACTTTTGATTAGCATGCTAGCAGAACCTCCGATACCAGACAAAACCATACACACATGTACATTACAAAAAGTGCATCAAGCTAAGCGGCAGAAGTGCAGCAGCAGAAGTGCAGCAGCAGAAGTGCATCAAGGAAAAGGAAGTTTGTACCTTCAGTCTCACCGGTGCCTGCACGGCACACTTCTGATGGAGAGAGGAAAGAAAACAGAAGCCACACACACACACACACCACACACCACAATGTTTTGTTAGTGCTCAACAAATCATCAACCCTGTCAATTTCTAATGTCAAGCTGTTAAAAAAAAAATGTTTGCTTTTCACTCTGTCACAGGCTGAACACACATGCACGCACACCCACACACACATGCATGCATACACACACACATGCATGCACCCACACACACACACACACACACTCACACACACCACACACCACACCAATCGCATACACACTCACACACACACACACACTCGCATACACACTCACACACACACACACATGCATACATGTAATGTGCACACACTCACACACACACACAGATGCCCGCTCAAGCATGCACAAACATACATCAAGCAGTTAACAAATGACTGTTTTTTACTCTGTCACCAGGTCACACACAACACACACAACACAACACACACACACACACAACCACACACACACACACACACACAACACACACACACACACACACCACCGCACACGCACAACGCACGCACGCACACACACACACACACACACAATAGAAACACCACACACACAACAGGATTGAAATGTGTACATGAAGAAGCAAATATATGGCATAGAGCTCTGCCTTGTCATTGCTTTTAATTCAAAGGTCTTTAATTTTAAGATTAAAGATAACTATCTTCTCAACAAGAAACTTGGCAGACAAGATTATAGACTAGAACATATGTCTACATACTGATAAAGGATAGATTATGATGCACTTTCATTTCACATTTCAAACACCAAGCAAACATGGCATAATGCATTTCCTTGTGAGAAAAATGATGAGCAGTGTGTGGTGTGTGTGTGTGTGTGTGTGTGTGTGTGTGTGTGTGTGTGTGTGTGTGTGTGTGTGTGTGTGTGTGTGTGTGTGTGTGTGTGGTGTGTGTGTGTGTGTGTGGAATCACTGTGTAGAGTGGTGTGAAGATGTGGTGTGGTGGTGGGTGGTGGTGTGGTGGTGTCAAAGCTGAGTGTGAATATGTGTGTGTGTGTGTGTGTATGTGTGTGAATGTGTGTGTGTGTGAAAATGGATGGAGGGGGTCAAGAAGAGGGGGTAAAATTCATGTGCCAAAAGAGAGGGAAAGGAGAAAGATGGGGGATGAGGAGGGGGGGGGGGAGGGAGGATCAAGAAGCAAAATGAGAGGAAGAGAGTGAAGATTGAGACTGAGATAGTTAATTTAATCAAAGAGACCATTGTCCTGAGAAGGGGTACACACACAATAAAGATTTTATTTTTTTTTAAAATCCCCAATTTTCAAATTAGAATATGACATATGTTGACAAAACACATTGAATTTTTTTTGGTGTTTTGTTCCTTGGCTAGAGCTCTGTGGTTTACCAATGGTGAAACTTATGAATTAATGCGACCATTTCTCCCCACCCCTTACCCCGCATTTAGGTAGTCCACATTCCGACTTCAGGATGGTGTCTAAACATGACACCTGTGTGCATGCTGTTTTTTTTTTCCCTGTCATTTGTTTCTACCAGCACACCATGGCCTAGTCTTCTGAAAGGCAGAACAAGTTTTTAACATGTGTGCAAGATGCTCTGCATGCATTCCACACAGGGCCTTAGTTTACACTAATCTCATCCAAAGGAGTCAGTTCAGTTTGATTTATTTTTACTGGGAAGAAAGGGAAATTTGGGAATTGAACCAGAACCTCCAGTTTATTTGTTAGGCAGGGAAATGTCTAAACCATCCTGCCACCTTCCTTCTCTAACCTTAACATTTTGTTTCTTCAAAGCAGCATGTACCCTGCAAGCTCAATGGGGAACAGCCCATCCTTCTCCGGTCAAAGGCTGCATGCTGGGTATGGGACACAAAGACTGAAAGAGTGACATCCCTTGTGTCATCAGGTGATCTCTTTGTGAACATCAGTAAATTATAACCCAGTTATAGATCGCCTTTCACTATTATTCTCTTTTTTTCTTATGAAAAGAAGCCTGGC
>CM060339.1:27773515-27783515 GCA_030674155.1 Stramonita haemastoma
CAGGCCGTTGCAAATAATTTTTTGTGCAATAGTTAATGTGAGTATTAGCCCCTTTAAAGTCTAATTTACCCCAAAACCATGGGTTTTACCAGTTTTCATTAATCCGTTAAGTTGTTTTCAAGACACATACGCATGCAAGAAATTTGTTGCACGAACCTAAACCTTTATACATGTTGTCTCTAAACTAGGTCAGCGGGGCATGTGCATGAATAGGCCTAGCCTAATTCACAATGTTTTTTGTTCTTCTTTCTGCAAAGAAACAAACAACAAAAATATAACTTCAACAAAATCTAAATTCTTTCCTTTTACTGCTAGAACAGTTTGTTGTCAAATCTATCCTATTAAATTGTCAATTAATTTACCAGATCTATGCATAAAAAAATAAGGAAAAAAATCTTACTGGAATCTACTTACAAAATTACTGACCAATATACTATTACGCTTCAATTAAAAGCCATTTTATCACTTTTCCTGTACTACAGTAGTAGTATTATTCTAATGTGAAGTGCTTCCAGTCAGTTTGATTAAAGGGGTAACACACTTTGTTGTTATGAGCTACACACTATACTAATGCACTGCTGAACTGATGCCTTTTTGTTGTAAGGGGGGGGAGGTGTGTGTGTTTTTTTTTTTCATTTATCAGTACAGTTTTTCAGATGAACGCAAGGCTTAAGTTCTTGCTAGTGAAACTTTTGTGATCAAACCGCTTCACTTAAACTTTGTTCAAAGTTTGATATGTGTAAACAGAAAATTTTTCGTTCTGTAGTAATTGTTCAAAAATTCATGGCGCATGTATGTTGTTCAGTTATGATTTTGTTTATTATGTTATGTAAAATCCTCCATATCCCTAAAGCCGTTAAAGGGATGACAGCAAATAAGGAATTTGAATTATGATAAAAATGTATAATAATTTTAATGCCACTTTTCAGTCACAGCAGATTTCTCTCGCATGAAATTAAGCTGCTCTGAGTCAGTTCCTTAAGATGTCTTTCCTTTTTTTTTTTTTTTGGGGGGGGGGGGGGAAGGTGGAAAGAGTGGAAATCTGAACAAACCACTGAGGTGAACCATCCATCATTCCATGTTAAACATCCGATTCATTTTGGTTTTGGGTTTTGCCTTAGTACCACCAGTTTTTGTTTTTTTTTTCACCACTACATGCACACATCTTCAGCTTTTGTGAAGATAATATAAAGGTATAGAAGTTGCAGGAGGAAAATATATTTTGGACACATCATCCACTTTATTCTTCCCCTTTTAAAGTTTTTGCTATCATTCCGATACTCGATGCTTTGACAAAGCAAGCCATATATATCGTAAATTACCACCACACATTTAAAAAAAATTATCTCTTTGTCAGCAGCACCACTTCTTTTATCAAGGTTGTCAGAGACAGATTCTTACCACTTGCACGTACACTATAGTTGTTTGTTAGTGCGTTGGCGAGTGTGTGTGCATGCAGCGAGTAAGCCACACCGACATAGTTCCAAGTGTGAACATTGTATGTGCCCGACATGAATATCATGTGGGCATGTGTATGTAGCATGCGGAATCTTTTCATTTGTGTAATAGGTTACAAATTTTGGGTGTATCTGTTAACACATGGATTTGAAAATACTTCTGTGTGTTAATTATATATATATTTATAAAACATGTCCATGACTTGCTTTTTGTTCATAGACAATACCATGTTTGAAATTCTAATTTCTGTCACAGTTACTCATTGACTTCTGTGGCTGTCACAGATGAAGACAGTGATCATGAGACAAGGTAAAGAGTTAAATGTCGCGCATTGCACAGAACGTGCTACAATTAAAGATGATAAAGATACGGAAAATCTTTTTTTTTTTCATTTTACATGATAGGTGACTTACTGGTCTAGGGTCGTACACTTGTGTTCCTGGGAATAGGTCTTTTTTTTGTTGTTTTTTTTAATAATTTTTTTTTTATGCTCCAGCTGCATTTTAAAGGAGTCAGCCATCTCGGCACCCTGAATCCATTCAGATTCCTGAATGTTGGTGTCATTCCATATCTTTAGCATACGACTGTAGCTAGTGGTGTGAGTGTGAGAAATGTTTGTGATTGATTTATTTTAGGTTATTTCATGGTCTGAAGTGAAGGGGTGACAAGGCGTTTAGCAAGCTACAGCTTAAAATTTTGGAATGGAAGAAAGTGAGAATAGCACAAATAAATGTGTGGCTGAATTTCCTATGTTTGTGGTGATTTGTATACACACACACACACACACACACACACACACACACACACACACACACACACACAGGCAGAGACCATGCACAAATTTTCCACCTACAAGCATATAATATGCATAAAACAGCAAAAACCCAACATTCACAATTTCAATGAATATGACAAACAAGCACACTTCAACAGTTTCTTTCAATATTTTTTTCCCTAGTTAGGCCAAGTCCAGTTTAATCAACAGCAAAAAAATGATTATATACCTTAAAACAGTAGCAATAAGAACCCACAAAAAATCCTGTCTAAGAGTTTTTCAGTTTTTTGAATGACCACATAGGTTGGGGGAGGGGGGGGGGGTGAGATGCACATCAACTAACGTTTTTACTTTACACTGTTGTGTTGCTGTAAAATCTGCAGTGATTTTCCAGTGGAGGGAAGATCACTACACAGATTTGCCAGCTCCACAATCAGCAATGCCAGTCATGCTAATACCAATTTCATCTACTGAAAAAGAAAGCATACAAAAGAAATCTTAGAAGATTTTTAAAAACCAAAACAGATCAAATGTATGTCCACTGGCTAGCTTGATTAATACTAATAGTTATTGGTTGCATGTGTTAAGTATAGGCTGAATGCAAGCGCTTTGATTTGTTTACAAAGACATAGACTCAAGACAAGAATACTTTTGTAGTATTCTTGAGTCTTGAGTCTAGATATGTCTTTGTAAACAAATAAAAGTGCTTGCATTCAGCCTATACTTAAACACAGGCTGAAAGCATGCGCTTTGATTTGTTTACAAGCACTCTACTTCTTCAAATGATTATGATCATTATTATTTTACACACAACAGTGCGACATCTTAAACATATGATTTAAACTTTAATGCTGAAAAGTTGTCAAAGGGTTTTTTTTCCCAATCCTCCTCAAAATACAGGACAAAATAAAACCAAAAATTATAAAATCCCATCTTTTCAACATCAGTTAACTAGATTTGGACCTTTCGTTTACAAACAAACAATAAGAAATGCAAACAGCACTTAAGTGTATTCTAGGGGAAGGGGGAGTAGAGAGCATCAGATTTTTGGTTTCAACGGACACCCGACCTGAATTTTTAAAAAAGTTTTTTAAGGCAAAGCATAAAGAAAACAGCCTAAATAATCAAAACACACACACACACACTACTATATGTTAAAGTCTATACCGTTTCCATTTATAATATGAATCAAATATTGCTATGTTGCTGTAAAATCTGCAATGATTTTCCATATTATGAGAAAAATCAGTACACAGATTTGCCAGCACGACAAAGCAATATCAATCATGCTAATATCAAAGTCAAATAACATTTTACATTTCATACACTAAACCAAAACAAAAAAAGTTGAAACCGAAAAAATGCTGAAAGAGTACCTTACACACTCATACATAGATATTCTCTTGTTAACAGTAGTACACACAAAACAAAACACAAAGTTCATTCAATAAATAACAGATGTTACAAATCTCATGACGAAAAGGTCGAAGTTTCTTTCTTGAAGAATTTTCTACACAAAAAATAACGGTTTGACATCAAGGAATGCTATTGGACCTTGTGTTTAGCAACATGATTTTTACCACTAACACCAAAGTATATTACTTTTAAAGGAAGGAAAACTATCAAGCTGACAGACTTTTTTGGAAGGGGGAGGGGGTCTTATATGACAACCTGATCCGATTTAAAGAAAAGGAAAAGCAAAATCTTATTAGAGATCCTAAAATTATGAATCCCACTAAAATTTTTCCACTCGCAAATTTGTATACACTAAATGTATATATACAAAATGTAAATGAAATGTTATTCAAATCACTGTCACAAATTAATGATCTGAATAAACATTTCAGGCCAAAACACTGAAACATTAAAATTAATTTCAGAAGCTTTTTCACATTTCAAAAGACACATCCTAAGATGAGCTAACATCGAAATGTAATTCAAAACATTTTAAGTTTGGGGTGGGGGTGGGGGGCTTTTAAAGCCACCACACCACCCTTACTACAATGAAAATTTGTCATAATTTTTTTTATTCTTGATTGAAAAAAAAAAGAAGAAAAAAGTAGTAGCTCCTTTTTAACAGCATATGTACACACAAAAAACAGCAATAGATCCAAGCCAAATTTCCATAATCTAATAACTATTTCAAATCTTAAGACTAACCTCAAAATTTCCTAAAATTTCCCCAACAAGAATAAACACCTCACACCAGCAAACATCTAATTCAAAATACATCATTTAGTATCTCAAAAAAAAAAACAAAAAAAAAGCCACCACCCCGCCTACACTGCAATGAAAATTTATCAGTTTTAGATTCTGGATTGATAAAAAAACAAAAACAAAAAAACACCAACCAAAAAAAGTAGTATCCACTTTTTAACATATGCACACACACAAAACAGCAATACATCCAAACAAAATTCAATACTCTAACATGACATTTCAAACCTAAAGACTAAAACATCGAAGTTTCTTTTGGGGGGAGCTTTTTCTACACACACAAAAAAGTTAGACACCAAAGAATGATTTTGGATCTTGTGTTTAGCAACAAATATTTACAAAGAACACCAAACCATAATTATATGGGGTGGGGGGGTTGAAGCTCTCAAGCTGTCAGATTTGATTTTGGGGAGGGGGGGGAAGGAAGTCTTAGATGACATTTAAAACATGATTAAATAAATAAATTGTAAAAAGGAGAGGAAAAAACTCATTCAAGATCCTAAAAGGATGCATTCCACTAAAAAATTTCCACAATTACAAATATGCACACACAAAATATAACTATAATACAATCCAGTCTTTTCAACATCTGTGAATACATTTGGACCTTTCATATAGGAACAAAAACAATAAAAATGCGAGGTACAAAGCATATTAGCCAATATCGGATTGGATTTTTTGGAGGGGAGGGTTTCAACTGACATCTGATCTGCATAAAGACAGTTTTAAAACACAATAGCTGAAATATTGAAAACGCCCACACCCACACAGCATTACATTTTAAAGTCTATATAGTTTCCATTTGTGATATGAATCAAGTATTGCTATGATGCTGTAAAATCTGCAATGATTTTCCATATAAGAAAAATCAGTACACAGATTTTCCAGCATGACAAAGCAATAATCATGCTAATATCAAAGTCAACTAACATTTTACGTTTCATACCCTAAACAAAAAACATAAAGAAAAGTTAAAACAAAAAAACAATGAAAGAGTCTTTTACACACTTATACATACTATAGTATTCTCTTGCTAATACATGTACACACAAAATATTATATCCAAAACAAATTTCATTTAATAATCTAACAGACTATTAGACTAAAATGTCAAAGTTTCTTTCTTGAAGATTTTTGTACACAAAAAATATGTTTGACTGACATCAGAGAATCAATTAGGACCTTGTGTCTAGCAATCTTTTTTTAAACAAATAACACCAAAGTACACTTTTTTTTTAAGGGAAGGGAAACTCTAAAGCTCTCAGACTTTTTAGTGGGGGGAGGGGGTCTTAGTTAACAATTTTGTTTGGTGACAACACACAGAAAAATCTCATTCAAGGTCCTAAAAAGGTGCAGTAAAATATTTTCATTTGGAAATAGGTACACACTACACACTAAATGCATCAAAACTAGTGTCAAGAATCTAAGTAAATATTTCAGACAAAAACACTATAATACCAATTCTTTTCTGAAGCTGTTTCACATTTCAACACACACAGGGGACTGGATGTGAAAAAGTACACGAATGCTTATTCCATTACCCTCGATATAAAAGATAAGTAAATGAATAAAATAGATACACACACACACACACACACACACACACACACACAGACCAGCTAATATCAAGTACTTTTTTTTAAAAACCAGCACACCACCCACACTGCAATGAAAATGTGTCAGTTTTAAATTTTTGATTGAAAAGAAAAAGTAGTATCCAATCTTTTAACCTATGTACACACAAAAAAGGCAAAATATCCAAAACAAATTTCCATAATCTAACCTCCTGTTCAAACTTACTAAAACCTCAAAATGTCTTTTTTGTATTTTTTCTACACACACACACAAAATAACAGTGACGCAACATCCCAGAATGATTATAGACCTGGGGAAGGAGAAGGAAGCATACTAGGTAATATCAGATTTGACTTTTTTGGGTTTTAACTGACATCTGATCTGAATTTTTGGAAAAAAATTAAAGGCAAACTAGAAAGATAACAGCCAAAATATTGAACACACACACACACACACACACACACACACACAACACACACACACACATGTATACACACCCACACTGTAACACACACTGTAACACAAACACTTTCACACATACACACGCACACACACTCTTTCACCACACACACCCCTTGGACCAGCTAACATACAAATGTAATTCAAAACATTTAGTAAAAAATATAACTAAACAACGCCCCGCCCCCCACTCCCCCCCAAAAAAAAGCCACCTCGCTGCCCACATTGCAAAGAAAATTTGTCATATTTAGATTCTTGATTGAAAAAAAAAAAAAGTATCCATTTCTTAAGATGTCCACACAAAAAACAGCAATACATCAAAAACAAATTTTCATTATCTAACAACCAGTTCAAATCTTACGTCTAAATTCCAAATATATATTTTCTTTTTTTTTGGGGGGGGGTGCTTATCCAAAAATATCCATAATCTAACAACCAGTTCAAATCTTATGTCTAAAGTCTGAACATTTAGGAGGGCTGCTTTATCTACATGTAAAAAATAGCACGGACCAACATCAGAGGATGGTTTTGGACCTTGGGAAGGGGAAGGAAGCATACTAGCCAATATCAGAAAAAAAAATTTTTGTTTCAACTGACATCTGATCTGAATAAAAACAATTTTAAAAGGCAAAGCAGAAAGAAAACAGCTGAAACATTGAAAACACACACACACACACATCCTCAATATAAAATAGATACATTTAAAAATAATAAAACACACACACACATACTTGACCACACATTTACGCGCACACACACACCATATTTTAAAGTCGAGATAGTTTCCATTTGTGATATGAATCAAATATTGCTATGTTGCTGTAAAATCTGCAATTATTTTCCATATGAGAAAAATCAGTACACAGATTTGCCAGCATGACAAAGCAATATCAATCATGCTAATATCAAAGTCAACTGACATTTTAAATTTCATACGCTAAACAAAAAAAGAAAAAGTTGAAACCAAAAATTGCACTGAAAGTCTATGTTACACACTCAGACATACTATAGTATTCACTTGCTAACACGTATTCACACAAAACAAGATACCCAAAACAAATTTTTATTATATAATTTAACAGCCAAAATATTAAACACACACAGACACACAGATTTTTACACACCCCACTACATCTTAAAACAAACACACACACTTGTTACACACACACACACATACACACTCTTTGCACACACACACACCACTTGTTACAACACACACACATACACACCCTTTGCACACACACACACACACACACACACACACACGTTTACACACACGCACACACACATTTACACACACACACACACACGTTTACACACACACACACGTTTACACACACACACACGTTTACACACACACACACGTTTACACACACACACACGTTTACACACACACACACACACACACACACACACACACACACACACAACACCACTACATCTTAAAAGGCTATATAGTTTAAGTGATAGTTTCCATTTGTGATATGAATCAAGTATTGCTATGTTGCTGTAAAATCTGCAATAATTTTCCATATAAGAAAAATCAGTGCACAGATTTGCCAGTAATACAAAGCAATATCAATCATGCTATAGTATCAAAGTCAACTAACATTTTACATTTCATACACTAAACAAAAAAAAAGTTGGAAAAAAAAACAATTAAAGTACATTACACATACACACTATAGTATTCTCTTGCTATCCAAAACAAAGTTTATTCAATAATCTAACAGACGTGTAAAACCTTAAGACTAAAACGTCAAAGTTTCTTTCTCAAAGATTTTTGTACACAAAAAATAAGTTTGACTGACATCAGAGAATTATTTAGGACCTTGTGTTTAGCAACAAATTTTTACAAATAACACTAAAGTACATTATCTTTAAGGGAAAGAAAACTCTCAAGCTCAGAAACTTTTTTTTTTGGGGGGGGGGGGGGAGGGGGGGGGGAGGTGGTGGTCGTAGATGACAATCTCATGTTTTAAAAAAAAAAGTAGAAGAAAAAATCATCTTAAAAGGGTGCATTCCACTAACATTTTCTACTTGCAGATATGTACACACAAAATGCATCAAAACTAGTGTCAATGATCTGAGTAAACACTTCAGACAAAAACAATGAAACACTGTAATTCATTTCAGAAGCTTTTTGAACACTTCAACACACACACACACACACACACACACACACACACACACACACACACACACACACAACACACACACACACACACAGCACTACATTTTAAAGTCTATATAGTTTCCATTTGTGATATGAATCAAGTATTGCTATGTTGCTGTAAAATCTGCAATGATTTTCCATATGAGAAAAATCAGAACACAGATTTGCCAGCATGACAAAGCAATATCAATCATGCTAATATCAAAGTCAACTGACATTGTACATTTCATACACTAAACATTGAAAAGAAAAAAAAATAATTAAAAAACGCTAAAAGAGTTCATTACACACACATACATACTATAGTATTCACTTGCTCACATGTGTACACACAAAACACCAAGATATCCAAAACAAATTTCATTCAATAATCTAACAGATGTGAAAAACCTTAAGACTAAATTGTCAAAGTTTCCTTCTTGAAGATTTTTGTACAAAAAAAAAAAGTTTGACTGACATCAAAGAATGATATTGGACCTTGTATTAAGCAACAAACCTTTACATAAAACACAAAAAGGACAGAAAACTCAAACTTTTTTTTTTTGGAGGGGGGGGGGGGGGGGGGGGGGGGGGGTTGTCCTTAGACAACAATCTGATTTTTTTTTTTTTTTAAGTAGAGCAAAAACCATTAAAAAAAAAGTAGAGCAAAAACTCATTCAACATCCTGAAAGGCTGCATTCCACTAAAATTTTCTACTTGCAGATATGTGCACATAAAATGCATCAAAACTAGTGTCAATGATCTGAGTAAACATTTCAGACAAAAACACTGAAACACTGTAATTCATTTCAGACACTTTACCACACACACACACACACACACACACACACACACACACACACACACACACACACAGAGCTAACATCCACATGTTAATCAAAACATTTAAGAAAAAAAAAAAATTCAAAAACAAAAAATCCACCACACCCACACTGCAACAAAAATTCGTCAGTTTTAGATTCTTAATTGTAAAAAAAACAAAAAGCAGTATCCCATCTTTTAACATATGTACACACACAAAACAGCAATACATCCAAAACAAAATTTCAATAATCTAGCAACTATTTCAAACCTAAAGACAAAACCCTAAAACTTTTGTCTTTGGTGTTTATTCTACACACACACACACACGCACGCACGCATGCACACACATTAAACACACGCACTTAAACACACACACACATACACTTACATACACACTCACACGAACACTTACACACACACATACACTTAAACACACACATTCTCTCTCTCTTCTCTCTCTCTCTCTCTCTCTCTCTCTCTCTCTCTCTCTCTCTCTCTCTCTCTCTTCTCTCTCCACACACACACACACACACACA
>CM060339.1:27788515-27801015 GCA_030674155.1 Stramonita haemastoma
CTCATTCAAGATCCTAAATGGGTGCATTCCACTAAAATTTTCCCCAGTTACAAATATGTACACACAAAATACTGTAATACAATCAGTCTTTTCAACATCTGTGGATACTTTTGAACCTTTCATTTAGGAACAAAAACATGAATAAAAATGCAAACAGCACTTCAGTGTATTTTAGGGGCTGGGAGGGGGTTAGAAAGCATACTAGCCAATATCAGATTTCTTTTTTTTGTTTCAACTGACTTCTGAATAAAAAATTTTAAAAGGCAAAGCAGATAGAAAACGGCTGAAATATGAAAACACACACACACAAACACGTACACACACACACACGTACACACGTACACACACACGTACACACACACACACACACACACACGTACACACACACACACACACACGCACACACGCCACATCCGCTGAAATATTGAAAACACAAAACACACACACACACGTACACACGTACACACACACACACGTACACACACACACAGTACACACACACACACACACACGTACACACACACACACACACACACACACACACACACACACAGTACACACACACACATCCTTAGACCAGCTAACGTACAATTGTAATTTAAAAATTTAGAATTTAAAAAAAAAAATCAAAGCCCCCACACCACCCACACTGCAATAAAAATTTGTCAGTTTTAGATTCTGGATTGAAAAAACAACAAAAAGTAATATTGCATTGAGGGGGTGGTTGAGGTTGGGGGGAGAAGCTCTCAAGCTGTCAGGCAACTTTTTTTTTTTTTTTTTTTTTTTTTGGGGGGGGTGGGGGTGGGAAATGAGGAGGGTCTTAGATGACAATTTTATCTGATTTAAGGGGGGGGGGGGGGGGGGGAGAAAGCAGAGGAAAAACTCATTCAAGATCCTAAAAGGGTGCATTCCACTAAAATTTCCCTCAGTTACAAATATGTACACACAAAATATTATAATACAATCCAGTCTTTTCAACATCTGTGGATACTTTTGAACCTTTTATTTAGGAACAAAAACATGAATAAAAATGCAAACAGCACTTCAGTGTATTTTAGGGGCTGGGAAAGAGTGGGGGAGTAGACAGTGTACTAGCCAATATCAGATTTCTTTTTTTTTTGTTTCAACTGAAATCTGAATAAAAAATTTTAAAAGGCAAAGCAGAAAGATAACAGCTGAAATATTGAACACACACACACACACACACACACACACACGCGTTTCCATTTGTGACATAAATCAAGTATTGCTATGTTGCTGTAAAATCTGCAATGATTTTCCATATGAGAAAAATCAGTACACAGATTTGCCAGCATGACAAAGCAATATCAATCATGCTAATATCAAAGTCAACTGACATTTTACATTTCATATGCTAAACAAAAAACAAAAAAAAAAGTTGAACAAAACAAAAGCATAAAGAGTACATTACACACTCATACACACTATATAGTATTCTCTTGCTAGCACGTGTACACACAAAACACCAAGATATCCAAAAATTTCATTCTGCAATCTAACAGTTGTTTCAAACCTTAAGACCAAAACATTAAAATTTCTTTCTCAAAAATTTTTCTACACAAAAAATAACAACAAAAAAAGCAGAGGAAAAAATTCAAGATCCTAAAAGGGTGCATTCCACAAAATTTTCCCACAGTTACAAATATTTACACACAAAATACTATAATACAATTCAGTCTTTTTTTAACATCTGAGGATACCTTTGAACCTTTCATTTAGGAACAAATACATGAATAAAAATGCAAACAGCACTACAGTGTATTTTAGGGGCCAGGAGGGGGTAGAAAGCATACTAGCCAATATCAGATTGGATTTTATTTGTTTGTTTGTTTCAACCGACATCTTATCTAAGTAAAAACAATTTCAAAAGGCAAATCAGAAAGACAACAGCCAAAATTTTGAAAACACACACACAGTGTGCACACACACTATATATATAAATATAGGTGACGGAATACCATGATATACTAGATCACAATTTGCCTGCAGCATTAAAAAATCTTTATTTAATGAAAAGGAAAAAGATTGTCCCCTCACCCCCAATTTCAACAAGCACACATCCACACACACTCACTATATCAGCCATCTATTCTCAATAACCTGAATATACTTCCCACTTTTTGTTTAAACTGTTCTTTCCCAAAATACACCCTCACCACCCCTCCTTAACTCCCTTCTGCATACACATTTTTACTATCGCTCCCCATATTCCCTATATTTACACTACCATATATTCTACAAAGACACTTCTTGGGACTTACTTTATATTATTGAAAAATGTGATTTTGGTTAGAAAATTTCCACAACCACTTTGTTTTTGAATTAAAGGCCTTTTTGTACCTAAATCCCCCCCTAACAACAACAAACATGCCTACTGCCCATCTTGTCCAGAAACACACACACTTAACAATCATCCCTCCTCTCCCATTGCCATGAACAAAGACATGCATCCTATCCCCCCCTTGCCAGGATCTAATCTTGTTTACAGCACCCCTGACCACACAGGCCATCTCGGGGCTGTCACCCCGTCAAATTTAAAACTCAGATTGAAACCAGGATCCCTCTCCCTGAAATGCAAGGACTACATCCACCCCTTTATTTATTTATTTATCTATTTATTTATTTATACCACTTTATGTCACAACTGATTCCTCTGCGTGAAATTCAGGCTGCTCTCCCCAGGGGAGAGCGTTTTGCCACAAGTGCAGCGCCACCTTTGTTTTTTTTTCTTTTTCCTGTCTTCAAGTGTATTTGTTTCCCGATCAGTGTGGCTTTTTTCTACAGAATTTTGCCAGGGGCAACCCCCTTGTTTCCATGGGTTCTTTTACATGCACTGAAAAGGGATTTAAAACTCCACACACTCCGACCCGAACTTGCTTTCTAGACAGGCGCGTTACCTCTAGACCACCGATCCACTGGTGGTCTTCAGCGGTTTTGCCACTGTCAGCATGTATCATGGCATCCACCTGCCTTTGTGTCCACATGTAGGGTCAGGGTTAGAGGGAAGGTTAGTATGAACAAAGGTTAGGGTTAGTGTTAGCATGCAATGTTTTAACAACAGGGAAAGAGTTGTTGGTCAGTTAGCTGGTTCATGCATGCATATGGACACAGTGGCATGTAGACACTAAGATACATAGCTTTTTTTTTAAATCAGGATTTACAAGTCCTGTCAATTGCGAATGTAGCTTTTTTAAAAATCAGGATTTTCAAGTCCTGTCAATCGCAAGTTTTTCTGGCACTCTTGCTTTGCTCTCAGATTGCTACTTTCAGGTTTACAATTTTTATGGTAGGCTGCACCAATTTGAAAAGAATTTAGTCCAAAACAAAAATAAAGGATTGAATTGGAAACAAGTTTTGAGGAAAAAAAAAACGCCTCTCAATCTCTGCATCTCCTTTTCTCAATTACCCAGCCCCAATTTTGTCTATTTCCCCTAATCTGAACATGCATGTCCTTGCCCATTCTCTAAACATCCCCCCCCCCCCCATAAACTATTCCTTGAATTCCTCTTGTAAAAAATATTTGAAATACACCCCACCACCCCTTACTCATACTCACACACACACACACACACACACACACACACACACACACACACACACACACCAGTGTCACAGCATTTACATACCCGTTTTTAACAACAAAAATTTCATTAAATGATCTAACTGGCTTGTTTTCTTCATGCCAGGGTGCACTCTGCAATTCTGTACTTCGCAGGCCTTAGATTTTATTTAGGCAAAAAAACCTGACAGAGAAGAGCACATCCCTCTTCAGAACATAAATTTGGACAGTTTATTTTTCATTTGGGGGGGGGGGGGGGGGGGGGCAGAGAATACCAGGAAATATGGTCACCAGTAGTGCAGGAGACCTCTGACCCAATCTAAAAATTGACAATTCTTTAGTGTCGTATCCTAAGGACTCCTCATAACAAAGTTAACGGGAAATAAAGCAGCAAATTATATTAGTATACCATGGTAAGGCCGACAGTTTTCCTACATTTTTGTAACATTCCTCCCAACAAAAACCCATCTCTGGTTGAGGATAGTTTTTTTTTAACTTTTTCTTTGGGGGGGGGGGAGGGGGGGGGGGGGAGTCCCTCTCTCATGTAAATAAATAAAACAAAAACTTTAAATTACTTAGCATTAGCACATATCATTTAGAAACTCCCAGTTTTCCAGTTGAGGTAAAAGGTTAAAGTAAAAGCACTTTACAAAAAAACAGCAACAAAAAATCTTCAAGCAGTTTTCTTTCCCCCAACCCAACATGTGTTAAAGATATGTTCAATGCTCTTATACCAAAAACACATTTACCTAAAAATCTCTTCTCTAAAATCGGCACTTCCCTTTCTCCCCTCCCCATTCTGTATGCACACACATTTCTATTACCGTCTTGTTTGCAAGTACATGACCACTCCTTTTTTTTTTTTTTTTGTATTATGCGCATGCAGGTTTGAATCTAGTTTCCTACCTTTTGGGTGAGAGGATTGTTTTATTGTTCACCCCTCGGTTAATTTGGCAGCACCATCTTTTTGTCATTTTTTGCCATAAAATTTTGCTATGCTTTTTTTCTTTTAAAAAAATTGTTGTAATAGGGTACTTTATACATTTCTCTTTATAGGCAACGTTGATCTCTACAACAGCAACAGTGATAACAAAAAAACAGGCAAGGTAAAAAACAACAACAAAATATATCACTCTTAAAAAAAAACAACCCCTTTTCTTTTGCCGCTCTCTTTTTCCTTTCTATTTTTCTTTTCTTTACTTAAAAAAAAAGTTGCTGTTGTTACAGGCTGTTACAGGTAGAACATCTGTGGTGTAGGAAGCTGTGTAGCACTGCAGGTACATCACCTGTGGTGTAGGAAGCTGTGTAGCACTGCAGGTACATCATCTGTGGTGTAGGTGTAGCACTGCAGGTACATCATCTGTGGTGTAGGTGTAGCACTGCAGGTACATTATCTGTGGTGTAGGTGTAGCACTGCAGGTACATCTGTGGTGTAGGTGTAGCACTGCAGGTACATCATCTGTGGTGTAGGTGTAGCACTGCAGGTACATCATCTGTGGTGTAGGGAGCTGTGTAGCACTGCAGGTATATCATCTGTGGTGTAGGTAGGTGTGTAGCACTGCAGGTATATCATCTGTGGTGTAGGTAGCTGTGTGGCACTGCAGGTACATCATCTGTGGTGTAGGTAGCTGTGTAGCACTACAGGTACAACATCTGTGGTGTAGGTGTAGCACTACAGGCACAACACCTGTGGTGTAGGTGTAGCACTACAGGCACAACACCTGTGGTGTAGGTGTAGCACTGCAGGTACAACATCTGTGGTGTAGGTGTAGCACTGTAGGTACAAGATCTGTGGTGTAGGTAGCTGTGTAGCACTACAGGTACATCACCTGTGGTGTAGGTAGCTGTGTAGCACTGCAGGTACATATGTGGTGTAGGTAGCTGTGTAGCACTGCAGGTACAACATCTGTGGTGTAGGTAGCTGTGTAGCACTGCAGGTAGAACATCTGTGGTGTAGGTAGCTGTGTAGCACTGCAGGCAGAACATCTGTGGTGTAGGTAGCTGTGTAGCACTGCAGGTAGAACATCTGTGGTGTAGGTAGCTGTGTAGCACTGCAGGTAGAACATCTGTGCTGTAGGTAGCTGTGTAGCACTGCAGGTAGAACACCTGTGGTGTAGGTGTAGCACTGCAGGTACAACATCTGTGGTGTAGGTGTAGCACTGCAGGTAGAACATCTGTGCTGTAGGTGTAGCACTGCAGGTAGAACATCTGTGGTGTAGGTGTAGCACTGCAGGTACAACATCTGTGGTGTAGGTAGCTGTGTAGCACTGCAGGTAGAACATCTGTGGTGTAGGTAGGTGTGTAGCACTACAGGTAAAACACCTGTGGTGTAGGAAGGTAGCTGTGTAGCACTGCAGGTACAACATCTGTGGTGTAGGTAGCTGTGTAGCACTGCAGGTAAAACATCTGTGGTGTAGGTAGCTGTGTAGCACTGCAGGTACAACATCTGTGGTGTAGGTAGCTGTGTAGCACTGCAGGTAAAACATCTGTGGTGTAGGTAGCTGTGTAGCACTGCTGTGACAGGGCAGTGGTTCATGGTGCTGGACTTGGCTGTAGAACTGTTATGGCTCACTGGGTACCTGGAAAAAAACCAGACTACATCACAAAGATTAAAACTGGGAATAATCAGACAAAAAGCAAGAAGATAAATGTAATATCATGAAAAAAGACCCAAAAAACCCCAGTCCACAATATTCATTTTTCCAACAGCTGTTTCAATTTTTTTTAACAGTAATTTATCGACAGGTATTTTTCTGAAAATGTTCAACAAATATTTTTCTTCCCCCCCAAAATCTGTATTCCAACATCTGGATGTTTCTTTTAATACAGACAATTTTTTGTCCATAATGGCACATTTTTATAAACCTTTGATATCACTGCATAGATATTGCTAAAATGTGGAAAAACTGGAGGAAAAAACCCTTGATTTAGTTCATGTATCTTTTTTTCTAGGAGAACCTGTTTGTATTCAAAGTACTTAAGACTCTCAATATTTGAACGACATTATGTAAAATACAAACCTTGAATTTGTCCAAAGTGAGAGGTACTTGCAGTGGAGGAAGCTGGTTGCAAATTCCTCAGTGGTTCCCCAATGGTCTGTAAAACCATGGGGCAGGTGAGGTGAGGTGAGGTGATGAGGTTCATGTTATGCTGGCTCCACATCATGCAGATGGTCTGAACATCATGACTGGCAGCATTTCCAGGTGAACTTGGCTGACAAGATGCAACGGTGCCCGATGCAGGGTAAGCCTTCACTAGGACCGGTCTCCATCATAAAGGGTACCTGATAACACAGATTATATCCTGAAGACAAACTGAGAAGAAAAAAAAAACAGCAACACAAAAGTAACACAAAAACAAACAACAGGACAGGGACGGCACAGAAGATGAGGCAGCAAAAAAAAAAACAATCCCGCCCCCTCCCCCCCCCAAAAAAAAACCCCCAACCAACAAGACAAAAGACAGACAAAACCAACATTGAGGACATAGTGATAGATAATGCTGCTAAGACTTTTCACATATAGCTCTTGTCAGTACCCCAACCCTTAAATTTTTAAACACTAGCAAGGAATGAATGTTGTTGTTTTTTAAATTCAACAAATATTTTAACAAGCATATTGGAATAAAATTTGGCTTTTTCTCTGATTAAACAGACTTTGTTGTACATTGTATTTAGCCGTACCCATGTGAATATCATGAAATTTAGATTAAGTCAATTCTGACAAACAAAGACAACCTTAAAATTCCAGAAACCTAGTGCAAACGGACCATAAAACTAATTTGATTATACACTTTCAGGCAAATGTGATGCCAATTCTACACCACGATGCTCTACAAATTGCTGCTCCACCAGCCATAAGGGCTGTCACCTTGTATGTTAAACATAAACCGACAAAAATTAAATGGTACATTACCTTCATTATTCTAGTTATATGCCCCCAATCGTGACATTTTAAAAGAAAGCCTCTGAACTTTTTCTTGTATATATAGGCCTACAGCTACCTATCAAAGCTCTCAACTATCAAAATTTTGTCATCTTGTCTAGCAGATTAACTTAACGATAACTCTGTTATATACTTACGTTTCAAGGTTTGGATAGGAGCTCTCCTGATGATGACAGTGATGCTGAGGTAGTGACTCATTCAGGGTCCTCAGTTCTCCAGATGACAGCAGTGATGATGAGGTAGTGACTCATACAGGGTCCTGAGATGACAGCAGTGATGCTGAGGTAGTGACTCATATAGGGTCCTGATGACAGCAGTGATGCTGAGGTAGTGACTCATACAGGGTCCTGATCATGACACAGTGATGCTGAGGTAGTGACTCATACAGGGTCCTGATCATGACACAGTGATGCTGAGGTAGTGACTCGTACAGGGTCCTGATGATGACAGCAGCGATGCTGAGGTAGTGACTCATACAGGGTCTTGATGACAGCAGTGATGCTGAGGTATGACTCATACAGGGTCCTGATGATGACAGCAGCGATGCTGAGGTAGTGACTCATACAGGGTCCTGATGACAGCAGTGATGCTGAGGTATGACTCATACAGGGTCCTGATCATGACACAGTGATGCTGAGGTAGTGACTCATACAGGGTCCTGATCATGACACAGTGATGCTGAGGTAGTGACTCGTACAGGGTCCTGATGATGACAGCAGCGATGCTGAGGTAGTGACTCATACAGGGTCTTGATGATGACAGCAGCGATGCTGAGGTAGTGACTCATACAGGGTCCTGATCACAGCAGTGATGCTGAGGTATGACTCATACAGGGTCCTGATGACAGCAGTGATGCTGAGGTAGTGACTCATACAGGGTCTTGAGTTCTCCAGGTGATGGTATCAGTATTAAAGGTAGACTTGTACATGCAGGGTTTTTGAGAGCACAAGTTCCCCGGGCAATGCCAACAATGCTGAAAGGTACCATTCCACTAAACGTCAGTACGATCCACATGATGACTTTATTGCCCCATTAAAACTCCCATGGGAAAAAAAACAGGAAGGAGGGATGAGGAAACTTTCAATGTATGAGGGGGTGATAGAATCGCGATACCGAATGAAATCCGAGTCAATGCCTTTGAAGGTGGCGTTTTCTCAACACCCAGATCACTGTGCCTTTTTGGGTGGAGTTTCCTCCACTGTGCCTTTGTAGGTAGCGTTTTGTGAACGCCAAGATCACTGTCACCATGATTGCTCAACTCTGATCCTTTTGCTGTTTATTTTTTAGGTTTAATTCTATTTGTTTAATTCATTTTTGTTTTAGTTCACTATTCCTGTTTTGTTTTTCTACTTTTAGGGTTATATTTTAGTTTTGCAATCTATTTTGTTTTATTTCACTATTTTGGGTTTTTCCCCAAGCTTTTTATTTTATTTCATTTTCTTTAATTTTATTTCATTGTGTTGACTTTTATTCTTTTTAGGTTTTACATTCTGTCTTATTTTGTTTTATTCTATTTTATTTCTTTAAGCAAGAGGACCGTGTTGATGCAATGTGGTGCCCAGTGATCATCTGAAGGTAACCGACAGTCGTCGAAACAATTTACACGTGTAAAACGTGTTAGGCCATTGCACATACAGACACCTGGACAATGGAATGTCCCAATAAGGCCACTGCATATGCTGGCATGTGCTCCAGATCCAACGCGCTAAGGCCCTTAAGGCCTTTGTAACCGTGTTTCCTTTACCCTCCATCCCCTACCCTTTATCCTGGGGCCCTAACAAAGCAACAAAGCCACATGTGGATACATACATACGGTTCAGAGGTCTGGTACCCCAGCAGTGGCATCAACCTGAGGTCCTTGTTAAAAAGGTCTGTTACCTAGTAGGCCTCTGACTATCAAGTTTGATCATGGGTGACATCCTGGCTGTCCTGTTCGATTATGGCAGCGTGGCTTGTGGCTGTAGACACCGATGCTGGATAAACAATCACTTGTCTTAATTGTGTGTAGTCTCTGGTCTGTTGAGAGTTGTTGCGTGCGCTCCTTTCTGGGGGCCTTTTTTTCTACTTTAGTGTTCAACTTCTCTTCTCTTGATCTGAGATGTTGGTTCAGAGTGCTTCTGGTACACCAGAAGTGGCATCCAACTGAAGTCTTTGTTGACAAGATCCACTACGACTGCTTGGCATTAACTGAAGATGCTGATGATGGTGATGGCAGTGGTGATGGTGGCTGGTTCCATGTGCAGAAAGATGGTTTCAGGTTCTAAAGCCCTCTGAAGACTGAAGAGGCCAATGTGTGTGGAGCATGTTCTGTTGCATCCTTGGTAGATGAAGGAAAAAACTGGAACTTTGTGTGGTTTGATATTTTGATCCACGTTTCTGCTTCTTGTGCCTCCCTTTCTGCCTCTTACACTGGGCAGCTATCTGAAAACACAAGGGCATAATAGAAATAAATGTAATACTCTCTAAGAGAGAATGGGTGATGAGGGGAGGGGGGCAGAAAGTGAATGTAAAGGTGTGCATGTATGTATGTACTCATGTGCACGTGTATGTTTGTGTGTGCGCACACATGTGCACGCTTTTAATGCAGCAATGTTTGGAAATGAGGGTTTGCCATAATTTCGCCTTTCAGATGAGAAGTCCATTTTGTAGCAGTAGGAAAAGATGACAAAAATTTCCACCACCACCCTCACTATGATGCAGGGTCTGCTGGAAGAATCTACATCATCAACAGGGAACCAGCTTCCCCTATTGCCTCACCTCTGGGTCAGACTGTAACCCAACTTCTGGTCTGTCAATGCTCGAGTAAAGGTGGGGTGGGGGGGGGGGATGAAATGGAAATCTAGCATTCTGTGTTGTACATACATGTGTGTGTTTATATCACTCTATGTGGATTTAAAAAAAAAAATTTCTGGATAGTACATTTAGTGAACGAAGCGTCTGCATTTCTTTCAAGCCATCTATTTTGTGTGGGGGTGGTAGTGGTTGTACTCGCATGTGTGTGTTGGGGATGAAGGGGGGTGTGTGAGAGAGAGAGAGAGAAGGAGAGAGAGAATGAATGAATGAGAGAGAGAGAGAGAGAAAGAGAGAGAGAGAGAGAGAGAGAGAGAGAGAGAGAGAGAGAGAGAGAGAGAGAGAGAGAGAGAGAGAGAGAGAGAGAGAGAGAGAGAGAATGCCCTATATCCACCATGCAGATTGTCATTCTAAATCAAGTTTTAAGTTTCAAGATTTTAGCTTATGAATATGACAACTGAGGCACAGAGGATTTCATGAAGCAATAGCATCAATTATTTTTTTTATTCCTTGGTTAGAGTTCCAAGATTCACCAATGATGAGATGTGTATACCACCATTAATTTTTCGCTCACCATCAAGTAGCCGTATTCCGCCTTCAGGAATGTCTATACAGGACACTGTGAAAGCACTTAAAATTTTTTGACCCATAAAGTAAACCACAGGATCTTCCAACATGCTTATTTGGTATTTTAAGGGACCTTCGAGGCCCACTGAGGTTTATGAGTACCAAACAACTGTACCCAAATCTCTTGAATATCCTCGAATTAAAAAAATGTGCCTTGCCTTGCCTTTGCCTTGTCAAACAATAAACCATGTCTGCAATATTATCATTGCTATACCATAAGTTATCTTACACTAAAGTATCCCATAGCAGTGAAAAAGAATGTTTTCTTTCACTACAATATCAAAAAAATCAGTCTTTACCTCTTGCCTTGCTTCTTCCTCAGCTCTGTGGCAGTCATCAGGGCAGAGCAGTGGATTTTGCAGGCAGGGTGTTGTGGGAAAGTTGAACATGGCAGCTCCCGTCCCTCTCCCGCTTACAGGGTCATTTCTTGGTTTCCTGTCACATAATGAACAAATACATTAGGTAGGCAGGAATAGTTTTGGTCTCTTGAATGGTAAACTATGGCTGAACATGAATGACAATGAATATTAATGAAACCTAAACCGCACAATGACCAATGAATTGTTACCCTTCCCCCCCCAAAAAAAAAAAATCCTATTATATGGTTTACAGGGGTTTTTTTGGGGTGTGTGTTTTTTTTTTGGTTGGGGGGGGGGGGGGGGGGGTCCCCAATATAAGATATTGGTCAAATTACTGGTTATGGCACTGTGAATGCGTTCTGAAATAAAATATTTGGGAGATGAATCAGTAAAAAGATTGTTAGTAAAGTTACCATTAAGCTCAAACACATTCAATCATTTGTCATACTCTCCCTGGGAAAAGCAGCTGGAAATTCATCCTGAGAAACCTCCCATAACTTAGCTTTCCTGTGTGAATGCACGTAGAACATCTTTGGGGCACAAGTTAAAACTATCTGCTTAAGATTTGGCCATTGTGTGCAGGTGGGAACCGATAACAAAACTAACAAAACTGCATACACATGGGGACCAAATGTAAATTTATAAAGGATAAATAAATAAATAAATAAGTGGTATACAATACAAAAAGCTTCAGTACATGATTTTTTTTTTAATCAAGTGCTTTACCCTTCCCATCAAAAACTGATTGGACAGAGAAGATGAAGAAGAAGAGGAAGAAAAAAAAAAAAGCATTGTCATTTGCATCGCTTTGTGGATATAAGACACCACCAGTTTGGATGCATAACCACCGAGATTTTTTTTCTAAGAAAACCCAAGTTCTCTAATATCAGTGTTGACAAAAAAAATGACAATTGCATCTGCGGAGTGCGCACCCCCCCCCCCCCCCCCCCCCTCCCCAAATACAGGGCTTCTTACAAGTTAAAACTGAAGCGGAAAGTTCGTCAACAATCCCTGCGTCAAAGAAAAAAAAACCCACAGTACAGGCCTAGGTTCGGAAATTCGAAAGGTTTGGTTGCGTTTTCAAAATGGCGGGGCAGTCTGACACGTGCGTAATGGAAAGTGGAGTTTACAACTTGGAGACATTTTCAAAATAAGAAATGCAAATCTTACCAAATATACAACAGTCGATACATTTGTAGA
>CM060339.1:27806015-27808515 GCA_030674155.1 Stramonita haemastoma
TTGAGAGAGGGGAAATATTGTGCTGCTGCATATCTGAAGAGGTGGACATTGGGAAAGTGTGTGTGTGCGCATGTGTGTGTTAATGTGTGTTAATGGACAGCCTGCTCATTAAACTTTTATAAACTGTTTATGAATGTGAATGGTGGGAAGATTCTCTTGGGAGAAAGAAAAAGTTGTGGAGAAGGAAATAGCTGTGGTATGTGTTATCATTTTTTTCATCTTTTGAGGTGTTCAAAGTTTGACTTTGACTTGATAGTTTATTGCTTAAAATCAGATTAGAATATTTGTTTTTTTTTCTGCCTGGTATTCTAGGATATATCAGTGTTGTTGTTCAAATGGCACTCATCCTAGTCTGGTCTATTACAGCCACCGCCACTCTCTCTCTCTTTTGATTTGCATTGTTTGGACAGGGACAGGATAGCCTAGTGGTCAGAACATTGCACTCGCAATCTGATGACCCGTGGTTTGATTCCAGTTTGAGGGATTTTTCCCCTGGAGTTAACATCAGTGCTGATTACACTCTCCCCTAAAGTCCTTCAGATGAGACTATAAACCTAGGTCCGTGTGCGAATGCATGCAGAACTTCTTGCACACACGTTAAAACCTGTTCTACTTTTTGTAAGAGTTGGCCATTGTGTGCTGGTGGGAACAGATGACAAGATTGACAAAACTGCATACACATTGAGAATGGATGTGAAAAAGCACACGAGTGCTTAATTCAATTATCCGTGATATAAAAAAAAACAAACATTCTTGGAGTCCTGAGTCTCTCAGGAGCTCCTCATGTGAGATCGATGTAATGCCACCAGCAAGAATGGTCCCTGCACTGCTGGATAAATGTTTAGGTGGGTGGTGTATGGTAATGTTGTAGTAATCCAACATGCTCAAAATACTGGTGCCTTTAATTGTGTAATCACAGAGCTAGACTAGGACATTTATTCTGAGAAGTTAACCATTACCCTTCCAGTAAGAGTCCCCTTTGAATCTTCAGAGTGTAAGGCTTCAGTACAGTTCTAAGGTTGCTATGTATGAGGTCACAGAGTCAGAGTTTTGGTTTTAATCTGGTATGGCATAATGATTAATGAATTGACAGATGGTGCCAGTTGTGTTGTAAAGGCTCACCTTGATTTAAAACCACGTGACAGAACCATGTTTTTTTTGATGATATAATTATGTCCTAGCATTAACTAGTTTTTATTTTTAAAAATATCGACAGCCAGTGTTTTATCAAATAATTGAGCAAATTACTCGAAATTGCAGTGATAAAGTCGACAATGTTTGACAGTGCTGACCCAGTACAACTGTAGATATGTTAGATCTTGATCGAGGAGGATGTCTCAAATGCAAAGATTTGAACCCATACTCTGTCAACCAGACAGTTAACTCTGTGTGTGTGTGTGTGTGTGTGTGTGTGTGTGTGTGTGTGAGAGAGAGAGAGAGAGAGAGAGAGAGGAGAGAGAGAGAGAGAGAGAGAGAGAGAAGGACACACACACACACACACACACACAGACAGAGACAGACAGACAAACAACCAAACAGAGACAGAGAGACAGAGAGAGGCACTGGTGATATTTAGAATATCATCAGTTATTTCATGCCTATCACACAGAATGTTGCTATTCTCTTTTGTTAGCTTTCTTTTTAAGAAAATGTGCTTTACAGACTTCAGATTGCAAGGAAAATGAGCACTGGTATTTTTTTTAAGAACTGTTGTCATTCTTTAACTTGAAAAAAAAATTTGGGGCTAAAATCTTAAATACTATTTTTAAACTGTCAGAGCTATGAGGAAGTTTACATTTTTTCAATATTGTAACAAAATAACTGAGTATTCACTTGCTCAATAGAGCCATGACAATATTGCTGAGAGTATTGATTAACACGTTTAGTCACCGACTGGAAAAATGCAAAAATGGAAATGGCAGGCATTTTTTGAGAACCACTTAACAGACTGCAGAAGGTTAGCTTTTCTGCTTCTTTGATTGGCGTTGTCTGTATTCACATTGCTTGAATATTGATCAAGCTGTTTGATACTGCTTCCATATCTTTTTAGTTGGAGTGTTCAGATCTGTAATTTTTTTTTTTACCATGGCAGCAATTGCCAAACCATTTGTACTAGCTGGGTATCAGCAAGTTTGACAGCACTTCTCAGACTTAGGAACTGGCTTCCTGGTTACTGTTAACAAATTTGACAGCACTTCTCAGACTTACAGACTGGTTTCTCGGTTATTTCCAACAAGTTTTACAGTGGCTTCCAGATGTTTATCCAAGTTGTCTGGATGTTAACAAGTCTGACAGCACTTTCCAAATTCATACATGGAGTCCTGAAGTATCTCTGCAAGTTTGATAGTGCAGCAGATCAGTGGTTATAGCACCAAAACTTTTCAAATTCATACATGTAGTCCCCAAAAAGTCTTTGCAAGTTATACAGTGTCATCACTGATTATTTATGGCAACATTGCTTTTTAATTTCTTACATGAAGTCCTGAAATAGTTTTGCAAG
>CM060339.1:27816015-27821015 GCA_030674155.1 Stramonita haemastoma
TGTCATTGTCATTGTCATTGTCATTGTCATTGTCCTTCGTCTCTCTCTCTCTCTCTCTCTCTCTCTCTCTCTCTCTCTCTCTCTCTCTCTCTCTCTCTCTCTCTCTCTCTCTCTCTCTCTCTCTCTCCTTCTCTCTCTCCCTCTCTCCTCTCTCTCTCTCTCTCCCCCCTCCCCCCCCCCCTTCTCTCTCTCTCTGTATACTTTCATCAGACTTTCATCGTTCCACTCCTCTCCTGTCCTTATTTCTCCATCAGTATCATCAATACAACCCTCTTTGTTCATCCGAACCAGAAGGACACAGAAACAAGATCAAGCGCATTTTGCAAACAGCAGCCACCTTTCCTGCGTTGATGGACATTACACTAAGTGATGCTCTTAGTCAGCCTCCGCAGCCACAAAGTTTTCTTTGGGTGGGGGGTGGAGGGTGGGGATGGGGGGTGGGTGTTGGAGGGTGGGGGTGGGGTATATCCCATTATGTAGAGCTATCACCACCTAGTGTCTGTTTGTTTGTTGTCTGTGTGTCTGTCTGTCCTGTCTGTCTGAATCTCTGTATGTTTGTGTGTCTGGCTTGTTCTCTCTCTCTCTGTGTCTC
Source organism: Stramonita haemastoma (assembly GCA_030674155.1). Taxonomy (NCBI): domain Eukaryota; kingdom Metazoa; phylum Mollusca; class Gastropoda; order Neogastropoda; family Muricidae; genus Stramonita; species Stramonita haemastoma. Next base: position 27,816,608 of record CM060339.1, read on the forward strand.
TGGCTCTGTCTCTCTCTCTCTCCCTCTCTCTCCCTCTTTCTCTCTTATCACCATGATCATCATCACCATCATCACCATCATCACCATCATCATCATCATCATCATCATCATCATCATCATCATCATCATCATCATCATCATTTTTGCGCCTCTGAGCAAGAAGAAAACCAAAACAAGATCAAAGCCATCTCCAAATCCCCCTTTCTCTCACCAGCAGACGTGGCGATAGACGATGTTCTTAGTGTTCTGAGCCCAGCCCAAAGTCCTCTTCTCTGCAATATCGCACATTATGGGGGGCTCTTAGCGCCTACGTTTTTACCTCTCTCTCTCTCTCTCTCTCTCTCCTCTCTCTCTCTCCTCTCTTCCCTCTCTCTCTCTCTCCTCTCTCTCTCTCTCTCTCCTCTCTCTCTCTCTCTCTCTCTCTCTCTCTCTCCTCTCTCTCCTCCTTTTCTCTCTCTCTCTCTCTCTCTCTCTCTCTCTCTCCTCTCTCTGTCCTCTCTCCTGTCTTCCTCTCTGTCTCTCTCTCTCTTCTGTCTCTCTCTCTCTCTCTGTCTCTCTCTCTCTTGTCTCTCTCTCTCTCTGTCTCTCTCTGTCTCTCTCTCTCTGTCTTCTCTCTCTCTCTCTGTCTCTCTCTCTCTCTCTCTTGTCTCTCGTCTCTCTCTGTCTCTCTCTGTCTCTCTCTGTCTCTCTCTCTCTCTCTGTCTCTGTCTCTCTCTGTCTCTCTCTTCTCTCTCTCTCTGTCTCCTCTTCTCTCTCTCTTCTCTCTTCTCCTCTCTCTCTCTCTTTCTCTTCTCTCTCTCTGTCTCTGTCATATACCACTACCATTTTATTGACCGTCCAAGAAACAGGAATTAAAAAAAAGCAAAAGCAAGTTGAAACACAGCAGAAAAGAAAGTCTCTTACTTTATAACGAATATTACTACGTACAGCAATGTTCTTACGGTCCTAAGGCAATGTTTCTCTACTCTTGAGATAAATCCCATTTTATAAAGCATTCAATACCTCTCTCTCTCTCTCTCTCTCTCTCTCTCTCTCTCTCTCTCTCTCTCTCTCTCTCTCTCTCTCTCTCTCTCTATCTCTATCTCTATCTCTCTCCCTCCCCCCTCTCTCGCGCTCTCTCTTCTCTCTCTCTCTCTCTATCTCTCTCTCTCTTTCTCTCTCTATGTATATATATATATATATATATATATATATATATATATATATATATATATATATATATATATATCCCTCTCTCTCCCTCTCTCTCTCTCTATGTATATATATATATATATATATTTATCTCTTTCCCTCTCTCTCCCTCTCTCCCTCCCCCCTCTCTCTCTCTCTCTCTCTCTTCTCTCTCTCTCTCTCTCTCTCTCTCTCTCTCTCTCTCTCTCTCTCTCTCTCTCTCTCTCTCTCTCTCTCTCTCTCTCTCTCTCTCTCTTTCTCTCTCTCTCTCTCATCACCTTCATTTTGTGGGGCCAAGGAAAAAAGATAGAAAAAAAAACACACAACCAAACAAGATCAAACACCTCAGCAAAGCCCCCTTTTTTCTCTCTCTAGCAGGCAGTCTAGTCCTCTCTCTTTTCTGCAATATATCCCATTATGTGTGTGTGTGTATGTGTGTGTGTGTGTGTGTGTGTGTGTGTGTGTGTGTGTGTGTACGTTCTTCTTCTTCTTCTTCTCATTGGTTTAATGTCCGTTCACTACAAGGTGATTTAGACAATGGCACATTCACGTTAGCCTAAGGATGCACTGAAAAGGGGATGTGGGGAAAAGGTGACAGAATAAAGAATGTAATGAAAGATGATAAGTTTATACAATTTAATTTATAGTAACTGACCTACTGGTGACTGGCAAATACTTTCTGCAACTGATACTAGGACATGCGACTCGGAATCGTACAGGACACTTTGGATATTTCCATATTTTTGTCTTAAATCTATCCCTTTGCTTTTATACGAGGCATTAAGCACAGGGCAATCAAACAATATATGATGGACTGATATAATAGCAGAACAAGTGCAGAAAACATTTTTTAAATATTTAGTTTTCCAAGCATTTAGACGTAATTTATGAATTATAATTTCTATATTTCGTGGGCAACATAAACGATTTAAGTGAAATCTAAAAAACTTTGAATAAATAGAGTTTGCAAGAATTGAAATAATCTCAAATGAAGATAAACGTAGACCTATACTATCAATCATTATGTCACTTGTACATTCTGAAGCACCGCGTTTTGCCAGAGAATCTGCCAATTCGTTCCAGTAAAGACCGCAATGTGATGGTACCCAGCAAAATTTTATCCCAATACCTTTAGAAACAAGAGAATGCACAAGGAACTTGATTTCAAAAATAACATCATTTCTCAGTTTAGAGTCCCAATGTTTTAAAGCCAGTAACACTGATTTTGAATCAACACAAAAAACGACATTGTAAATCGCAAGAGAAATATTTGAAAGATAATTTAGTGCCATAAAAATTGCGAACAATTCAGAAGTGAATATTGTAAAACCTTTTCCAATACAAAAAGATCTTTTTACTTTTAAGTCGGGTATAACGAATGCAGCCCCGCACATGCCCGATTCTAATACAGATCCGTCCGTGTATACTTTCAAGTGGTTTAAATACTGACAATTTATATGATTTTGAACCTCAATTTTGAGTAGGTTTTGATTAGTGTCCTTTTTTGCTTCTGTGTAGTCAATATCAAAATTTGCATATTTATGTTCCCATGGTGGAATCTGGGGAACTACTGGTAAAACTGGGACGTTTGATATATCGATATTATTTTCCTTCATAAGGTCTTCAGTATAATTTCTTATGGGCTGCAAAAAAGATATGTTCCTAGCTCTTTTTGGATAATCCTTTTTATCAATAAATATTTCATCGTGAACAGAATTTGAAATAGCAAGACTTCGAATGACATATTTAGAGACAGATAACATTCTTTGCTCAGAAAGTGGAAGTAAATGAGCTTCTGTATAAGTTTTTAGTGTACTGGCATGAATCGGCACTCCTAAGGCTATTTTGATTGCTTTGCTATCCACACTTTGCAGCTTTTTTAAGAGATAATATGGAGCAGAAAAATACACTTCTTGACCAGAAATGAGTTTAGACCGAATTAAAGAAACAGCAAGGTGCATAAGTGTTTTTGTATCCTGACTCCACGGCTGAGCACTCACAATCTTTAAGAAGTTTAATCGTTTCCTGGCTTTCAAAATCAAGTTTTCAATATGCATTTTCCAGTTTAACTTGCTAGTTAAATGGACTCCCAAGAATTTGGCGTCTTGTTTGTATTGAAGTGTGGCCCATCAAGTGTTAATGACGGTAGTGTTTGGGGGGGTTTCCCATTGTTAAAAAGAACTAGACAAGTTTTTTCTCCAGATAATTCCAATCCATTCTCTTTCATGTAATTACTAAGATTATTCAGTTCAACCTGGTAAATCTTTTGAACACATTTTATCACTCTACTTTTCGTATTCTTTTTAAGAGAAGTGTTGATCCACATGGCAATGTCATCTGCATATTGAACAATAGTCGTATTTTTTGACAACGCCTGTGGAAGATCATGAATTAAAATAGAGAATAATATTGGTGCCAGAATTGCTCCTTGTGGTATCCCCATATCAACAGATTTAAAATCTGAATATACACCATTCACTTTGGTACAGATTGATCTTTCAGATAGAAAATCCTTTAAGTATTGAAACATCATGCCACTAACGCCGATACTTTTCAATTTGTATAATAACCTCGTATGCCAAACCCTGTCGTATGCTTTCCTTACATCAAAAAAAGTAGCTAGTGTACTCTTTCGTTTGGAAAACTGCTTTTTAATATCATGGGTTAACTTTACTAAGTGATCAGTTGTACATCTCCCTTTTCGAAAACCAGCCTGGTTTATAGGAATTATATTGTTTTTTTCACAATAATGCCATAAACGTTTTTTGAACTATTTTTTCAAGTACTTTTCCAACATGAGAAGTGAGGGCAATTGGTCTGTAGCTGCTTAATGCTGATTGAGATTTGCCGCTTTTAAGAACTGGGACTACAATCGACTGCTTCCAGACATTAGGAAGAGTGCCATTTATCCAACATTTTTGGAGAAATGAAAATAGTACTTTTTTCCAACTCTCGGGCAAATTAATTAACATTTGATAAGACAAGCAATCAATACCAACTGCCGACCTGTTATTTCTAAAGGATTCAAGGACTTCAATAAATTCACTGTATTGAATTTCAGAATTCAGATAATGCAGATTATCTACTGGAGGTTCTGCCATGTTCAATAGTTCAGCTTCCTCTTGTCTTTTACGTCTGATATCAGGAGACAGTTCTGAAGTTAAACTATTTTCAGAAAACATTGTATTAAAGGCTTCTGCTTTTTCTGCTGTGCTTGGGAAACTATTGTTTTCTAACT
>CM060339.1:27838515-27846015 GCA_030674155.1 Stramonita haemastoma
TGAAGAGATTGGAGGAGGGCAGTCAAGTGAAGAGATAGGAGGAGGGCAGTCAAGTGAAGAGATTGGAGGAGGGCAGTCAAGTGAAGAGATTGGAGGAGGGCAGTCAAGTGAAGAGATTGGAGGAGGGCAGTCAAGTGAAGAGATTGGAGGAGGGCAGTCAAGTGAAGAGATTGGAGGAGGGCAGTCAAGTGAAGAGATAGGAGGAGGGCAGTCAATCAAATGAAGAGATAGGAGGAGGGCAGTCAAGTGAAGAGATTGGAGGAGGGCAGTCAAGTGAAGAGATAGGAGGAGGGCAGTCAATCAAGTGAAGAGATTGGAGGAGGGCAGTCAATCAAGTGAAGAGATAGGAGGAGGGCAGTCAAATGAAGAGATTGGAGGAGGGCAGTCAAGTGAAGAGATTGGAGGAGGGCAGTCAATCAAGTGAAGAGATTGGAGGAGGGCAGTCAAGTGAAGAGATTGGAGGAGGGCAGTCAAGTGAAGAGATTGAGGAGGGCAGTCAGTGAAGAGAAAGGGGAGGGCAGTCAAGTGAAGAGATTGGAGAGGCAGTCAAGTGAAGAAGAAAGGAGGAGGGCAGTCAAGTGAAGAGATTGGAGGAGGGCAGTCAAGTGAAGAGATGGAGGAGGAGGGCAGTCAAGTGAAGAGATTGGAGGAGGGCAATCAAGTGAAGAGATTGGAGGAGGGCAGTCAAGTGAAGAGAAGGAGGAGGGCATCAAGTGAAGAGATTGGAGGAGGGCAGTCAAGTGAAGAGAAAAGGAGGAGGGCAGTCAAGTGAAGAGATTGGAGGAGGGCAGTCAAGTGAAGAGAAGAAAGGAGGAGGGCAGTCAAGTGAAGAGATTGGAGGAGGGCAGTCAAGTGAAGAGAGATTGGAGGAGGGCAGTCAAGTGAAGAGATTGGAGGAGGGCAGTCAAGTGAAGAGAAAGGAGGAGGGCAGTCAAGTGAAGAGATTGGAGGAGGGCAGTCAAGTGAAGAGAAAGGAGGAGGGCAGTCAAGTGAAGAGATTGGAGGAGGGCAGTCAAGTGAAGAGATGGAGGAGGGCAGTCAAGTGAAGAGAAAGGAGGAGGGCAGTCAAGTGAAGAGATTGGAGGAGGGCAGTCAAGTGAAGAGAAAGGAGGAGGGCAGTCAAGTGAAGAGATTGGAGGAGGGCAGTCAAGTGAAGAGAAAGGAGGAGGGCAGTCAAGTGAAGAGATTGGAGGAGGGCAGTCAAGTGAAGAGAAAGGAGGAGGGCAGTGTGAGAGATGGAGAAGAAAAGTGTTGATTTTAGAATTTTTATTTATTATATTTTATTTATTTTATTTTTTCTTATGTGTATCAGTGTATATGTGAGTGTCACATCATCCCTTTCTCTTTATCTCTTTTTCTTTTTTTCTCTGTATGTGTTTTTTCTTTAAAGCTTTAAAGCTGAATTCTTTTACCTTAAATGATATGATTGAATAAATAAAATTAACCAGCGTGACAAGAAATTAGCGCTTTCCAAACAAAATTTGATGCCAAACAATTTAGACTTTCAACACTCACTTCATGTTTGTTGTTGACATTGAGGATTAAGTCTTAACGAATTTAATTCTGAAAATCAGTCTGCTCCCATTTACATGGTTTATGGTGAGGTTGTAAATATCTTTGCTAATATTATAATTAAAGCAAGGATGTTGTACTTTTGGCGCTGATTACCTGAAGTGCAAATGCAAATGTGTAAAGTGCAAAATAATGCAAATGTGTAAAGTGCAAATGCAAATGTGTAAAGTGCAAATGTGTAAAGTGCAAATGCAAATGTGTAAAGTGCAAATGCAAATGTGTAAAGTGCAAATGCAAATGTGTAAAGTGCAAATGCAAATGTGTAAAGTGCAAATGCAAATGTGTAAAGTGCAAATGCAAATGTGTAAAGTGCAAATGTGTAAAGTGCAAATGCAAATGTGTAAAGTGCAAATGCAAATGTGTAAAGTGAAAATGCAAATGTGTAAAGTGCAAATGCAAATGTGTGAAGTGAAAATGCAAATAAGCAATCCTGTGCAGTATATACATTTGGTGAACAACTGCATATCACACAGAGAGTTTAGGCAGATGCTCTGAAAAGCATTCAGAAAATAATATGTGAAGTAGGACTGAGTGGGTTTTGGTTGAAGGAACAGAATATTGACTGCAGTCACAAATGATATGAAACAGTCAAACAATACATATGATACGCATTTCTCCTTAAGCGTTACACATTAGTAAATATGGAAGGGCGAACACAAACTATACAACTTACTGAATATTTAAAACAAAATTTTATGTTCAAAATATTTAACCCTGTTATCATCAAATGTTTCTAAACCCACCCACCCCCCTTCACACACACCACACACACACACACACACACACACACACACACACACACACACACACACACACACACACACACACACGCGTCGTGCATCGCATGCACCACACACACACACACAACCACACACACACACCACACACACACCACACACACACACTCACCTCACACACACACACACACACACACACACACAACACACACACACACACACACACACACACCACACACAACACACACACACACACCACACACACACACACACAACACACACACACACAACACACACACAGAGAGAGAATTTCCTGATAATGCAAAGACCAAACAAATTCCTGCAAGCGGCGCCATGTTTGGCTTCGCCCTTCGGAATAAACGTCATTATCATTATTGCTGTTTGCCTGTCAGCTTGTCTATGCGTCTGCTTGCGTGTTGATCTGGGGACGGTATAGCCTAGTGGTCAGAACATTGCGCTCGCAGTTTGACGACCCGGGTTCGATTCCTGTACGAGGGGATTTTTTCCCCGGAGTTAACATCAGTGCTGACTCCACTTTCCCCAAAAGTCTTTCGGATGAGACTATAAACCGAGGCCATGTGTGCGGAACGCACGCAGAACATCTTGCGCACACGTTAAATCCTGTTCCGCTTTTCATAAGAGAAGGCCATTGTGTGGCGGTGGGAACACATAACATTTACAAAACTGCATACACACGGGGACTGGATGTAAAAAAAAGCACACGAGTGCTTATCCCATTATCCTCGATATAAAAGAATAAAATGAATAAAAATAAGTTTTTAAAAACTATATACCATACCATGCCATACCATACCATACATTACCATACCATACCATGCCATACTATACCATACCATACCATACCATTCATTACCATACCATACCATACTATACCATACCATTCATTAACATAGTATAGCATAGAATAGCATAGCATAGCATAGCATAGCATAGCATAGCATAGCATACCCTACCCTACCCTACCCTACCCTACCCTACCCTACCCTACCCTACCTTACCCTACCCTACCCTACCCTACCCTACCCTACCTACCATACCATACCATACCATACCATACCATACCATACCATACCATACCATACCTTTTAGGTAAATGATTGCATGCGTAGTTGTGAACAAACGTGTGTGTGTGTGTGTGTGTGTGTGTGTGTGTGTGTGTGTGTGTGTGTGTGTGTGTGTGTGTGTGTGTGTGTGTGTGTGTGTGTGTGTGTGTGTGTGTGTGTGTGTGAGAGAGAGAGAGAGAGACAGACAGACAGACAGACAGACAGACAGACAGACAGACAGACAGACAGACAGACAGACAGACAGACAGACAGATATAAGAAGAAACAGACAGAAAGACTTGCAGGGCGGGGTAACAGATGTCTTTAGGAGAAAATGGTTGCTGAGGTGTGTGTGTGTGTGTGTGTGTGGTGTGTGTGTGTGTGTGTGTGTGTGTGTGTCTGTGTCTGTGTCTGTGTCTGTGTCTGTGTCTGTGTCTGTATGCGCGTGCGTGCATGTGTGTGTGTGTGTGTGTGTGTGCGTGTGTGTGAGACAAAGACACACACACAGACACACAAGAAGACAGACAAAAAAACAACAGCTGTCTGCATGTTAAAAAGCCATTCTCAAGAGTCCCTATGTGCATGACTAGTACCCATCTCTTTCATAAGGACCAGTAGTTTGCCTGTCGCCCAACGCATTACAACAACAACAATTACCACAACAACAAACCAACGGAATGATGGTCTCTGTTTTCACCGCACAGTCATGCATGTTAGCTCTGACCCCCCCCCCCCCCCCCTTCCCCCCTCCCCTCCCATCTCCGTTCCTCTCAAACCACCCCCCTCCCCCATTTCATGTTTTCTCGCCCCCTCCCCCGGCCCTCTCAGTAGCACTTTGTGCTTCATGCAGTAAGAAGCTTGTATCGTTATGGTAGGGGCGGGATAGCCTGGTGGTCAAAACATTGCGAGCTCGCAATTTGACGACCCGGGTTCGATTCCCGTTGGAGGGGATTTTTCCCTGGAGTTAATATCAGTGCTGACTCCACTCTCCACACAACCCTTTTGGATGAGACTATAACACGAGGCCCGTGTGGAACGCACGCAGAACATCTTACGAACACGTTAAAATCCTGTTCACATTTCGTAGGAGTAACCATTAAAAAATGATCTTTTATATCGAGGATAATGGAATAAGCACTCATGTGCCTTTTTTTACATCCAGTCTCCGTGTGTATGCAGTTTTATAAATCTTGTCATCTGTTCCCACTGGCACACAATGGCCTACTCTTACGAAAAGCGGAACAGGATTTAATGTGTGCGCAAGATGTTCTGCGTGCGTTCGCACATGGGGCCTCGGTTTATAGTCTCATCCAGAAGGACTTTTGGGGAGAGTGGAGTCAGCACTGATGTTAACTTTTGAGGAAAAATCTCCTCAAACCTGGGTCGTCAAATTGCAAGCTCAATGTTCTGACCACTAGGCTATCCCGTCCCCAAGAGAGAGAGAGAGAGAGAGAGAGAGAGAGAGAGAGAGAGAGAGAGAGAGAGAGAGAGAGAGAGAGAGAGAGAGAGAGAGAGAGAGAGAGAAAAATACCCCCCCCCCCCCCCCTCTATCAGCACGGAGCAATTGTCTGGCTGTCAGTGTAATCACAGGAATGAAGACAGATGGCTGCAGTGTTAGGACACAGTTACAGCATCACGGTATGTAACCAGGTGCTCTCCCCTTCCTTCTTCTCTGTGGCTGCTCTTCCTTCTGTACTGGTGGTGGTGGTGGTGGTAGTGCAAGTGGTGGTGATGGTGTTGGGGGGGGGGGGTGACTTAAGTCCAGTCACTGACTTATGCTGAGTGTCCACTGCTGTTGCTTGATATGTAGGCCTGATGTCATCATCGATATAATAGGAAGGACGGTGGCAGGATGGTTAAGACGTTCGCCTGCCAATATGAAAATCGTGAGTTTCTGGGTTCGTACCCAGCCTCGCCCTTTCTTCCCAGTTTGACAAAAAAAATCGAACTGAATGTCAAAGTCATTCAGATGAGACTCAAAACCGAGGCCCCGTGTGCGAATGCACGCAGAACATCTTGTGCACACGTTAAAACCCCGTTCCACCTTTCGGAAGAGTAGGCCATCGTGTGCCGGTAGGAGCGGATGACAAAATTATAACAAACCAGCATGCACACAGGTGTCGTATTTAGACACCATCCCTGAGGAAAAATCGGGGAGTTGGAGTCCCAGAGCGGCTCGGGGCTGTAGGTATATGGCAACGTTCTGTCTGGGCTCCTGCGACAGTACTGGAACCATTCGTATCGGTCATTGCCTTTCCAATGGATCATTCCAGTGCCGTGGAGAGGGGGATCTGCTGCATGGGTAACAGCTTGCCCTCCATACATACTTGCCCAGGCTTTGCGCTCTAAAAGACTAGAGCGCAACTCCATAGTCTTCCGAGACTGATGAGTGCCTACTAATACTGTCATCAATACGTAGATCTGGCTGATTACATGAAGATCTAAGTTGAGGGGATGGGATAGCTCAGTGTTCATAGCGCTCGCTTTCCCCAAGTCAAGTTAAGCAGCGTCATCGAGCGTGGTTACCAAGTGAATGGATGGCCGTTTGGGCTCCTTGGCTTCAGTACAGTCGCCCCCCCCCCCTCCCGGTTCACCCAGCTGTCAATGGGTACCTGCCCTCTTTAGGGTCAGGGAAGGTAAAGCAGCGAGGGAGAGGAGATGGGTGCCGCCCTCAATATGCTGCCTTCTAGAGAAGCCGAGGTCTCTGACGCCTCGTTCCACTACGACCACACAGGTTATGGGACACCTTTACCTTTTACCATTATTTTTAGATTACTTTACTAGACCGCCTGCTGTGCAGGCAATGTGCTGAATTGTTCCTAGTTGTCATGCAATGCACTGTCAGTCAAGGGGAAAGTGAAGCACTCTCCTTCTATCTCCCTTGTGCCCGCACCTATCTGTCAACTGTTTTTCTCTCTCTTTTTTTTTTTTTTGCAGATGTGAACAAGTCTATTGTTTCAAATGTTTTTTTTGTGCGGGTTTTTTTATGTCCATGTATGAAATCCTTCTTCTTCTTTTCAATTCTTCGCAATTCTCCGCAATTCTTCACGATTTTTCTTCTTTTTTCTTCTTCTTCTTTCTTCTTCTTCTTCTTCTTCTTCTTCTTCTTCTTCTTCTTCTTCTTCTTCTTCTTCTTCTTCTTCTTCTTCTCTTCTTCAGAAATCTTCTTCAGAATTCTTCATCAGAATTCTTCTTCTTCTTCAGAATTCTTCTTCTTCTTCTTCAGAATTCTTCGTCTTCCTCTTCTTCTTCTGCACATTTCTTTTTCTCCTTTGCAATTGTTTTTCTTCACAATTCTTCTTTCACAATTTGTCTTGTTCCTTGCAAATTTTTCTTCTTCTTCTTCTTCTTCTTCTTCTTCTTCTTCTTCTTCTTCTTCTTCTTCTTCTTTCTTCTTCTTTCTTCTTCTTCTTCTTCTTCTCCTTCTTCTTCTTCTTCTTCAGAATTCTTCTTCTTCTTCAGAATTCTTCTTCTTCTTCTTCTTCTTCTTCAGAAATCTTCTTCAGAATTCTTCTTCAGAATTCTTCTTCTTCTTCTTCAGAATTCTTCGTCTTCCTCTTCTTCTTCTGCACATTTCTTTTTCTCCTTTGCAATTGTTTTTCTTCACAATTCTTCTTTCACAATTTGTCTTGTTCCTTGCAAATTTTTTTTTCTTCTTCTTCTTCTTCTTCTTCTTCTTCTTCTTCTTTCTTCTTCTTCTTCTTCTTCTTCTTCTTCTTCAGAATTCTTCTTCTTCTTCAGAATTCTTCTTCTTCTTCAGAATTCTTCTTCAGAATTCTTCTTCTTCTTCTTCAGAAATCTTCTTCAGAATTCTTCTTCAGAATTCTTCTTCTTCTTCAGAATTCTTCGTCTTCCTCTTCTTCTTCTGCGCATTTCTTCTTCTCCTTTGCAATTGTTTTTCTTCACAATTCTTCTTTCACAATTTGTCTTGTTCCTTGCAAATTTTTTTCTCTTCTTCTTCTTCTTCTTCTTCTTCTTCTTCTTCTTCTTCTTCTTCTTCTTCTTTCTTCTTCTTCTTCTTCTTCTTCTTCTTCAGAAATCTTCTTCAGAAATCTTCTTCAGAAATCTTCTTCAGAATTCTTCTTCTTCTTCTTCAGAATTCTTCT
>CM060339.1:27876015-27881015 GCA_030674155.1 Stramonita haemastoma
AGAGGAGAGAGAGAGAGAGAGAGAGAGAGAGAGAGAGAGAGAGAGCATATTCAGCTTACATCATCATAAAAAACCCAGTCAATAAAGTATTTAAAAACATCCATAAAAATACTTCTTTAAACAATAATTGTCATCAATGAAACCTATAGGAGATGAAAAAAACAAAACATAAAAAACAAAAAACAAAACAAAAACCAACAAAAAAAAAAAAATAAAAACAAACAAAAAACCACCATGAGAAGCAACAACACAGAAACAAACAATCAAAAAGCAAAATAAAAAACAAAATAGAACTAGGAACAACAATACTGTAGATATAAAAATATCAAATAGCAACGAAATAGCATTTAAAGTTATATGAACCAGGTTTAAATCAACTCAAATCATTAAAATATCATATATACTATTAAAAAGAAGACTACAATCATTTAGGGCATGGTACACAAGGCATCACATAATGCGACATATTTTTAAACCAGAACATTCATATTATGAAAATCAAATACATTCCAAAGGAATAGTAAGGAGAGCCATTACTAAGAGAAATACCCAAACAAAAAGACAAAGAAAAAACCAAACAACAACAATGTAATTACAAGCAGGCAAAACACGTCAAGAATAGTATGTATAAAAACATTTATATAAAAAAGTCTAGTATTTAGACATAATCTAATACATTTTCAGATAGTGCAATACATGATGAAAAATCAAGATAACATTTTCAAATAATAATACACATAAGATACAAATCCTAATTCAGCAACTAAAAAGTATTACTATTTATAAAAAAGAAAAAAAAAAAAAAAAAAAAAAAAAAGGATTGCCAATAACACGGATTCCAAATAACATACAAGTGTTCAGTTCATAAGCATACTATTCAAAACGTGTAGTGGGGGTTCTGTTGTGTAATTAACATACAAACACTCAGTTTGTAAACATACTATTCATAACATGTAGTAGGGGCTCTGTTGTGTCAGCATATTATTAAGTATTTTTGAGGTGGGTATAAATGGCTTTCTTGAAAGTTTCTTTACTCTGGGATGTTTTCACATGTGCCGGAAGCGTGTTCCAGAGTAAGCCACCTGAGTATGCAAGGCTTGATTTAAACAAGTCAATTCTAGGTTTTGGTAGTTGAATTTTGTTGGAGTATCGGGAAGACATATGGAATTTAGATTGGAGGGTTTGTGGAGCAAGTCCTGTCATGATTTTGTGCATAAGTATTCCTTTATTTATGGTGAACATATCTTTTTAATGGAAGAACCTCAAGTTTTTCATAGTCTGTCTCAGTTAAAGTAGATGATTTTAAGAGAACTGCTTTGAGTGCTCTTTTGTACATGCTGTTAAGAGGTTTTAGGATATTGGCACTGGCTGTATCAAAAAGCGTAGAACAATAATTAAAGGAAGATAAAATGTGAGCATGTAGGAATACTCTTCTGGCATGTATGTTGATAAAGTGTTTAATTTTGCATAATTGGTACACTTGTTTGGAAACTGTTTTGCATAATTTATTAATGTGCATCATCCATGAAAGGTTGTTGTCAATCATTACACCTAGAAGTTTATGGTTATCAACTTCTTCAATAGTTTCATTGTTGATTGATATAGGTGGAAGTCTGGTTGTCATGTTTTGTCTTTTTTGTCTTGTTGTAATAAGCATGATTTTGGTTTTGTGGGGGTTAAGTGACATATGGTTGTAATCACACCATTTGCTTAAAGCATTAACGCTATTTTGTAATGAGGTAGATATTTTGTTTAGGCTGTTGTGGCTAGTATGAATTGTAGTGTCATCACAAAAAAGTTCACATGATTCTTCGATGTAGAGTGGGAGGTCATTAACATATATAGAAAATAAAAGTGGGCCTAAAACAGACCCTTGTGGTATTCCATATTTTACAGGTAGTGTACATGATTTTGTGGTGTTGATTGAAATGTATTGTTGTCTGTTATGCAGGAATGATCTAATCAGCATCATACTGTTAGTAGATATTCCATAGAGCGATAGTTTTCTGCATAGCAGTTCATGATCAATGACATCAAACGCTTTGGCGAAGTCTACAAAGAGAGCTCCACAAAATTTGTTATCATTTATGTTATTGTGCCAAGTATCTACAATGCTAGTAAGGGCTGTGTGGCATGAATGATTTTTCCTAAATCCTGATTGGTTATCAATTAAAAGGCCATAATGTTCTAAATGTTGGCTAAGATATTTGTGTATATGTTTTTCAAGTGGTTTAGATATAATTGATAATATTGATATTGGCCTATAATTGCATGGGTTTGAAGTGTCACCAGATTTATAAAAGGGAATGATTTTGGCCACTTTGAACTGTGATGGGAAGTAACACTTTGTAATACACAAGTTATAAATATAAGTGAGTGTATCAGCTAAAATTGGTGCTGCGATTTTGATAATTTTTCCATCCAGACCATCTGGACCTCGACTGCTAGTTTGTTTTAATCGTTGGAGGGTTTGATAGACTTCTGCTATGTTCAATGGTGGTATATTCATGTTTGAATTGATATTTTTGGATCTACAAAAAGTTTTCAGTTTTTCTAGAGAATTTTGTTCAACATTATTTTGTTTTATCAATGAGTCGGTTATGGTTGTGAAATGGGTATTTAGGTGATCAGGAGAAATGTTCTGAATAATGGGGATTGATGATGATTTGTTGGTTAGCTGATTGATAGCTTTCCACATTGATTTCGAATTTTGTTTTGATGAAGTCAGATTTTGAAAGTACTTTTGTTTACTTGCTCGCTTTAATGAATTAACTTTGTTCCTTTGTGCTTTGTATTCATCAAATTTTCCTGCTTTTAGTAGGTTATCTCGATGACGTGCTTCAGTCATAATTTCATTCGTTAACCATTCAGGCCGTACTTTATGTTTTACTCTGTGGGTTTTAAAGGGAGCATGTTTGTCATAAAGCGACGTGAATGTTTCCAGCCAGAAGGTCAAGGCTTCCTCTGGATCTGTAAAATTGTAAACATTATTAAGAGGAGAATTTAGGAGATCATTTAGGAAATAGTTTTCATCAAATTTTGTAAATGATCGGTAAGTAACTTGCTTATGTCCTACTTTTGGGATTTGTGTACCTTTTCTATTCCATGTGATACATATAGGAAGATGGTCACTACAGCCATGGATGGGTATACATAATTCCTTAATATTTTGCTTATGTGTTATGTAAATATGGTCAATTAGTGTTCTGCTACTAGATGTTATTCGTGTTGGTGTATCAACAATTTGTGTAAGGTTATAGGTGTCTAACTTGTTTATCCATGAGGGCTGAGGTTTGAGTAAGTCTATATTGAAATCGCCCAAAAGTAATGTTTCTATAGTGTCAAGAGATGCTGAGTCCATCATTGTGGAGAATCTATCTGTCCAGTTAATTCTTTCAGATGGATTTCTATAGATAAATCCAATTCTGATAGGTTTGTTTCGTTTGAGCTTAACTTCAATCCAGACTGATTCAACCTGATGGTTTTCTAGATCTGGAATACGTTTGAAGTTTAATGCTTCATTGATATATACAAGTACGCCAGTGGATTTGGGGAGTAATGGATCTTTGCGTATGAGTTGGTAACCAGGAATTACGACATCTGTATCTGGTATATTGTTTGAAAGTCTGGATTCAGTAATTCCAAAAATATGAAAGGGCTTATCAGAATTGTATAGTAGGGTTTGTACATCTGATATTTTGTTTAGTACGCTATTTGCATTTAGGTGTCCATATACGCAGTCCATCTTTCCTGGGCCAGTTATTTGATGAGATAACCATGTTGATAAATGGAATAATAGGCAAATCACAAAAACTAAATTAAAAAAATATGACTTAATTAATCGCAATATGTAATATAACCACAATCCAATACAGTAAGTAATAACGCACAGATGAATAAAACAATGTAAAGTTAAAATAAACAAATTGACAAAGAAAAGAACTGCCACAATAATCCAATACAGTAAGTAATAATGCACTGATGAATATAAAACAATGTGAAGTCAAAGCAAATAAATTGACAAAGAAAAGAAATGCCACAGAGAGTAGAAGATGTCCGTGACTTAGATTTTAGGAATATTTTCCAACTGCAGTAGTTTCTTCTCTATTACAAGGCAATGTAGAGTGTCTTTTTGCAGTCACAGATAACCACACAGTGATTTATAGTGTCCTCCTGTGGCTACACATAGCACCTTCACCTTCACAACAGGTTTTAAGTTCACAATGTGAGGTTAGCTTTTAAATTCACAAAATTCTGCAGTCACTGATAACCACACAGCAATTTATAGTGTCCATCTGTGGTTTCAGATAACCACACAGCACTTTCACATTCACAACAGAATTTAAATTCACATATCAGGTGGCTGCCTTGTCCTGTTGATGTCCAACTAAGAAACGTTCCTGGGCGTAGTCAATTCTAGTCCCTTTTAATGTCTCAGTATAAGGCAGATTTTTTTTCCACACCTTTAAGTACAACAGAGTGTGGTCTATATTTTGTTTTTTATTCCCCAAGAATACAGTCCAGATTTTTTCATTTGAAGATTATTTGTCCTGGACTTTTCACTTCAAAGAATACAGTTCTGATTTTCTTTGTTAAGGAATACAGTCTATAGTAGGTTTTTTCTTTTTCTTTTTTAACTTTGGCAGCTGATTGGCCAACGGCAACAGTATATGTAGTATACTTATACTCAACACACACATACACAAACACACACACACACACACACACACACACACACACACACACACACACACACACACAACATTGTAAGCATTTAAAAAAAAAAAAAAAAAAAAAAAAAAAAAAAAATTTAGTTACTTGGTCATAGGGAGGGAGGGAGACGAGAGATGAGAGTTCTAGAGGCAGAGGAAAGAGGAGAGAGAGAGGAGAGAGAGGAGAGAAGAGAGAGAGAGAGAGAGAGAGAAAGAGAGAGGAGAGAGAGAGAGAGGAGAGAGAAGAGAGAGAGAGAGACAGACAGACAGACAGACAGACAGACAGAC
>CM060339.1:27898598-27911098 GCA_030674155.1 Stramonita haemastoma
GGGGGGTGGGGGTTGTTGTTGTTGTTATTATCATTATTGCTGTTACAGGTTTTCCAGAGTATGAAGCTGACAGCCTATGACAAGTGGTTATGGTTTATATTGATGCTGTTGTTATTATTATTATTATTATTATTATTATTATTATTATTATTATTATTATTGCTATTATTATTGCTGTTACATGTTTTCCAGTGTCTGAAGCTTACAGCCTATGACAGGTGTTTGTAGTTTATATAGATGTTGTTATTGTTATTATTATTGCTGTTACAGGTTTTTTAGAGTCTGAAGCTGACAGCCTATGACAGGTGGTTGTAGTTTATATGGATGTTGTTGTTGTTGTTATTATTATTATTAATATTATTATTATTATTATTATTATTATTATTATTATTATTATTATTATTATTAATATTATTATTATTATTATTATTATTGCTGTTGCAGGTTTTCCAGAGTCTGAAGCTGACGGCCTATGACCTCAACGTGGACATGTTGGACGTTCATGCTGTGAGTCGGCGTTGCTTTCTTCTTTCTTTTTTTCTTTCTCTTCATCTTTTTTCGTTCCTTAGCTAGAGCTCCAAGATCCATGTATGGTGAGATTTTGCATGTATGACTATTTCAACTGACCATTTAGGAAACTGCATTCAGACTTCAGAGAGTTGGTTGCCTTCAAAATGGAAGTCAAAATCAAGTAAATGGAAGTCAAAATCAGATAAAACGGAAGTCAAAATCAAGTAAACTGAAGTCAGAATCAAGTGAAATGGAAATCGGAATCAAATAAAATGGATCAAGTAAAGTGGAAGTCAGAATCAAGTCAAATGGAAGTCAGACTCAAGTCAAATGGAAGTCAGAATCAAGTCAAATGGAAGTCAGAATTAAGTCAAATGGAAGTCAGAATCAAGTCAAATGGAAGCCAGAATCAAGTCAAATGGAAGCCAGAATCAAGTCAAATGGAAGCCAGAATCAAGTCAAATGGAAGCCAGAATCAAGTGGGATCAAACGGGAGCTGAAGAGCCGAGTGGTTAGAGCCTTGTGCTCCTGATCTGATGGCCAGGGATCCATCCACCAAGACACCCCTCCACGGGGGATGTTCCCCCTGGAGTTAAATTTAATACCAACTGCCACTCCCCCAAAAGTGCTTCAAATGAGATAATAAACCAAGGTCGTGAATGCGAGTGCACACAGAACATCATGTGTACATGTTAAATCCCGTTCACACAGTTCACAAGAGTGTGTTATTCTGTGTCATTAGGGACAAATAGCAATTTTTTTTTTAAAGATGCATGCACACTGGTGTTGTGTTTAGACTTCATACCGGAAGTCAAGTTAAAACATGGCTACCTCAGTAGTGGGCAAAAATGGTAGCATACGCAAAATCTCACCATTGGTGAATCTTGGAGCTCTTGTTGAGGTATAAAATATTTAAAAGATCAGATCCAAGTCATATCCAGATAAAATCAAATAAGGAATATTTTCTGTGATACGAAGAAAAAGCAGGAAACATTAACAACATGTCTTCTTTTTCATATCCCAAGATTTTTTTTTATGATAATGAGACAAGCTGTTGACCAATACCACACTTGCTAGACATCTTTGTGTGCTCTGTTATTATTACATTTTATATTTAGTAGGTTTTTTACATCTTGCCAGAAAGAAAACCAGAAGGTTACCAAAGAAAAGTGACTCTATTTTTTTTATTTTTTTATTTTTTATTTAGTTATTCTCTTATATCGAGGATAATGGAATAAGCACTCATATGCATTTTTACATCCAGTCCCTGTGTATATGCATTTTTGTCAATCTTGTCATCTGTTCCCACCGGCACACAATGGCCTTCTCTTACAAAAAGTGGAACAGGATTTAATGTGTGCACAAGATGTTTTGCGTGCGTTCGCACACAGGGTCTCAGTTTATAGTCTCATTGGAGAGACTTTTAGGGGGAGTGGAGTCAAGCACTGATGTTAACTCCAGAGGAAAATCCCCTCGAACGGGAATCGAACTCGGGTCAAATTTGGGAGCGCAATGTTCTGACCACTAGGTTATCCCGCCCCCTTTTGATTGATGTGTGCAGGATCGCAACACGTTCCACAGATTCGACAAATTCAACGCCAAGTACAATCCCATCGGAGAGAGTCGACTGAGGGAGATTTTCATCAAGACAGACAACTACATCCAGGGCAAATACTTTGCGCATATCATGAAGGTAAGTCACCCAAAGCATGCTGTTTTAGTCTCAAGAGTGTGTGTGTGTGTGTGTGTGTGTGTGTGTGTGTGTGTGTGTGTGTGTGTGTGTTTGTGGGGATGTGTGTGTGTTTGTGGGGATGTGTGTAAGTGTGTGTGGGTGTGTGTATGTAAGTGGGTGTATGTATGAGTGTATATATGTGTGTGTGTGTGTGTTTGTGGGGATGTGTGTGTTTGTGTGCGTGTGTGTGTATATGTGTGTGTGTGTGTGTGTGTGTGTGTGTGTGTGTGTGTGTGAGAGAGAGAGAGAGAGTGTGTGTGTGTGTGTGTGTGTGTGTGTGTGTGTGTGTGTGTGTGTGTGTGTGTGTGTGTGTGTGTGTGAGAGAGAGAGAGAGAGAGAGTAAAAAGAGAGAGAGAGGAGAGAGAGAGAGAGGAGGAGAGGAGGAGGAGAGAGAGAGAGAGAGGAGAGAGAGAGAGCATGTGTGTGTTTCAGTATATGAGTTTTTGTGTGTGTGTCTCTGTGTGTGTATGTAAGAGTGTATGTGTGTGTCTGCATGTGTTTTGTTTTGAGGATGATGGAATAAGCACTCATTTGCTTTTTTGATTAGATCCTGTCCCTGTGTGCATGTAGTTTTTTGTAAATTTTGACATCTGTTCCCACTGGCACACAATATCTCCACTCTTTGGAAAGATGTATAATTGTTGTGTGTGTGTGTGAGAGAGAGAGAGAGAGAGAGAGAGAGAGAGAGGGGGGGGGGGGGGGAGAGAGAGTGAGTGATGATGATTATGTGTGTTTGAGTTTGTGTGTGATGTGGGTCTGTTTGCATAACATGTGCACATGCATGTGCTAGCATATGTATATAAAAGGTAAAGGTATCCCATAACTTAGGCTGTCGAAGGGGAGCAAGGCATCAGAGACCTCAGCTTCTCTAGGGGCCACCATATTGAGGGTGGCACCCATCTCCTCTCCCTTACTACCTTATTAAAAGAAAAAAGCAGAAAAAATGATCAGTGACATTGTCCAAACCCTCTGACCCATCTCATTCGCCTGGTAGACATTAATTTTTTTTCTGTGTGTTGCAGGAGGTGATTGATGACCTGGAGGAAAGCAAGTACCAGAACGCGGAGTTCCGCCTGTCCATCTACGGGCGGTCCATTCACGAGTGGGACCGCCTGGCCCAGTGGGCCATCAAGCACCAGGTGCACTCCGACAACGTGCGCTGGATGATTCAGATGCCAAGACTCTAGTCAGTTTATTTGGGGTTTGGGGGGGGGGTGTGTGGGGGGGGGGGGGGGGGGGGGGGAGTGTATGTGGGGGGGGGGGGGGGGGGTATTTGTGTGTGTGTGTGTTGTGCGCTGGATGATACAGATGCCGTGACTCTAGTCAGTTTGGGGTTTGGTGGTTCGGAGGGTGGTGGTGGTGTTTGTGTGTGGGGGAGTAGAGGTGGAGTGGGGGGAGGGGGGATGTTGTGTGTGTGGGGGTGTGAGGGTCAGTTGGGGGGGGGGGGGGGTTGTGGGGGTGTATTGTGTATGTGGGGGGGGGTGGGGGTGTGTGCATGTGTGTATATTATGTGTGTGGGGGTGTATTGTGTGTGTGTGAGTGTGTGTGTGTGGGTGTATTGTGTGTGTGTGTGTGTGTGGGGGGGGGGGGGGCGTATTGTGTGTGTGGGGGTGGGGAGTCTATGTATGTGTGTGTATGTATTGTGTGTGTGTATCCATATATATTAAATGCATGTTAATGTAAAAAAAAAACCCACAAAAAAACCCAACATATATATATATATATATATATATATATATATATATATATATATATATATTATATATATATATATAATAGAGTCACTTTCATAAAAACCCTTACTTGTGCTGGGCAGCACTATCTGGAGGCACACAGTTGAGGTAGAATAGTTTTATAGTTTTAAAAGATTACAAATGAAGCTGAACACTCTTGTGTTTTTGTTATTATTTTACTCTATATGTATCATACATATCAAATATGTGTAATAATTATGCCTATTTTTGAGGAGATGCGTGCTTGTGCGTCTGTTTTCTACCATCTGTGTGTGTTTGTTTGTGTGCGTAAATTTAAAATCCTTTAATCTTTATAAAAAAAATTATTTATTCTTTTATATTGAGGATAAAGGAATAAGCACTCATGTGCTTTTTTACATCCAGTCCCTGTGTCATGATAGTGACCTACTTCACACATCTGCCATTTGGCTGAATTAGGTTTAAAATTGTGGTAAATGCTGTTTACTGGTTGTGTTTGTGTATGCAGTTTTGTAAATCTTGTCATCTGTTCTGGGTTTTTTTTTTCTTTTGTGAACAGTTGCACATATGTCGATGTGTGAAACGCACGCTCTTTGATTTGGATGTTTTACATGATGCAGCACTACACAAACTCCACACATATATCATTATTATTATCTGTTATATCGTATGTTTGTGTGTCCAGTGACGTGTTCAAGAACAACAAGCTGGTGACCAGCTTCAACGACATCCTGATCAACATCTTCCAGCCCTGTTTGAGGTCACCATGGACCCCAGGAGTCACCCAGAACTCCACGCCTTTCTCCAGTTTGTGAGTATATATAATATACATAAACACACACAACCCTTCCTCTGTCTGTGTCTGTGTCACACATCCCCCCCACACACGTGGGGACTGGATGTAAAAAAAAAAAAAAAAAAGCACATGAGTGCTTATTCCACTATTCTCATTATTATTATTCAAGCCATTGTGTGCCGGTGGGAACAGATATTTACAACACTGCATAAACATGGGGACTGGATGAAAAAAAGCACAAGAGTGCTTATCCTATTATCCTCGTTAGAAAAGAATTAAATTAAATTCTCGATATAAAAGAATAAATGATAAATAATAATGATAATAATAATGATAATGCTAAAGTTAGAGCACCCCATCCTTTGAATATCCAAGCAATCCAAGTAAGTTCAGTTCATGCTATAATTACCACCAGCTGGACTGGACTGGGATAGGACAGGATGAGATGGATAGCCAGTTAAAAGTGGGAGGGGGGAGGGGGAAGGAAAACTGACAGCTGTGACTTCTCTCCTTATCCTCCTCCTTTAGGTGACTGGGTTCGATGATGATGACGATAACAACAATGATAGCGATAATAATAATAATAATAATAATAATAATAATAATAATAGTAATAATAAACTTAGAGCACCCCATCCTTCAAGTATCCAAGCAATCCAAGTAAGTTCATTTTGTGCTATAATTACCACCAGCTGGACTGGGATGGGATGGGATGGATAGCCAGCTGAAAGTGGCAGGGGGGAACTGACAGCTGTGAATTCTCTCCTCCTCCTTCTTCAGGTGACAGGGTTCGATTCTGTGGACGACGAATCGAAGCCGGAGCACATCGTGTTTGACACGGACACGCCCCTGCCTGCTGACTGGAACAACGAGGAGAACCCCCCCTACATGTACTACCTCTACTACACCTACGCCAACATGATCGTCCTCAACAACTTCCGCAGGTCAGTGGTGTCATGTCTGTGTGTGTGTGTGTGTGTGTGTGTGTGTGTGTGTGTGTGTGTGTGTGTGTGTTTGTGAGCATGTGTGTGTGTGTGTGTGTGTGTGTGTTTCTGTCTGTCTGTCTGTCTGTCTGTCTGTCTGTCTGTCTGTCTGTCTGTTTCTCCTTTCTTCCCCCTTCCCCCCCTCTCTCTCTCTCTCTCTCTCTCTCTCTCTCTCTCTCTCTCTCTCTCTCTCTCTCTCTCTCTCTCTCTCTCTCTCTCTCTCTCTCTCTCTCTTTTCTTTCTGTTTGTCTGTCTGTCTGTCTCTCTCTCTCCATTTCTGTGTCTATCTCTCTCTCTATCTGTCTGTCTGTCTTCTCTCTCTGTCTGTCTGTCTGTCTGTCTGTCTGTCTGTCTGTCTGTCTGTCTGTCTGTCTGTCTGTCTGTCTCTCTCTCTCTCTCTCTCTCTCTCTCTCTCTCTGTGTCTCTCTCTGTGTCTCTCTCTGTGTCTCTGTCTGTCTGTCTGTCTGTCTGTCTGTCTCTCTCTCTCTCTCTCTCTCTGTCTCTCTCTCAGTCTCTCTCTCTCTCAGTCTCTCTCTCTCTCAGTCTCTCTCTCTCTCAGTCTCTCTCTCTCAGTCTCTCTGTCTGTCTGTCTGTCTGTCTGTCTGTTTCTGTCTGTCTGTCTGTCTGTTTCTGCCTCTCTCTCTCTCTCTCTCTCTCTCTCTCTCTCTCTCTCTCTCTCTCTCTCTCTCTCTCTCTCTCTCTCTCTCTCTCTCTCTCTCTCTCTCTCTCTCAATATTTCTATCAACATAATCATATGGGGAGTGGGGAATATACCCAGTGGTTAAAGCATCACACTTGTGATCTGATGACCTAGGGACAAGCCCCTATGGAGATACCCTTCATAGGGAATTTTTCCATGGAGTTAACATCAGTACTGACTCCGCTTTCCCAAAAGTCCTTGGATGAGACTATAAACAGAAGCCCTGTGTGACAATGCATGCAGAACAGCTTGCACGCGCATTAAAAACCTGTTCTGCATTTTGGAAGAGTAGGCCATTTTATGCCAGTAGGAATGGATGACAGGATTTTAAAAACACATGCATGTCTCATGTTTAAGCCATTACGAAGCCAGATTGAAGCTACCGTAATGGTGGGCTAAAAACGGCTGCACATTCATTAAAATCTCACCATTAGTGAACCGCACAGCTCTAGCCAAGGAAAGAAAGAAAAAAACAACAACAACAAAGCAATTGTGTGGCAGTATTGTTCTCCCTTTTGCATAAGAAAAAAGAAAAACCTAGTGCCAAACTATATTACATTGTGTGATCAGCCACATGACCATACACCGACAGTGTCAAACCCACCTCTTCACCCCATTTGTAAAATTTATTAGTTGTTGTTGGCTGCTTGTGTGTTGTATAGTCCGATGCAAGCACTTTGATCTTTTTTCTTTTTTTTTTACATGATGTAGCACTGTATAAATTCCATGGATTATTATTATCATTATTATATTATTACTATCATCATCATCATCATCGTCATCGTCATCATCATCATCATTTTAATCATTACTACACATTTTCTCTCTCTCGGAGAAACGAAAAGATGTTTCAATGACTTTGAATCCCAGTTAGACAGAGAAAAAGGGTCAGTGACAGTGACTCAATGGCACAGTCCTTTGTGTGTGTGTGCAGGGAGAGGGGGCTGTGCACCTTTGTGTTGCGGCCACACTGTGGGGAGGCGGGGGTCGGCCACTCACCTGGTGACGGCCTTCATGCTGGCCGAGAGCATCGCTCATGGGCTGCTGCTCAGAAAGGTCGGCACACCTGCTGGTATATAGATATATATATATATATACATTGGTTCATATGTTGATGTGGTGTGTGTTTGTGCTAAGCAGGATATTTATACCACTTTGCAGTACACCTGGTGGCACAACATATATATATATATATATATATATATATATATATATATATATATATTATATATATATATATATATATATATATATATATATTGATGTGGTGTGCAGTGTGTGTTTGTACTAAGCGGGACATTTATTCCACTCTGCAGCACAGCTGCTGGCATATATATACATTGGTGTGGTGTGCAGTGTGTGTGTGTGCTACGCAGGACAAGATAAAGTATGAATTGAATTGAATTAAGAAAATCAACATGTGGTGGATCAGTGGTTGAGAGGTAGCGCGCCTGTCTAGAAAGCGAAAAGTCCAGGTCGGAGTGTGCGGTGGTTCGAATCCCGTTTGGGCCCAAAACTTTTCCCCCATCCATTAGAGCATGAGTGGTGGTCTGGGTGCTAGTCTCTCGGATGAGACGATAAACCGAGGTTCTGTGTGTTACACATCATTATTTAGTGCACATAAAAGAACCCATGGCAACAAGAGGGTTGTCCCTGGCAAAATTCTGTAGAAAAAAGCCACTCTGATAGGAAAACAAATACAGTTGCAGACAAGAAAAGAAAAAAAAAAAAGGGTAGGCGCTGCACTTGTGGCGACGCGCTCTCCCCATGGAGAGAGAGAGAGCAGCCCAAATTTCACACAGAGAAATCTGCTGTGACATAAAGTGGTAAAAAAAGGTGAGACAAAGAGAAGGCTAATCAGCTGATAAGAACACCTGTGAAGAACAACAAAAATGACTTCTACATGGGTGCTTGCACCCTTACCAGCTTATCCCTAAAGGCTGTATTATTATTGCCATGAGGAGACGTTAAACTCACCCCTTTCAGAAGGGTAAAGAAGACAATCAATGTGTTGTGCTGTGTCACAGGTGTGTGACAGAGAGAAAGCTAAAAAAAAAAAAAAAAAAGGCTAATCAACTCCCATCCTTTGGTGTGGCAGGTACCAGTGCTGCAGTACCTGTACTACCTGTCCCAGATCGGCATCGCCATGTCCCCCTCAGCAACAACTCTCTGTTCCTCAACTACCACCGCAACCCCCTGCTGGAGTACTTCAACAGGGGGCTCAACGTCTCCATCTCCACTGACGACCCCCTGCAGTTCCACTTCACAAAGGTCAGCCAGGGAGACAGGGAGGGAAAGAGGGAAGGAGAGAGATTTGATTTGATTTGATTTATTCTTTTATATCGAGGATAATGGAATAAGCACTCGTGTGCTTTTGTTACATCCAGAGGAGAGAGGTGGGGAGAGAGGGAGAGGTGGGGAGGGAGGGAGAGAGGTGGGGAGGGAGGGAAGGAGGTGGGGAGGGAGAGAGGTGTGGAGGGAGGGGGAGAGGTGGGGAGGGTGGGGTGGAAGGATGGAGGTAGAGAGACAGGGAGAGAGGTGGGGAGGGAGAGGGGGACGGAGGGAGAGAGGATGGGTGGGAGGAGGGAGGGAGGTGGGGAGGGAGAGAGGTGGGGAGGGGGAGGGAGAGAGGTGGGGAGAGGAAGAAGGAGAGAGGTGGGGAGAGAGGGAGGGAGAGATGTGGGGAGGGAGGGAGAGAGGTGGGGGGGAGGAAGGGAGAGAGGTGGGGAGAGAGGCAGACAGAGGGAGAGAGGCAGACAGAGGGAGAGAGGCAGACAGAGGGAGAGAGGCGGAGAGAGCAGACAGAGGGAGAGAGGCAGACAGAGGGAGAGAGGCAGACAGAGGGAGAGAGGCAGACAGAGGGAGAGAGGCAGACAGAGGGAGAGAGGCAGACAGAGGGAGAGAGGAAGAGAGGGCATTATCATGGATTGGTAGTCTAGGAGTAACTCTCTAGTCTAACAAAGGTATAAGGTTGCTGGCTTTATTTTTATCTGAATTCCTGATTTTTCACCTTTCTACTAAAGCACTTTGACTTTTTGCGAATTGTGCATAGCCAACAACCATTTCTTTTTTTTATCCTGAATTTTTTCATTAATTTTTTTTTTTCAGGTAAGATTTTGGTTTTGGAGAAAGTTTTTTCATATATAAAAGGAAAAGGGGTAAATTTTATTAAACAGAGCACTGTACAAATTTCATACATTGTTATTATTATGTTGGCATTGTAGGGATGTTGGTGGTCTGCCTGGCCATTAAAAATAGAAACATGTATACAACATAAGGGTGTGTGTGTGTGCATGTGTGTGTGTGTGTGTGTATGTGTGTGCCTCTGTGTGTGTAAGTGTGCCTCTGTGTGTGTGTGTGCCTCTGTGCACGCGCATGCGTGTGTGTGTGTGTGCCTCTGTGCATGTATGTTTGTGTGTATGTGTGTGTGCCTCTGTGCGTGTGTGTGCCTCTGTGCGTGTGTGTGCCTCTGTGCGTTTGTGCCTCTTTATTTATTTATTTATTTATTCTTTTATATCGAGGATAATGGAATAAGAACTCTTGTGCTTTTTTACGTCCAGTCCCCATGTATATGCCGTTTTGTAAATGTCATCTGTTCCCACCGGCACGCGATGGCCTACTCTTACGAAAAGCGGAACGGGATTTAACTCATTTGTATGTCTGTGTGTGTGTGTGTGTGTGTGTTCAGGAGCCCCTGATGGAGGAGTACAGCATTGCGGCCCAGGTGTGGAAGCTGTCTACCTGTGACATGTGCGAGATTTCCCGCAACAGCGTGCTGCAGAGTGGCTTTCCCCATGATGTGAGTGACTAGGGGCCAGGCTACACCTGGTAGTAGTTGTAGTAGTAGTAGTAATAGTAGTGGTAGTGGTAGTAGTAGTAGTGGTAGTAGTAGTAGTAGTAGTGGTTGTAGTAGTAGTAGTAGTAGTAGTAGTAGTAGTAGTAGTAGTGGTAGTAGTAGTGGTAGTAGTAGTGGTAGTAGTAGTAGTAGTAGTAGTGGTAGTAGTTGTAGTAGTAGTAGTGGTAGTTAGTGTAGTAGTAGTAGTAGTAGTAGTAGCAGTAGTAGTAGTAGCAGCAGTAGTAGTAGCAGTAACAGTTGCAGTAGTAGTAGTAATAGCTGTGATGAGGGTTTGTGTTGGTGGGCATGTGAATTGGAGGAGGATGTGTGTGGTAGTGTGGGGGGATGGGTTGTGTGTGCATTGTTTGTGTGTGTGTGGAGGGGGGGGGGGGGGGGGGGGGGTATTGTTCGTTTGTGTGTGCATTGTTTGTGTGTGGAGTGTGTCTGGGTCGTCAAATTGTATGCACAATGTTCTGATTTTGTGTGTGTGTGTGTGATATGAATAATATGTATGTGTTGTGTGGTGTGAAGTAAACTCCCTATCATTATCATCCCTGCAGGTGAAGCAGCACTGGCTAGGTCCGAACTACATGCACGAGGGTGTTGGTGGCAATGACATCACGCGGTCCAATGTGCCCGACATCCGCATCGCCTACCGCTACGACACTCTGGTGGACGAGATGCGCACCATCTGTCGTGGAGCCAAATCCTACGACCAGGAGCACAGCAAGGTCACCTTCAGTTAAATGACCTTGACATGACCAAGGTCACCTTCAGTTAAATGACCTTGACATGACACAGTCAGGATGGGGTTTTTTGAATGTTGGGGAAAGGTTGGTGTATGGGAATGTTGATGATTTTTTGGGGTGGGTTTTTTTGTTGGTTAAAGCGGATTGTTTACGTTTGGTCAGAATTGTATGACAAAAGTTCAGAAAAAGAGAGAGAGAGGTTTGTCAATTGCTTGACTCATTTTTTTGGAGAATGGTTTGTAATACGTTTGACTCATTTTTGGGGGAGAAGTTTGTCAAATTGCTCGTCTCATTTTTTGGGTGCCACTTTAATGACCGATGCCAAAGCCTGACTTGAGGAGATACGGTGATTTGTTTTAGATTGGAGATTGTCGTCGTTTCTGATGTTTTAGGGTTTTGAGAGCACAGCAAACAAAATGTTTTTTACAGAGGAGTTGATTTATCATGCATGAAGTGGGAGAGAAAAATATGTATGATGTTCATGGGGTATTTTCTCTGGTGACTGTGATTCCTTGTACATACAACACAGTGTCATTGTTTCATGCTAAATGCCAATCAAGTACTGTTGCCTACCCCCACCCACCACTGGCTGGCAGGCTAAAGCCAGCTACAAACAGGAAACATGCGTTTTGGAGACTGTTGTTATTTGGGAATAAGGGCTGCTAGTCGGCTTATGCTAAGTAAACTAGGTATAGCACGGTTTGTCGTTTTATGTGTAGTTGTCAGATTCACTCTTAAAACAAACAGGAAAAAAATGTTTTATTGATGTTTTCATGTAGATTTCTTAGAATTTGTTTGGTCACTTTTTTTGGAGAGGGTAAAAAAAAGTCATTGACGTTCATTAAATCATAAAGTAAAGGTGCATAAATTCCATGTATTATCATTATTATCATCATTATTATTATCATCATCAAATAAACAGTTTTTGTGTCAAGAAAGAAAAACCAGCAGTTGGACACAACACAAACATGGAGCTCTAAATGAAAAGACAGTTATCCTACATAACACTGCCAACTTCACCATTTGGGGATTTTAAGTTTTCTGGACTTTTCATTTAAAAAAAAGTAGCAACAAGCAAACACAAATTTTTACAAAGGAGATTGGCATTAAAAAAAAAATGAAGGTATTGTTGCAGTAAGCCATCACTGAACCTATGAAGACTCAAAATGCCTGTAGCCATTCTGCTGTACATGAATGTAAATCTACGATGTGCATGCACAAATTTTAGGGTGTAAGGTAAACAGCAAGAAAGTATTTTCTAGTGGCCAGTTTTGCATCAGACATCATCGTAAGAGTACAAAGACTTTTCCTTCTCAAAGTCACAAACTGATTTGGGTTGCAAGCATACCCTTAAAACAATGTAAACATTCATAACAGAAAATAGTGCAAAAAAAAAAGAAGAGAATTTTAGATGAAATCACTTTCTGTACTCATAAGGAAAAATACGCCCCCCAAAAAGTTGAATGCAATTTCAAAATTTGGC
>CM060339.1:27916098-27931098 GCA_030674155.1 Stramonita haemastoma
AGTAGAATAATTGGGGTTTTGATGGGTTTTTTTTTTATTATTTGATCAAGACAGTACAAGGACAGTTTATACATGTATACTTATCGCCCATCCTGTACAGTAGTTTCCATCTCCTTGCTTTTACCATCTCTCCAAGTTTGTATGTTTGTGTGTGTAGTTCTTTTTTCTTTTTTCAATTTGGTGTTTCTTGTTTGTGTGGGAAAAAAAATTGCTTTCTTTTTGCTGATGTGTATTTTTGGTGACATGATCATATTAAAACAAACAACAAACAAAATATCACATTGTTGAATAAAAATTTTTTTTAAAAAGGTGTTTTGTCCGACAATCTGATGAAATACTGGTTTACGAGAATAATGTATGCCATGGTCTTGTTTACAGGGTGTGTTTTGTGTGTTGTGTTGGACTGGAGTGAGGTGTAAGAACTGTGTGTGAATGATTGATTTTGTTGTTGTTGTTGTTGCTGTAGGAGAATATATGTGTGTGAATGACTTCTTGATTGATTTTGTTGTTGTTGTTGTTGCTTTAGGAGAATATATGTGTGTGAATGACTTCTTGATTGGTTTTGTTGTTGTTGTTGTTGTTGCTTTAGGAGAATATATGTGTGTGAATGACTTCTTGATTGATTTTGTTGTTGTTGTTGTTTTAGGAGAATATATGTGTGTGAATGACTTCTTGATTGATTTTGTTGTTGTTGTTGTTGTTGCTTTAGGAGAATATATGTGTGTGAATGACTTCTTGATTGATTTTGTTGTTGTTGTTGTTGTTGCTTTAGGAGAATATATGTGTGTGAATGACTTCTTGATTGATTTTGTTGTTGTTGTTGTTGCTTTAGGAAAATATATTTTTGTTTGTGGCTGTATGATTTGTTTCAATTCTTTACTTGAATTCTGAGGGTTTTTGTTTTTGTTTTTTTAAAGATGTTTCAATTTCTATATCATTTTCGTTTTGTTTTGAAATCAATTTCACAGACTGTTTTTTGGGGTCATAAAATACTATTCAGAAAACACAAAAAGATTATAAAATGTAATGAAAAAAACTATAGTAAAAACGTTTCAAGTCCTTCAAGAATCAGCTCCATTTTGGTGTGTGTTATTTTGCAATGGTTGGTTTTCCCTAGCCACTACTCTCTTCCTTGAATTTAAGGCAGTTTTCTTGTCGTCATCACATCACAGAATGCTGGCCCAAGAGAAATATGGGGCCTCTAAAACACCTTACTCCCCTAACAACTACTCAGATTTTGGGACAGCTTCAATAAAGGTTAATGGTTTTGGAGGAAGCTGGTTTGCAAAATCTTCAGTGGTGCTTCCACGATTAGGGGATAGGTGAGAGTAAGAATGGTTTTACTGACTTGTTACGTCACACTGCCTATGTTCACATGCACAGCATTCATCTGTCATCATGTTTTTTGGTTTGTTTGAGGGTTTGTTTTGGTCTAAATTGCAGTTATTACTTTCAGTAATGATCTTCCAGGAATTTTTACAATTTGATCGTATGTGTTTTCATGAATGTTTTGAAAAAGTGGTGTGTTTGTTTTTTTTAAAGCATTTCACAGGATGCTGTTGTTGTTTTGTCTGTTGATTTTTTTTTTTTAAGGAAAACTTGTACATAATTGGTGTTTTGATTTGTGAGGAATATAATACTGTGTGTTTGGTAGTGGGAAGTGGTATTGACTGCCAGTTTTTATAGGGAGACTTATATCCCAGGAACACTCCTAAAACTACAAGGTAAATGATGTTTTAAACGCTTCTTCCATATCTTTATTTTAACCAAAAAATTGGTGGATATTCCTTCCAGAATTTTAAACCAAAAAAAAAAAGAGACATAAATCAGACTTGGTAATAATAATGCACTTTGTGTGAGAATCTTGTAACATTGCATTTGATGTCATGCATTTTATTTGTTTATACTGCCACTGCTTCTTTAAAAAATTTTTTTTTTTCTTGGTCACTCTTTTTGATGCGCACATAGATTTAAGATAGCTGTATGCTAGAAGTTGAAAAAAATTCAACTGCTTTCTAAGCAGCAGATGCACAGAACACAGCGATAGGAACAGAACTAGTTGTGTATGAACTAAAAAAAATTTTAAAATGTGTGTGTGTGCAAATCAAGTCGCAAGGAAATGTGTATCATTGCTGGTTGAAATGTTAGTCTGAAGACAGAAAATGTTCCCAGTGACGCTTTTCAGAGAGAGATTTGTTGGAAAATGTTTCATTATTGGTGTATTAATTGTTATTATTCAGAAAGTCTTTATTGCACCCAGCGCATAGATTTGATAAACATGTGCACTTTGTAGAAGAAGAAGAAGAAGAAAAAAAACGACAGAAGTGCTGCTATAGTGATGTTGAATCCCGATTACAGAGCTGAAGACAAGTGTTAGCAGTTATTGCAGAGAGAAAATGTCCAGAAAAATCCTGTCCTTGAAAATTGTAAAAAAAATATTTGTATATGATATATAATTATAGCTGTTTTATTGATTCATTTATTGGTGTGCATTTGTTTGCATTATTCTTGTTTTTCTTCTTATAATCAGTGCTCTGAAATAGTTTTTTTTTTTAGCTTGGATTTTATGTTTATCAATATCACTTGAATATGTCTGGTTTTTTCCTTCCTGACATTAGTGTTTTAGCTTAATTCATTAAGCTGAAGATGTGTTGTTTGTTTTGGTGGGGGGGGGGGGGGGGGGATGTTTGTTTTGTATTTTCTTTATTGGTTTCCTGAATTAAGTCATCTGTTAACCAAGTGTCTTTTTACCCCCCAAAATTTTTTTAGTGGCATTCTCTCTTCATTATTTTATACTGTTTTGTGTGGAATGTTATAACTTAGGATCAATAGTGCATCATAGAACAAAATATTAGATCAAGGGGATCTTTTTTTAATATATTTTTGGGCCAGAGATCAAGAAAGCATTGGGATCAAGCCTATGATCAGATATATATATACACATTCGAACAAATGCATGCACACAGAGCACAGATGTAGTCAGGCACACAAACCTGCATAAAAGACTTGGGATACATACGGATATGCCTGTGCTTTATTCTATTTCACCATTTTTTTCATATACGTTTTCCTTACGATTGCTTGTTATATTATTTTTGTAACCTGTACACACATCTCTTGGTGTGGTTTGACATTATTTTGCTTCTGTTTTAGATTGTATCATGCATTATAATATTGTCATTTTTTTTTTTTTCTTGTTTGCCTAATTTCAACCGAGTCATGAAAATGCAACACTATAAAGAAAGAAAAAGATTTTAGAAGCTCCCAGGAGTTGAAACCCAAAGGCATCATACCAAAAAACAAACATACAGAAAGTGACAAGGATAAAACTAAACTCTGTGTATGTATGCACAATAAAAGTGAATCAGAACAAAAGTTGGGAGAGGGGTGGAAGGAAGTGAAGGAAGGAGCGAGTTAGCAATGTCAGAACTTGTATCTCAGTGAATAAAGTAGTGTAGAACATATTGCACACACGTTAAATCCTGTTCCGCTTTTTGTAAGAGTAGGCCATTGTGTGCCGGTGGGAAAGGTAAACAAGATTTTACAAAACTGCATACACAGGGGGGACTGGATATTGAAAAAGCACACAAGTGCTTATTCCATTAACTTCAATGATTATAAAAGAATAAAGGAATGAATATATAGTAATGTCAAAAGTATCTCCCCCTTCCTCCAACACATTGGGTTTTTTTGTTTCAAAATGATGAGGATTCCTTCAGGTAAGACTTTGAACCAAGCTGAAATCTTGTATGGGAATGTGTGCAGAATATCTTACTTACTGTTAAAACCTGTTCCTCTTTTCAGAAGAGTAGGCCATGTGTGCTGGTGGTAACAGATAACAAAATTTACAAAACCGCATACACATGGAGACTGGATGTAAAAAAAAAAAAAAAAAAAAAAAAAAAAAAGCATGATTGCTTGTTTCATTGGACTCAAAATAGAAGAAGCTTTTTAAAGAAATGAATAAACAATAAATTACAATCCCTGCTCTGAAAAAAATAATGGAATATAGAAAGTAAAGTTGTAAACTGTGGATGATTTTTTTCTTGAACAGTGTGTTTAGCAGTAACTGTTCTGCATGCGTTGACTGAAAACGGTGCACACGGTCAAAACAAAAAAATAAGAATAAAAACCAACACAAAATGTATATTAACTCGGAAACGTCCTATGAATGTAAATTGAGCTTCATATACAATCCTCTAAGAAGATGAAAAAGAGACTTCCTATATTCTCCCCCTCTCTCCCTCTCGCACACATGCACGCACACGCGCACACACACATTTACACACACACACTTACAAAGGAATTCACTGGAGATAAGCCTAATTTTCATGACTTTTTTTTTTTCAATATATTTTGGGTGTGTTCCAGTTTATTTTTTGCTGCTGTGAAAGATGTGTCATGATTATGAGAATTATTTAGCATGCATTTTTTGTTGTTGTTGCTTATTTCACTGACTAGTCGTCTGCTGTTTTTATGTTGTCAATACTGATGATTATGTTGTCTGCTGGTTTCAATAAAGTAAAAGGACAGGAGTTGTTTGTTGTTGTTTTTTGGTGTGTGTGTGTGTGACTGTGTGCATCTATAAAAAAGAAAATGGAAGTAATATTCTTAGCGCGTATGTGAAAGAACATATTATAAACAAGTACTCATCACATCTTCAGATTTACATGGATGGGTCTCTGCTCAACGGTACTGAAGGAGGTGCAGCTTTCGTCATTCTTTCATTACAGGTTGAAAAACTGTACTACATTGGGAAAAAACACTCAATTTTCACAGCAGAGCTGACAGCCATTCTGATGGCTTTAAATTATTTACTTGATTTACCTAGGACCATTGTGAAGGTGGTGTTATGTGTTGATTCAAAATCAGTGCTCCAATCCCTTAAAAATTCCGGGTCAAAAGTAAGACAAGAACTCATCACTGAAATATTACATCTTATACATTTTCTAATCCTAAGAGGCACTGATGTCACCTTTTGCTGGGTACCTTCTCATTGCAATATAGTATTCAATGAAAAGGTTGATAGAGCTGCTAAAAATGCGGCAATGCGTTTTGATTGTGCTGATACTTTGAACATACCAATGTCTGTCGATGAGAATTATACTTTGATCGAACAGGCATGCTGGAAACATGTTAGAAAAAAACAAGAAGACGCTGGATTTTCTCATCATCATGTTTCCTTTTCTGACCTTAATCATATTCTTTGTGTACGTTTTGGGCTGTATAAATTGCGTCTTAGATCGGTCATTTGTCTCATAAATAGACTTAAATTAAATGCCTTCCAAACGAAGTATGCTAAAAATGTGTGTTTGCATATGTGATGGGACGATTTCAGTTAGTCATATTCTTTTTGACTGTCCCGTTTTAAAACAGTGTCTTCCCATCACACGTGAGAACTCTCTGGACAACATATTAAGCAACTGTGGGTTGCTGTGTGAACTCGCCTTATCGCTGAAGAAGAGTCCTATTGACAGTTTACTATAATGTTTATGAACATATCAGTAGCTTGTTTACGAGACAGAGACATTGATCTCGTGCTCTTTTGTTAATTTTCTAAAAAGTTCTGATTGATTGTTTAGGGTTTTAATGTTCACTTTTGGTGTTTTTATTTACTTTTTGTTTCTACCATTGGTTATAAGTTCTACAAGTAACATTATTCGTTTGCTTTTTTTTGTGTGTGTGTCTAATATCACTTATGTGAACAGACATTAAACTGAAGAACATGTGTGTTTATTTTTTATTTATTCTTTTGTATCGAGGATAATGGACTATAAGCACTCATGTGCTTTTTTACATGCAGTCCCCGTGTGTATGCAGTTTGTAAATGTCATCTGTTCCCACCGGCACACGATGGCCTTCTCTTACGAAAAGCGGAACAGGACTTAACGTGTGGACAAGATGTTCTGCGTGCGTTGGCACACGGGGCTTCGGTTTATAGTCTCATCCAAGGACTTGTGGGGAGAGTGGAGTCAGCACTGATGTTAACTTTAGGAGAAAAATCTCCTCCACTGGAATTGAGCCTGGGTCTTCAAATTGCCAGCCAATGTTCTGACCACTAGGCTATCTTGTGTGTGTGTGTGTGTGTGTGTGTGTGTGTGTGTGTGTGTGTGTTTATATGGATGCATATGTGTGTGTATATCTTGTATGTGATTCATTCTAAGACTCCACACTAGGCACAACTGGCTAGGCTAAATCACCACATGTCTACAAATCTAAAAACTTGCTCCTCTCCTGTGTGCCTGTGGTAAAAAAAAAAAAAAAAACAGGCTGGCGAGCACATCCTTTAGAGGTGCAGCTAAACAGCGACTTAAGAAAGATTGTGCAGCCCACGGAGATAACCCTGAAAATGAAGCTGTACTGTCCACGAGAAGAGCCCGAAAGGACATGCCACTTCCCAGACACGTCTGAACGACAGAACTACTGAACATTTCAATGATGACGTGGAAAGGCCTGTGGTGATGCAAAACACAAATTTTGACGTTGCATCTAAACTACGTCAGAAAAAAAACACCCAAAAACAGAGAGCTTCCATCTTCGGGCAGTAGGTCTCCCCCTGATTCTATCCAAAACAGAGTAAGCCCAACAGTCACAAATATTTTGACATGGCATGTAAACTACTTCAGAAAAAACAAACAAACAGAGAGCTTCGATCTTTGGGCAGTCGTTTTTTGTTTTGTTTTTTCCCCCATGATTTTGTCCAAAACAGAGCTAGCCTAAACAGTCACCCTTTGGACCAGTTTTATAGATTCAGATTCTCAGAAAAGAAAGGCAGCTCGCCTATGGAGAGAATTGTTATCTTTTAAGTCTTTCTGGGGGGAAAGAAAAAGGGGGGCAGGAGAATGGACCAAGAAGGCGGAAAATAAGGAAAGAAAGGAACAAGGCAGAAAAAAAAGTTAGTCCTATCCCCTTTCTATGTCCCCTAGTCCTATCCCCTTTCCATGGCCCCTAGTCCTATCCCCTTTCTATGTCCCCTAGTTCTATCCCTTTCCATGGCCCCTAGTCCTATCCCCTTTCTATGGCCCCTAGTCCTATCCCCTTTCTATGGCCCCTAGTTCTGTCCCCTTCCTATATCCCCTAGTCCTGTCCCCTTTCTATGGCCCCTAGTCCTATCCCCTATGGCCCCTAGTCCTGTCCCCTGTCTATAGCCCCTAGTCCTATCCCCTGTCTATGGCCCCTAGTCCTATCCCTGTCTATGGCCCCTAGTCCTATCCCCTGTCTATGGCCCCTAGTCCTATCCCCTTTCTATGGCCCCTAGTCCTATCCCCTGTCTATGGCCCCTAGTCCTATCCCCTGTCTATGGCCCCTAGTCCTATCCCCTGTCTATGGCCCCTAGTCCTATCCCCTGTCTATGGCCCCTAGTCCTATCCCCTGTCTATGGCCCCTAGTCCTATCCCCTTTCTATGGCCCCTAGTCCTGTCCCCTTTCTCTGGCCCCTAGTCATATCCCCTTTCTATGTCCCCTAGTCCTGTCCCCTTTCTATGTCCCCTAGTCCTGTCCCCTTTCTATGTCCCCTAGTCCTGTCCCCTTTCTATGGCCCCTAGTCCTGTCCCCTTTCTATGTCCCCTAGTCCTGTCCCCTTTCTATGTCCCCTAGTCCTGTCCCCTTTCTCTGGCCCCTAGTCATATCCCCTTTCTATGTCCCCTAGTCCTGTCCCCTTTCTATGTCCCCTAGTCCTGTCCCCTTTCTATGTCCCCTAGTCCTGTCCCCTTTCTATGTCCCCTAGTCCTGTCCCCTTTCTATGGCCCCTAGTCCTGTCCCATTCCTGTGATCCCTGACTGTGCCACCTCCTACAATTCCCAACTATCCCTTTCTAGTATCACATGGAGTGAACATAATATGTTAAATTAAAGAAAGTCACACACACACACACACACACACACACACACACACACACACACACACACACACACACACACACACACACACACACACACACGCGCGCGCACACACACACACACACACACACACACACACACACACACACACACACACACACACACAACACACATGTCTGCTATCACTATTTCGTGGAAGGACGTTAAACTGAAGAACTAGGCCCTACCCTTTGCGATGGACCCTAGCCCTATTCTCTCGGTCCTTAACCCTTTCCTATGACCTCTGTGCCCTTCTTGTGACCCTTAATATTCTAAAAGGTAAAAGGTAAAGGTGTCCCACAACCTATGTGGTCGTAGGGGAGCGCTTGCGAGGCATCAGAGACCTCAGGTTCTCTAGGGGCCAGCATGTTGAGGGCAGTGCCCATCTCCTCTCCGGCTCCCTCCCTGCTTTACCTTCCCTGACCTTAAAGAGGGCAGGTAGCCATTTACAGCTGGGTGAACTGGGGAACTGTACTCAGTCCCTAAATCGGAGTATTTCCTTTGGGACTCTAATGTAACTTCAACAACAACAGCGGGGTCTTCACTGAAGCCAAGGTGCGCAAACAGTCACAATCTACTTGGTAACCACGCTCAATGCTGCTTAACCTTAGCTTGGGGAAAGGAAGTGTTCTGACCACTTAGCTATCCTGTCTGCCAACCGTAAATCTATCCGTCCTCTATGACCCCAAACTCTATTAGATTCCTTTGACTCCTCTACCTGTCTCTTTACAACTAAGTTAGTTATTATACTGCTCTTACGCGGGACGGGACAGCTCAGCGGTCAGAGCGCTCGCTTCCCCCCAGCCAATGTTAAGCAGTGTCGAGCGTAGTTACAAGTTGGATGGGTGACGGTTTACGCGCCTTGGCTTACAGTACAGTCCCCCCCCCCCCCCCCCCCCCCCAGTTCACCCAGCTGTAAATGGGTACCTGCCCTCTTTAGGGTCAGGGAAGGTAAAGCAGCGAGGGAGAGGTGATGGGCACCGCCCTCAACATGCTGGTCTCTGGAGAAGCTGAGGTCTCTGATGCCTCGCTCCCCTACGACCATGTAGGTTATGGGACACCTTTACCTTTTACCTTTACACTAAGAACAAGAACACGGACTTCATCACTAGATTATGATATGTTAGGGGCATTTTGTACGTACCACAGAGATGATAATCTGGTTGAAATTGTTCACGTAGTGTTCAAATCTCACGTTGGTAGGTTTATTTATTTATTCATTTATTTATACCACTTTATGTCACAGCCGATTTCTCTGCGTGAAATTCGGGCTGCTCTTCCCGGGGAGAACACGTCGCCACAAGTGCAGCGCTACCCATTATCTTTTTTTCTTTTTCCTGTCTGCAACTGTATTTTGTTTCCTATCAGAGTGGCTTTTTTCTACAGAATTTTGCGAAGGACAACCCTCTTGTTGCCGTGGGTTCTTTTACGTGTGCTAAATAATGATGTGTAACACACGGGACCTCGGTTTATCGTCTCATCCGAAATACTACCACCCAGACCACCACTCATGGTCTAATGGATGGGGGAAAAGTTTTGGGCCCAAACGGGATTAGAACTACCGTACACTCCGACCCAGACTTTTCACTTTCTAGGCAAGGCGCGTTACCACCTAGACCACCGATCCACATAA
Source organism: Stramonita haemastoma (assembly GCA_030674155.1). NCBI lineage: Eukaryota > Metazoa > Mollusca > Gastropoda > Neogastropoda > Muricidae > Stramonita > Stramonita haemastoma. The sequence continues at coordinate 27,925,609 of CM060339.1, forward strand.
TGTAAACTCATAATGTAAACTCTGTGTATGTGTGTGTGTGTGTGTGTGTGTGTGTGTGTGTGTGTGTGTGTGTGTGTGTGTGTGTGTGTGTGTGTGTGTGTGTGTGGTGTGTGTGTGTGTGTGTGTGTGTGGTGTGTGTTTAATTCATTGATTTCGAGGATAATGGAATAAGCACTCACGTGCTTTTTTTTTTTACATCCAGTTCCCGTGTGTGTGTGTGTGTGTGTGCGTGCGTGCGTGCGTGCGTGTGTGCGTGCGTGTGTGTGTGTGTGTGTGTGTGTGTGTGTGTGTGTGTGTGTGTGTGTGTGTGTGTGTGTGTGTGTGTGTGTGTGTGTGTGTGTTCACAGTTGTGAAAACGCTAGATTGGAAACTTATTCAGATTCATGTTAACAAAATGTAAAAACAAAAGTTTGAAACAAAACACCTTTCATTTGTCTTATTCATTTCCTTATCTGTGCATTCATTTATTCATGTATCCATTCACCATAATTGTTCTCTTTAACAACTCATCCAGACTTCCTGACCACCAGACTGTGTGACAGTTTACCTGCGACAAAGAAATAAAACAAACCAACCAACAAAAAAAAGAAAAAGAAAACACCCTCACTGCATTAGCTCCCTTCTCACACCGCATTAGTTCCCTTATCTCTCTATCTGGCTTTTCCCTAGGTCATTTTTCTCCTTTTAAAAAAAAATAACTCTCTCTCTCTCTCTCTCTCTCTCTCTTCTCTCCTCTCTCTCTCTCTCTCTCTCTCTCTCTCTCTCTCCTCTCTCTCTCTCTCTCTCTCTCTCTCTCTCTCTTCCCTCCCCCTCTTCCCTCCCCCCCCCCCCCTCTCTCTCCCCCCCTCCTACCCTCCACCCACCTCTATATTTTTCCTTAGCTGTCAAAGAAACCGTTGGCTCAGATATCAAATCTGGGTACGGTACCCGGCAACAAAAAAAGACACACTTTTTTCTTTTTCTTTTCCTTCTCCAAAGCAAACTTGTTCTGCCACAATACCCCCCGACCCCCCACCCTACCCGCCCTAACTGCCACCCCCGTCCCCCCCACACCCCCCAAACCGCACCCAGGTTTTGAAGCTAACGGTCCCAAACTGGATCGCTCGGTTGAGTGTGAGAATACTGGTTATGATTATTTTTGAAGGAGAAAAAAAAAGGAAAAAGATTTGGAGGGGGAGGGGGAGGGGGAGGGAGGGGGGCTGCACAGGTAAAAAGGCAAAAAACTGAGAAAAGATTGAGAAATCTTGAAAGGAAAGAGAAGAATAGGAAGGAGAGAAGAGACAGAGGACAAGGGAGGACAGGGGGGAGGGGGGGGTGGGCTGGGGGGAGAGGGGAGGGAGGAGATTTGTTTTCGGGGTCATAGGGTTTGAGAGGATTTTTATCGTTTCCGGTCGTTTTCAAAAAAAATAAAAAAAATTCAACTACTACTACTTCTACTACTACGACCGATTGAGAGGGGTGAGCGCATGTATATGCGCGTACGCACGCAAGCAAGGGTTGCACGCACACACACGCACGTACGCACACACGCACGCACACACAGACACACAGACACTGTGTGTGTGTGTGTGTGTGTGTGTGTGTGTGTGTGTGTGTGTGTGTGTATCTGTCTGTCTGTCTGTCTGTCTGTCTGTCTGTCTGTCTGTCTGTATGTATGTATGTATGTATGTATGTCTGTCTGTCTGTCTGTCTCTCTGTTTCATTTTTTGTCTGTCTCTGTCTCTGTCTCTCTCTGTGTGTCTCTCTCTCTTGTGTGTGTGCGTATGTGTGTGTGTGTGTGTGTGTGTGTGTGTGTGTGTGTGTGTGTGTGTGTGTGTGTGTGAGAGAGAGAGAGAGAGAGAGAGAGAGAGAGAGAGAGAGAGAGAGAGAGAGAGAGAGAGAGAGAGAGAGAGAGAGAGAGAGAGAGAGAGAGAGAGAGAGAGAGAGGAGAGAGAGAGGAGGAGACGAGGGGTATGTGAGGGGGGGGGGGGGGGGGGGGGGGGTGGGTCTGGGAACTTTAACCAGCAAGAGCGTGACTCATCTAAGTTTTTTTCTTCTCCTTTTTAACCTACTCACGTGATGGTAGTTCTTTTTAGTTATTATTTTTTTTTTTCAAAGAAAAAAGTCTGCGTTGTGTTCCCTACGTTATCATTATTTAAAAAAAAAAAGATTGTCACAACAGAGCTTTCTGTGTACAACGTTGACTGTTCTTTTCAGGGGAGAGCTAAGTGGACGCCACAAGCAGCGCCACTCTGTTTTTGGCTTGACACTCTGGGTCTTCTATTTACTGCTATTATCCATATAGATAGATTAGATTTGGACACCAACAAAATTCAGAAAGCCAAACTTTTATTTCATGCAATAGTAACTTAGCCCCGTTGATTCATAAATTGAGACTTTATTCGTAAAAAGTGAAGGATTTTCCTTGAAAAATAATGTCTATTCAACACTTTTGTGTTGTTGAAAGTCAATTATTGTTTCATAGATACCTAGAAAAGTTTATTGACTTTTTCAAAATATTGAATGATGCTAGGAACAGTTTGTATAGTGAAGATTTCTATCTTGTAGCCATCATTAAAATGATGAATGATACCACTTGTTAATGGACTCCTGTTAGTTCATGCTCATGGTGTTCAGTTTTGCTTCCATTTCACTAGTTGTTACTGGCCACATTTTCTCGTCTGAACATCCCTGTTTTTGTGAAAAGATTTTAACAGAAAAATTTGTTCACTTTCTTTTTTGCTGTACTGAAATGGAATCTAAAATAGGGACAGGTACTTGAATCCCAATACATCTTGTGGCGCCAAGTTGAACAATCACAACAACAGCGGGGGACGGGATAGCCTAGTGGTCAGAACACTGCGCTCGCAATTTGACGACCCGGGTTCGATTCCCGTTCGAGGAGATTTTTCTCCTGGAGTTAACATCAGTGCTGACTCCACTCTCCCCAAAAGTCCTTCGGATGAGACTATAAACCGAGGCCCCGTGTGTGAACGCACGCAGAACATCATGCGCACACGTTAAATCCTGTTCCGCTTTTCGTAAGAGTAGGCCATCGTGTGCCGGTGGGAACAGATGACATTTACAAATCTGCATACACACGGGGACTGGATGTAAAAAAGCACAAGAGTGCTTATCCCATTATCCTCGATACAAAAGAATAAAACAAATTAAAAAACAAACAAACAATCCTGGCGTTTGTGACGTCAGTGGTCCAGGCCGAAAGCTTTGTGAATTAAATCATTAACGTAAGCAAACTGCCAAGGCCTACATTAAAGGATTATTATGATTTGAAACTTTTCTATTATATTGAGATCGTCTTCAGCCCTGACAAGCAAGCACAATACGTCAACGACAAAATGCAATACAATAAAACAAAATACAAAGCAACAAAATACAAATACAACACGATACAACATACAACACAATGCAATAGAATACAATACAATACACTACAACACAGCACAATGCAACACAATACACTACAACACAATACAATGCAACACAATGCAATACAACAAATTACAATACAACACAATACAACACAACACAAGAAAACACGTCAGAATGCAACAAAATGCAATGCAACCCAATACAACACGATAAAATACAACACAACACAACATAATGCAAAAAACACAACACAACACAATGAACTACAACCAACAACACAACACAACACAACACAACACAACACAACACAACACAACATTACACCTTCTCCACCCCTCCAGAAAAGAACAGCCTAAGTTTACTCCAAAATTTTTGCCGTGAGTACACACACACACACACCACACACACACACACACACCCACACACACACACACACACACACACACACACACACACACACACACACACACACACACAACACAACACACACACACACACACACACACACACACACACACACACACACACACACACACACACACACACACAACACACACACACACACACACACACACACACACACACACACACACACACACACACACACACACACACACACACACACCACCAGATTTCCTTTTTAAAATAAAAAATACATATTTAAGTATATACTTTAATGCATATATCCCCCATCATTATCCTTGTCTTTCTCTCCCTTTCTCTCTTTAGTTTATCAACATTTTGATATTTATTAGTATTATTATTCTATATGTTTATTGTGAGTTTGTGTTTTTTTTCTGTTGTTTTTTTGTGGTTTTTTTTTTATTGCTATATTTGCATATATTTCCTAACTTTGATTCTATTCATTCATCCAATCATCTTTTTTTGTGTGTGTGATTATTGAAGACTACTACTACTACTACTACATACTACTACTACTACTACTACTACTACTACTACTACTACTACTACTACTACTACTACTACTACTACTACTACTACTACTACTACTACTAACACACACACATACAAAACACACATACACACAAACAGAGCCAACAAAAACACACAAAGCAAACAAGCAAAGCTAAAGAAATACACACAAAAGCTCATTTACTCTGAAAGAAACCCGATATTTCCGTTTAGCAATATCCTTGAAAACTTTCCTCCACAAAAAAGGGAACAAGACTAGCATGTTCACAATGGTTTTTATTCATGGAACTCTATTGTATTGTATTGTATTGTATTGTATTGTATTGTATTGTATTGTATTGTGTTGTATTGTATTGTATTGCGCTGTATTGTATTTTGCTGTACTTTATTGTGCTGAATTGCTTTCCATTGTGTTGCATTGTGTTGTGTGATATTGTATTGTGTCGTGTTAATACTGTTATACTGTGTTGTATTGTGTTGTGTGAAATTGTTTTGTGTGGTGCTTTGATTATTGTGTTGTACTGTATTGTGTTGTATGGCATTGCGTTGTAATATTATCTGGTATTGCATTGTGCTGTATCATGTTTTATTATATTGTGTTGTGTTATATTGTATCTTATCATAGTATTATATTGTATTGGTATTGTATCATGCTATATCGTAATGCGTTGTATTATGTTGTGGGCTTTTCTTTTTTATTGAGACGTATTGTGTTACATTTTATTGGGTCGTATTGTATAGCATAGTGGTGCATTGCCTTCTTTTGCTAATTCATATACATGATATAGTCGTGTTTTGCATTGCGCATTCCATCACATTGCATTGCATTGTCTTCTTTTTCATTGCATTGCACTGCATTGCTCTGCTTTGCATTGTATACTTTTTGCATTATACATTGAATCATTGTGTTGCATCACAATATATTGTAATCTATTAGTCTGCTATGTATTGCAATTCGTTTTATTTTTTTTGCATTGTATTGCCTATCTACCTACGTACATACCTACGTACCTACATTTCTACCTACCTACCTACCTACCTACCTACCTACCTACCTACCTACCTACCTACCTACCTACCTACCTACCTACCTACCTACCTACGTACATACGTACATACGTACATACGTACATACGTACCTACGTACCTACGTACCTACGTACCTACATACATAGTACATAATAC
>CM060339.1:27933598-27936098 GCA_030674155.1 Stramonita haemastoma
TTTGTGTAGGTATCCACTCTATGTAAATTCATACACTGCCTGTATAAGATATTGGTTTAAGCTATTAGAAATGAATAGCGAAAGGTTACCACACAAGGCGTATCAAATGCTGTTGCATCTAGATAACTTAGGAAAACAGTGTTGGGTTTCGAAAATAAGAGAAATTTATGCTTAACTGGATTTAACATTGTTTGGTTGCAACAGGGTGTTGGGGATGTCAAAAGGTTTCTAAACATATTCAAACAGAGACTCATTGATTTGTTTATTCAAGAATGGTCAGGAACTATAAGAGATCGTGATAGGTATCAACAATATAGATCATTTAAGACTATTTTCGAAAAAGAAAGTTATGTACTAGATGTTGAAAATTATTGTCTTCGTGTTGCCATTACGCAATTAAGGTTTAATGTACTCCCACTTAATAACAATGTACATCGCTATAGTGAATCTGTTCATGATAAATTCTGTCCATTTTGTAAGAACCAAATTGAAAACGAAAACCATTTTGTGTTTATTTGTGCTGTCTATGAAGATTTAAGAGTAAAATTCCTAAGAGAATCAAAAGAACTTTCTTTGCATTTGCTACTTAGAGCCACTGATCCTATCCACAGATACAATTTATCTAAATTTGTGTTCCATGCAATCAATAGGCGGAAAAAATACTATAAGTCTATTAAGTAATCTTGTGATGTACGTCTGTCTGAACACGCTCACCTCTATCTATATCGCGTATTATCAAGAATGTATCATGACTATGTTTTTCCTTATTTCCCACTTCTATACTAATGTCTATGATTCAAATCATTACAGTGAAAGTGAAATGTAAATTGTGGTTAGACAACTGTCCTGAAGATTTGAACTGTAGTGGGTATGAGATGTATAAGCTTAAGTCAACCAGTGATTGTAGAATTCGTATATGTCCTGTTATGTCAGATATTTTTCCTACTTTCCTTTTTTCCCCATATTGTATTGTGGCCTAAGGCCGATGTGCAATTAAATCATTTCAGTGTTCAGTGTTCAGTGTTCTCTCTCTCTCTCTCTCTCCTCTCTCTCTCTCTCTCTCTCTCTCTCTCTCTCTCTCTCTCTCCCCTCTCTCTCTCTCTCTCTCTCTCTCTCTCTCTCCTTCTCCTCTCTCTCTTTTCACACCCCGAACCTAATCACAGTCACTGTGACTAAAACGAAGACAATGAATTACCATCATCAGTGGGATGGGCTTAGTTTTTTGGTGTTGTTTTTTTCCATTTCAAATTCTCAACTCCTCAAGTAATCCATGGACTTTGCCTCGTGTTAAAAAGTGACTGTGAAATTACTGTGTCTCCGCGTTTGCATTGTTCCGAAGAGTGTGTGTGTGTGTGTGTGTGTGTGTGTGTGTGTGTGTGTGTGTGTGTGTGTGTGTGTGTGTGTGTGTGTTGTGTGTGTGTGACAAATGAACGAGTGAGACTTGCACATACATGCACGTTAGAAGAATAGAGAAGTCGGGGAGATAACAAAAAAAAAGAGAGAAAAAGTTCAAGCCAATGAGAGAGAGAGAGAGAGAGAGAGAGAGAGAGAGAGAGAGAGAGAGAGAGAGGAGATTATATATATATATATATATATATATATAGAGAGGAGAGAGAGAGAGAGAGAGAGAGAGAGAGAGAGAGAGAGAGAGAGAGAGAGAGAGAGAGAGAGAGAGAGGAGAGAGAGAGAGAGAGAGAGAGAGAGAGAGGAGAGAGAGAGGAAAGTCAACATGCTTCGACCCGTGTTAGTGACCCACGCTAACATCGAGGTCATAAGCACACAGGCGCACGCACACACGCACGCACGAACACACGCACGCACACACGCACGCACACACGCACGCACGCACACACGCACACACACATACACACACACGCGCGCGTGGGCACACTTACACTTACACATACACACACACACACACAGGCGCACACGCAGAGGCACACACACACACACACACACACACACACACACACACACACACACACACACACACACACACACACACACACACACACACACACACACACACACACACACACACACACAGAGAAAAAATAACAATGCTCGATTTGGGCTTATAAGCACAATATTATGTGACATGCACACATGCATACGCCACGTAGATACAAACAGAGGCACGTATGCATGCATAGATGCGTGTTCACACCCTGACATTCATCTTAGAGTAGGCAACACACATACACACAAACACACAGAGAGAGACACACACACACGCACACACGCACGCACGCGCACGCGCGCGCGCGCGCACACACACACACAGAAACACACACACACACACACACATACACACACACACACACCCTACTTACAAACGCATGCACATATACACACCTTTCTCTCTCTCTTTGTTATTGCTCATTCATTATGCTCAAAATAAAAGAAATAAAATCAATTAAACTTAACATTTATAATCTCTCTCTCTCTCTCTCTCTCTCTCTCTCTCTTCTCTCTCTCTCTCTCTCTCTCTCTCTCCTCT
>CM060339.1:27948598-27951098 GCA_030674155.1 Stramonita haemastoma
AACTCACCGATTTTTCCTCACGGATGGTGTCTATACACGACACCTGTGTGAATTCTGTTTTTTTTTTAAAATATAATTTTATCATCCACTCCTACCGGCACACGATGGCCTGCTCTTCCGGAAGGCGGAACGGGATTTTAACGTGTGGGCAAGATGTTCTGCGTGCGTTCGCACACGGGGCCTCGGTTTATAGTCTCATCCAACATACAGAATGTGAATAATAATGTACAGCGTGTAACAAAGTTAGATATGATGATCACTAACGTGTGTTTCGCTACATGTGCTGGCACTGTTGGTACACGGACGGTTACACTTAATAAGCATACACGCCCGCCCACACACGTGCACACACGCACGCCAAGAGAGAGAGAGAGAGAAGAGAGAGAGAGAGAGAGAGAGAGAGAGGAGAGAGAGAGAGAGAGAGAGAGAGAGAGAGAGAGAGAGAGAGAGAGAGAGAGGAGAGAGAGAGAGAAGACAGACAGACAGACAGACAGACAGACAGACAGACAGACAGACAGACAGACAGACAGACAGACAGACAGACAGACAGACAGACAGACAGACAGACAGACAAGGAGACAGACAGCCATAGCATAGATCCAAACTGAGCAACGAAAAGCCTAGTGCACTGTAATCTAGGCTGTGTACGAAGACACACAAATCAATACCAATGTTCACACCACAAGCACATCTCTAAAACAACCACGTCAGGAAGGGGGATATCAACAACAGTAACACAGCAGCAACAACAACAGCGACAACAACAACAGCAGCAACAGCAACTGCAACAAAAAACAACAGTAGTAGTATTAGCAGCAGTCATAGTAGCAGCAGCAGCAACTACAACAAGAACAACGATGACAACAACAATAACAAAACGATAACAGCAGCAGCAGCAACAACAACAGCAACAACAGTGACAGCAGTAGCAGCAGCAGCAACACCAGCAACAACAGTAGCAGCAGTAGCAGCAGCAACAACAACAACCCTCATAACAACAATAACAATTATCACAACAACCACGACTATCATATCAACAAGAACAATCACATCCCCAACACCAACAACACCAACAACAGTTAGAACAACAACAATGAAAACAACAACAACAATGACAATACCACCACCACAACCAACAACAACAACTACAACGACAACAACAGTTAGAACAGCAACAACAACAACAACAACACCATTGACAATCAAGGCGACAACAGCAAACAGACAAACGCATCAAAAACAAACACATCAAAAACAAACACATCAAAAACAAACAAACACATCAAAAACAAACAAACACATCAAAAACAAACACATCAAAAACAAACACATCAAAAACAAAACACATCAAAAACAAACAAACACATCAAAAACAAACAAACACATCAAAAACAAACACATCAAAAACAAACACATCAAAAACAAACACATCAAAAACAAACAAACACATCAAAACAAACAAACACATCAAAAACAAACACATCAAAAACAAACACATCAAAAACAAACAAACACATCAAAAACAAACAAACACATCAAAAACAAACACATCAAAAACAAACACATCAAAAACAAACACATCAAAAACAAACACATCAAAAACAAACACATCAAAAACAAACACATCAAAAACAAACAAACACATCAAAAACAAACACATCAAAACAAAACCATCAAAAACAAACACGTCGAAAACAAACACATCAAAACAAACACTAAAAAACCACATCAAAAACAAACACATCAAAACAAACACATCAAAAACAAACACGTCGAAAACAAACACATCAAAAACTAAAACATCAAAAACAAACACATAAAAAACTAACACATCTAAACAAACACATCAAAAAACAAACAAACACATCAAAACAAACACATCAAAAACAAACACATCAAAAACAAACACATCAAAAACAAAACACACCAAAAACAAACACATCAAAAACAAACACGTCAAAAACAAACACATAAAAAACAAACACATCAAAAACAAACAAACAAACAAACACACACACACACACTACACACACACCCACACACACACACACACACACACACCACACACACACACACACACACACACACACACACACACAACGCACGCACACACACACACACGCACGCACGCACGCACACAAACAAAACAAACCAATAAAGAAAGCAACTTTTAACAGCGTAATGGAATCTCATTGACACATATTTTTTTTATTCCACGATCTGTGTTTGCACTTGGCAGTCTCTGTGCGAGCTCTCTGTCTGTCTGTCTGTCTGTCTGTCTGTCTGTCTGTCTGTCTGTCTGTCTGTCTGTCTGTCTGTCTGTGTCTTTCTGTCTGTCTGTCTGAATGTCTGTCTTTCTCCCTGCTTTTTCTGTATGCCTGTCTATCTGTCTGTCTGTGTCTGTCTGTCTCTGTCTTTCTGTCTGTCTTTCTGTTTGTCTATCTCTCTATCTGTCTTTCTGTGTCTGTCTTTCTCCCTGCTTTTTCTGTATGCCTGTCTG
>CM060339.1:27961098-27963598 GCA_030674155.1 Stramonita haemastoma
ACACACTCACACAAAGAAATAAACACACACACATTCTTTCCCTGTCTCTCTCCCTCTCTGCATGTCCGTTTGTTCATCTGTCTTCCTGTATGTCTGTCTCTGTGTCTGTCTGTCTGTCACTCTGTCTTTCTGGCTGGCTTTCTCTTTCCCTCTCTCTCTCCACCCCCCTCTCTCTTTTGAATAAAAGAATTTGATTTGATTTGATTTGATTTAATTTGATCTCTCTCTCTCTCTCTCTCTCTCTCCTCTCTCTCTCTCTCTCTCTCTCTCTCTCTCTCTCTCTCTCTCTCTCTCTCTCTCTCCTCTCTCTCTCTCTCTCTCTCTCTCTCTCTCTCTCTCCTCTCTCTCTCTCTCTCTCTCTCTCTCTCCTCTCTCTCTCTCTCCTCTCTCTCTCTCTCTCTCTCCTCTCTCTCTCTCCTCTCTCTCTCATCCTCTCTCTCTCTCTCTCTCTCTCTCTCCTCCACTCTCTCTCTCTCGTCTCTCTCTGTCTCACTCTCATCTCCTCTCTTTCTCTCATCTTCTCGTATCTCCTTTTCTCTGCTCTCTTCTTCTCTCTCTCCCCATACCTTCTTTCTCTGTCTCTGTCTCTGTGTGTCCCATGACTATCTGTCTGTTTGTTTCTGCACGACTGTCTGTATGTCTCTGTCTTGTCTGCATTCGACTGTCTGTCTGTCGTCTTTCTGCATGACTGTCTATTCTGTCTGTCTGTCTGTTACTGTCTGTTCTGTCTGCATGACTCTCTGTCTGTTTGTCTTTCTGCATGACTGTCTGTTTCTGCTGTCTGTCATGTCTGTCTTCTGCACTGACTTTCTGTCTGCTGTCCTTCTCATACTTTCTCCATCGTCCTCCTACAACTGCTGCTCTCTGTCTCTTCTGTCTCTACTCTCTGTCTGTCTATCTTTCTGACTACTGTCCTGTCTCTCTGTCTCATGTCTGTCTCCCTGACTGAACTTCTCCTGCTCTGTCGTCCCCTCTTCCTGTTTTCACCATCGCCCCCCACAACTCCTGCCTTCTGTCCATCTTTCTCTCTTCTTCCAGTAAGTTCTAAAATCTTCTCCCACCACCTCCTTCTTCTCACTTCTCTCTCCTCCCCCCACTCCTCCCCACTGCCACTCTCTCCACCTCCTTGCCCTGTATCTCACCCCCCCCCCCCTCCCCCGATCTATCTTCCTCCTCCCTCCTTCTTCTCTCCCCCCCCCCCCCCCCCCCCCACCCCCTCATCCATTCTCTGCTGTCTGCTACCTCTGCTTCTTATGCAGAGGGGAGCTCACCGTGTAGTTCTCTTCCCTACTTGGGCTCGATTTGTCTCCCTTGTTTTAGCATCAGCCGCTGATTGGTCAGTCCAGGCACGTGACTTTTTCTACTTAGGCTCCGTCTTCTCTCCCTTGCCTGCTCTTCCTGCGGGGAGTTTTATGGGGAGTTGTTTCCCCCCTGTGTCTATTTCCTGACCCGTGTGTGTGTGTAGGTGTGTCTGTCTGTCTGTCTGTCTGTACGTTTGTGTGTACGTACTTACGTACGTACGTACTTACGTACGTACGTACGTACGTACGTACGTACGTACGTACGTACGTACGTACGTACGTACGTACGTACGTATGTATGTATGTATGTATGTATGTATGTATGTATGTATGTATGTATGTATGATGTACGTACGTACGTACGTACGTACGTATGTATGTATGTACGTACGTATGTCTGTGTGTGTGTGTGTGTGTGTGTGTGTGTGTGTGTGTGTGTGTGTGTGTGTGTGTGTGTGGTGTGTGTGTGTCTGTCTGTCTGTCTGTCTGTCTGTATGTATGTATGTATGCATGCATGTATATGTATGTATGTATATATATATATATATATGTATATATATATATATATATATAGTGTGTGTGTGTGTGTGTGTGTGTGTGCGCGCGCGCGCGCGCGTGCGTGCGTGCGTGCGCGGATGTATGTGTATCCCCCCCTCCTTCCTCGATAACAAAACGAAATTGGATACTGCCAGTGACGTCATACCCAAGCTGAAAACACGAGGACCGGACATAAAGCAACAATATGGCGAAGTACTGTCTACAGCCTTTACACTCAATCTCTCTTTCTCTCTCTCTTTCATTTCAGTGTGATTATTGTTATCATTATCATGCAGGGGTCACAGAAAAAACAGCAATCGTCCACAGTGTTATCAACCCTCTGCCAGACATCAGCACAGCACACACTGCCCGCACATGATTGTAGAAACTAAAAAAAAAGCTCTGTCCAGCAGACAGACAGTCAGACAGATAGACAATCAGGTGGACAAACAGTCAGACGGACGGACGGACAGACAGACAGACGGACAGTTAGACAGGCAGAAAAAAAACATATAGAAAGACGGACAGACATACACACAGACATACATACAGACAGACAAACAGACAAACTACAAAGATAAATTGACAGAGTCAGACAGACAGACAGACAGATAGACGGACAGGCGGACGGACAGACAGTTAGAGAGACAGACAGTCAGACA
>CM060339.1:27976098-27981824 GCA_030674155.1 Stramonita haemastoma
CCACCACTTCCCACCCACCACAACCATACCACACCAAGCCCACACCACACCCCATCACACCATACCACACCCCACCCCACCCCACCAAACCACATCACACACACCACACCACACCACACACACCACACCACACACACATACCAAACCAGACCAAACCACACACACACCACACCACAAACACCACACGAAACCATACCAATACACCACACCCCCCAACACCCACCAAACCCCACCCACCCCCCCACCCTACCCTTACCTACAACAACCCACCCAACCCCACCACACCCCACCCCACCAAACCTTACCCCATCCCACCTACCCACACTACCCTACCCCACCAACACCTAAACCCACCACACCAACACCACACCCTACCCCACCCTACCCCACCCCACCCCACCCACACCCTACCCCACCACTACCCACCCCACCCCACCAACACCACACCCTACCCCACCCTACCCACCCCACCCCACCCTACCCCACCCTACCCCACACCCACCCCATCACACCCCACCCTACCCCACCCTACCCCACCCCACCCCACCACACCCCACCCCATCCCACCCCACCACACCCCACCCCATCCCACCCACTACACCAACACCACACTAACACCGCACCAACACCACATCAACAAACATATGATAGCGGTTCTGGCGAGGCAAGCAGGCACGGCATTCTGTAATATAGCATTTGGCGCTATTGATTAATAGACAGTGCACACCGACCCCCACCCCCCCTCCCCTTACCCACTCGCCCCTCGCTCACGTTAGAGCCTAGCCACACAAGAGAGAGGAGAGAGGAAAAGAGAGAGAGAGAGAGAGAGAGAGGAGATGAGGGAGAGAGAGGAGAGAGAGAGAGAGAGAGAGAGAGAGAGAGTGAGGAGAGAGAGAGAGAGAGAGAGAGAGGAGGGAGGGATGGGAAGAGAGAGGGGAGAGAGGGGAGAGGAGAGAGAGGAGAGAGGGGAGTGAGAGAGAGAGAGAGCGAGAGAGAGAGAGACAGAGACAGAGACAGAGACAGAGACAAAAGAGAGAGAGAGATGGAGAGAGAGAGAGGGGGGAAGATATATAATATTTATATATATATTAATTACATTACATATTAATATAAATATATATACATATATATATATATATTATATATTATATATATTATAGAGAGAGAGAGAGAGAGATGAGAGAGAGAGAGAGAGAGAGACAGAGACAGAGGAAGTACAGAGACAAGAAGAGACAGAGAGGAGACAGAGAGAAACAGAGAGAGATGGAGAGACAAAGAGAGAGAGAGAGAGAGAGAGGAGAGAGAGAGAGAGAGAGAGAGAGAGAGAAGAGAGAGAGAGTAGAGAGAGAGAGAGGAGAGAGACAGAGACAGAGACAGAGACGGACAGAGACAGAGGCAGGACAGACAGAGAGACAGAGCAGAGAGACAGAGACAGAGAGAGGAGAGAGAGTAAACAAGAGAGACAGACAGACAGACAGACAGACAGGACAGGACAGAAAACAAACAGAATACACAATCAACAAGGTTATATCCCTGACGAAGGAGATGTTTTCGTTTGTGCTCAATCCAAAATCACACCAATAAAGGAACATTCATTAACATTTCTATAAATCAGGAGAAGAGAGGAGAGAGAGAGAGAGAGAGAGAGAGAGAGATGAGGAGAAGGAGAGAGAGAGAGAGAGAAGAGAGACAAGAGGAACAGAGAGAGGACACAGAGAGAGACAGAGAGACAGAGAGAGAGAGGGCGAGAGACGAGAGAGAGAGAGGAGGACAGAGACAGAGACAGAGAGACAGAGAGGAGACACAGAGAGAGACAGAGAGACAGAGAGAGAGAGGGAGAGAGACAGACAGAAGAGAGAGAGAGAGAGAGAGAGACGAGGATGAGAGGAGGAGAGGAGAGAGAGGACAGAGAGACAGAGAGAGAGACCAGAGAGAGACAGAGAGACAGAGAGAGAGAAGGGAGAGAGAGACAGAGAGAGAGAGAGAGAGAGAGAGAGAGAGAAGAGAGAGAGAGAGAGAGAGGAAGAGACAGAAGAGAGACAGAGACAGGACAGAGGAGAGAGAGAGAGAGGAGGAGAGAGAGAGAGAGAGAGAGAGAGAGAGAGAGAGAGAGAGGAGAGAGGAGAGAGAGAAAAGAGGGAGAGGAGATGAGAGGAGAGAGAGGAAAGGAGAGAGAGAGGAGAGAGGAGAGAGAGTGAGAGAGAGCGAGAGAGAGAGAGAGAGAGAGACAGACGACAGACAGACAGAACAGACAGACAACAGGACTGACAGACTGAACAGACAGACAGACAGACAGAAAAGGAGAGAAAGAGAAAAGAGAGAGAGAGTGAGAAGGGGAGAGAGAGAGGAGGAGAGAGGAGAGAGGAGAGGGGAGAGAGACAGATAGAGAGAGGACAGAGAGAGGAGAGAGAGTGAGAGTGAGAGAAAGATGAGAAAAGGATTGAATAATAAAGAAAAGAAAAAAAAAGTAGTAAAGACAAAAGGAAACTACACATAAAACAGAAAACAACAGTTATGCCTTACACAATCACAAAAAAACATACAGGATTACATACTAAAGAAAAGAGAGAGAAAAATAACTAGCCAGTTTTCAGTGGAAGTTTTTTTGTTTTTGTTTTTTTAGAAAAAAAACGAAAAAAAACAGCAACTTGTAAATTGGATCTTTAAATGTGAGCGGTCTTGTGTAAATGAAATGTAATTACAGCCAGGGGATGACAATGCCCTGCCTCTGTCTGTCTGTCTGTCTGTCTGTCTGTCTGTCTGTATGTCTGTCTGTCTGTCTTGTCTGTTGTTTGTTCATCGCTCAACATTCTCTCCCTTCTCTCTCTCTCTCTCTCTCTCTCTTCTCTCTCTCTCTCTCTCTCTCTTCTCTCTTCTTCTCTCTCTCTCTCTCTCTCTCTCTCTCTCTCTCTCTCTCTCTCTCTTCTCTTCCTCTCCATCTCTCCGACCCCCCCCCCCTCTCTCTTCCTGCACTCTCTCTCTCTTGATCCACCCCCCATCTCTCTCTCTGTCTCTTCCTCCCATCTCTCTGCCTCCCTCTTCCTCTCTTCCTCCACTCCTCTGTCTGTCTGTTGTCTGTCTGTCTGTCTGTCTGTCTCTCTTCTATCTCTCTCTGTGCCTATCTCTCTCTCTCTCTGCCTCTCTCTTTCCCCCCCTCTCTCTCTCTCTGTGTTGTCTGTCTGTCTGTCTTTTCCTTCTTCCTAACCTCCCAAACCGCCTCCTCTCTTTTTCAAACCCCGAACTGTTTGCCCACGAGTGTCTAAAGCCCTAGGCTCTATATTCTATAACTACAACACCAACTGCAGGACTTTAGAACTCCTACACTACATCACTACACTACCTCACTACACTACACTACATACACTACACTACACTACAACTACACTACACTACACTACACTACACTACACTATACTACACTGCCACTGCACTGCACTGCACTGCACTGCACTGCACTGCACTGCACTGCACTACACTTACACTACACTACACTGCACTGCACTGCATCTGCATACACTACACTACACTGCACTGCACTGCACTGCACTACACTACACTACACTACACTGCACTGCATGCACTGCACTACACTACACTTACACTAGCTGCTGGCCACTGTACAGTGTCAGTGTCCCCCACTTTCACTTCTTCAGTGCTGTCCATTCCATTCCCACTCACCATCTCATATCGCTGACCACTGACCACGCTTGGAATTCGGTAAAAGAGAGAGAGAGAGAGAGAGGAGAGAGAGGAGAGAGAGAGAAGGAGAGAGAGAGGAGAGAGAGAGAGAGAGAGAGGAGAGAGAGAGAGTGAGAGAGAGAGATGAGAGAGAGAGGAGAGAGAGAGAGGAGAGAGGAGAGAAAGAGAGAGAGAGGGAGAGAGAGAGAGAGAGAGGAGAGAGAGAGAGAGATGGAGAGAGAGATGGAGAGAGAGATAGGAGAGAGAGCGACGAGAGAGATGGAGAGGAGGAGGAGAGGATGGAGAGGAGGGTAGAGAGAGATGGAAGAGAGGGGGAGAGAGATGGAGTAAGAGAGAGGATGGAGAGAATGGAGAGAGAGATGGAGTGTGAGAAAACAGAGAGAGAGAGAAGAGAGAAGGAAGAGAGGAGAGAGAGAGGGTGAGAGAGAGAGGAGAGAGATGAGAGAGAGGAGAGATGAGATGAGAGAGAGAGATGGAGATGGAGAGAGAGAGATGGAGAGGAGAGAGAGAGAGGAGAGAGAGGAGAGATGAGAGATGAGAGATGAGGAGAGGAGGAGAGAGAGAGGAGGGAGAGAGAGAGGAGAGAGGAGATTGGGAGAGAGAGAGAGAGAGGAGGAGAGAGAGAGAGATGAGAGAGAGAGAGAGAGAGAGAGAGATGAGGAGAGATGAGAGTTGGGGAGGAGGGAGAGAGTGGAGAGAGAGAGAGAGAGGAGAGAGAGAGAGAGAGAGAGGAGAGAGAGAGGAGGGAGAGGAGAGAGAGAGAGTTGAGGAGAGAGAGAGAGAGAGAGAGAGAGAGAGAGAGGGAGAGAGAGGTGGGGAAGGAGAGAAGGGAAAAGAGAGAGGAGAGGGGAGAGAGGGAGAGAGGAGAGAAGAGAGAGAGGGGAGAGGGGAGGGGAGGGGAGGAGAGGAGACAACAGAAGACAGACAGACAGACAGACAGACGAAAGCAGGGGACGAAACAGGGACAGACCAGACAACACTCACATACACAAAAAACACACACAAACACACGCACGCACACTACCCACACATATACACATACACATGCACAGCGGGAAAATGATAAAGTACGAGTGTTAACCCTTCCCCAAATGAAGGCAAAAGGTGTCTTTTAGGTCGGATAAATTTTCCTTTTCTGAATGATCGTGATATGCCAGATAGGTAGATATACATGGAAATAACTCCCTTCACTTCATCCCCCCCATTGCCGTTGTCTGCTGTCTCCCCTTTCCCCCCAGCAAGCTTGCAAACGCACTCCCGTTATGCATACACCCGCTAAAACATTTTGATGTACAGGGGGGGAAAAACAAGGGCACAGACACAAGACACACACAGACACAGAACAGACACAGACAACACAAACACAAACCCCACAACCACACCACACACACACACACACCACAACCACACCCCCAACCCCACGTGCGGGACAGAACACACGGACAAAAACCAACAGAGGCACCCAGACACTACAGAAGACACAGAACAGACAGACACAGACACACACAAAAAAACACACACACCAAAACACAACACACACAAAACACAACCACACACCAAACCCCCCAAAACAAACACAACACCACACCAACCCACACACACCCACACAGGAGAAAAAAGAAACAGAAACAGAAACAGAGACAGATAAACAGGGGGCAAAGCAAACTGTTACACACACAGACTCCACCTACCCCACACCCACATCCACATCCCCACCCCCCCACCCCCCCACCCCCCCAACACCACACACAACACACAAAACCAAACAACACACCAACACCACCACACACAAACACACACACACAAAACACCACAATGTGTGAAAACAGCGACCTGGCATACACTTAAAACAAAAATTTGGATAGATACATGTTACTAAACCTGTTTTGTAGTCGTATGCTTTTAAACCCCATTTGGAGAGAAATTTTAAAACCCTTTTAAAAGTATGGCGAGAACCCGGTAGATGTTCAACCCTTTTGAAAATTCCTACCTATTATTTTATTATGATGATGATGTAGGCTCAATTT
>CM060339.1:27999424-28001924 GCA_030674155.1 Stramonita haemastoma
ACAGAGAGAGACAGAGACAGAGAGAGACAGAGACAGAGAGAGACAGAGACAGACAGACAGACAGTAGAGATAGACAGAGACATAGAAAGACAGAGAGAGAGAGACAGAGAGATACAGAGAGAGACAGAGAGAGAGACACAGAGAGAGAGAGACAGATAGACAGACAGACAGACAGACAGACAGACAGACAGACAGACAGAGACAGAGAGAGATTGAGAGAGAAACTGCTTTTTCTACTTTTTCTGCCTTCTGCGCAAAGATCGACAACTCCCATCACATCTTTTAGGCAGTGACGCCCCCTCAAACACTGCTTTCTGATAGCAAAAGTAACCCTCCCTCCCTCCCTTCCTCTCTCCCTTCCCCACCCTCTTTCTCTTCTGATCCCAAACAAAAATCAATGACATCTTCAGATCTGTCACATACTAGCTCCCTCTTAAACACTCATCCGTGGGCGAGAGTAATCCTACCCTCTAACCCCCCACCCCCCCCCCCCCCCCCCCACCACACCACAACACATAATATCTTCTCTGTTCAACAAGATCAATGAAATTTGATATATTTTATATTCTAGCCTTTACTCCCCTTTCCCTTTTAGCAAGTATAAACTAAGAGTTTGGAAGTGCATGCTATATACAGATTTGATACAGTGTTGGGTATATTTTAATTATCTGAGGTAGTTATAGGTGTGTATGACTTTTACTGCAGTTATTCGATAAATTATGAGTCTGTCTTTGCAACCCAAAACCCCTCAAGTTTTCTAATGGTTTTGTTTTGAAATATACTGTTCTAGTATTGCTTTCTTAAGGTAGGTGGTAAGATTAAGAATGGCTATCTATATTAAGTTTGTCTCTCAAAACAGTAGTTTCGATTATTTGACTTTCAAATATAAATAAAAAGTTTTGTCGTTTTTAGTATCTTGGCGATATTGTAACAGAACAATGGAAAAAAAAGTTTTTTTTAAGCATGTTTAAAAAGACATGTTATGTGTACACATCGAATGAAGATAATAGAAAAAGGAAGAATTGCAACAGAATAATTCTTTAATCATTATGACACGTAACATCAACATAAGGACATTTTTTTGTACAGGGAGTGGTTTCTATTTGTTTCAACACACACTGTTTGCCATCGTGCAGTTATTACCTTTTCATACTGTTTCACAGTCGTATACAGAAATTCTAAGGGAGACAACCAGACAGGCAACATTCATTTGTTTATTCATTTCTCAACTACAGCTCAGAGGCCCACCACCAATGGTGAGATGTTTTGCATAAATATTTATGCAACAGTCTTTTTTTTCCAAACCATTAAGTTGGCTGCATTACGATTTCGAGATGTTCGTAATGGGTTTGTGGGGTTTTTTGTTGTTTTTTTACAAGATACAACACTATATTAGTTTCATATGGTTGTTATTATTTTTCTTATGTTGTTGTTATTATTTTTGCTATAATAATATAACTACTACAACTGCAACTACTACTACTACTACTACTACTACTACTACTACTACTACTACTACTACTACTACTACTACTACTACTACTACTACTACTACTACTGCTGCTGCTGCTGCTACTACTACTACTTACTACTACTACTACTACTACTACTACTACTACTACTACTACTACTACTACTACTACTACTACTACTACTACTACTACTACTGATAATAATAACGATATTGATGATAATAATAATAATAATGATAATAATGATAAAATAAAATCACTACTAACATCATTATTTTTGTTATCCCTACTACTATCATCATCATTATTCTTGCTATTGTCATTAATCGACCCTATAGCTTTAAGGATTAACACCATAATAATATCATAATAATTCAAAAATCTACAGGGGGGTCAATAAAGTCACAAGTTCGAATCTACACAGAAGAATCTGTCAAACTAACAGTCAACAAAACTACCCCTCTAAATACCAGATTCTAGATGAGATAAAAAAAAAAAAAAACACCCAACCATCTTTCCTTTGTTTCTCTTGGGAAATAAGTTCCCGTAGATCAATAACTTTCAGATCTGATCTGTCACACAGGGACCCATTCTTTCACTAACCATTGTTAAAAGTAGCCATGAGCCTTTCTCCTTAACCCCAGTTCAAAAGATTTATGATGGCTTGATGTATGTGGGGGAGGGGGGGGGGGGGGCGGGATAGCCTGGTGGTCAGACTGATGCGCTTGTGATCTACTGAACCGGGGTTTGAATCTCATTCAAGCGGAATTTTCTTCTGGAGTTAACATTAGTGCTGCCTTCAACCCCCACCCCCTTCAAAAAAAAATGTCCTTTGGATGAGACTATAAACCGAAGTCCTGTGTGTAAACACATGCGGAACATCTTGCGCACACGTCACAATCCCTTTCAGAAGAGTAGGCCATTGTGTGCCGGTGGGACACGGATGACAAAATTAACAAAACTGCACACACACAGGGATTGGATGTAAAAACAAAAAAAGCACGCGAGTGCTTATTCCATTATCCTCA
>CM060339.1:28021803-28024303 GCA_030674155.1 Stramonita haemastoma
CCCCAAAGTCCTTCCGATGAGACTATAAACTGAGGCCCCGTGTGCGAACGCACGGAGACATCTTGCGCACACGTTAAATCCTGTTCGCTTTTCGTAAGAATAGGCCATTGTGTGCCGGTGGTGGAATTGATGACAAGATTTACAAAAATGCATACACACGGGGACTGGATGTAAAAAAAAGCACATGAGGGCTTATTCCATTATCCTCGGTATAAAAGAATGAATAATGATAATAATAATTGTGCCGCCACATGTTTACATGCCCTTTCTCGTGTTTGTCGGAGTCTTTGCTTATTATTTTCAAGCACTGGTTTGTCTGCACGGAATTTCTAGCACAGAATTTCCAGAAAGGGGGGGGGGGGGAAGCTATCTATACTGGAAAAGCACTCGGCATCCCCACAGATATCTGTGATATTCAAAGACGCAGTATCCTTTTCAGTTGCACTCCTTCAAACAAAAAACGGAAAGAAAAAGACAAACAGCCCAAACAACACGGAGCAAAAAGCAAAGAAAAAGACCCACCCTCTGTTTGCTTGCTATTTTTTTCCCATTGCACTGTTGTGTGTTTGCAAAACATTTTTCAAGTTCAGTTAGCTTCATCACTCGTTTCATGCATTTATTTAAAGGTAAGAAAGGTAAAGGTGTCCCATAACCTGTGTGGTCGTAGGGAGCGAGGCGTCAGAGACCTCAGCTTCTCTAGGGGCCAGCGTGTTGAGGGCGGCGCCCTTCTCTTCTCCTCGCTGCCCTTCCCTCACCTTCCCTGACCCTAAAGAGGACAGATACCCATTTGCAGCTGGGGGAACTGGGGGAACTGTACTGTAGCCAAGGCACTCATTTATCTACCTGAAAAACCACGCCGCACTAAAAACAACAATAATACCCCCGCCCCCCCCCAAAAAAAAAAAAAACAACAACAAAAAAAACCTAGCAAAAAGCAACCAGCAACAAAAACAAACCAACCCCCCCCCCACCCCAACCATAAAACAAACAAAAATTCCAGCAAAACAAGATGATGTTGAAGAATGGACAGGGAAACCACTCGTAAATACACAAGTTTTTGCACACAACCAAAAATACAAACAGGGCAAAATCTAGTGAACAAAGCTTTTCAGTGAGGTACGCCTATGATTCTGCAAGGAATTAAGAGACAAGGAAGAAAAAGAACATGCCATCCCAAACTCTTATGTATGTCTTAGAACTGGTCTATTTTTGTCAATGGACTTTCTTACCCCCATAAAACCAGGTGCTTTCTATGTTACATGCAATGCCTTGCGCGAAATCAACGCCTTTTCTGCGATACTTAAAGACACAGCAACACTTTTCATGTCTCATGTAGAAAAGAAACCCTTATTTTCTTGCTTACCGGCCATTTTTTTTTGCCATGTCTGTCGTATTCGTTGCTCATTTCATGTATTAGCTTACCTTACGTGAAAACCATACATTGAGAGAAAGGCTTTGTCAATAGCATCCGGTCTGTAACTGCGCATGTGCTATTGCTATTGTCGTCTTGTTTCCGGAGTATTTACAATGAACAATATATTTTTCGAAACAAACTCCGGACCAAAAATGCTGCTGCTGCTGCTGCTGCTGCTGCTGTGCTGCTGCTGCTGCTACTACTACTACTACAACATAAAAACAGGACAATAAAAATCCTATTTATAGAGTATGTTTCCCCACGAGAAAAGCTTTTATTTGTATTTACCACAAAATGTTTGCCATGAACAAGTCTTTTACTACGTGGGTTTCTTTTACGCGCGCTAAATGCTGCTCAGTTTTTTTGCCTGATCCCAAAAAAACCCATACATAGATCACCAATTAAAGGTCTAAAAGAAGAGGAGAGGGAGGTTGAGCTTAAATAACTGGGGTTCAAACCTGTCACTTCTCGCTTTCTAGTCAAGGCCCATCTCTCTTATAATACCTATCCACTTAGACACATGCTACCCCCCCCTCCCCCCACCCCCTAGGGTGATACCGGGGCTCTGTGAATATAAATAGCATCCCCACTTTTTCTGGAAATTCAATGCTAGGAATTCCCTCTCGTGTATCCCTGTCTTTCCTTTTGTATTGTTCCTTTTTCTTCCTTTCACCTCCTTCTTCTCTATTTTCTGCCCTCTTGGTCCATTCTCTCCAGCTTGTTGGGGTTTTTTGTTTTTCCTCAGAAAGATTGAAAACATAATTCTCTTCCAAACCGAAGTCGGATGCACTGGGCCTGCTTGACGTGTCAGGCGCTTAAACATAGTTGCTGTTTGAGTGTTCAACGACGACGACGACGACGACGACGACGACGACGACGACGACTAAGAAGAAGAAGAAGAAGAAGAAGAAGAAAAAAGAAGAAGAAGAAGAAGAAGAAGAAGAAGAAGAAGAAGAAGAAGAAGAAGGAGGAGGGAGGAGGAGGGAGGAGGAGGAGGAGGAGGAGGAAGAAAGAAGAAGAAGAAGAAGAAGAAGAAGAAAGAAGAAGAAGAAAGAAGAAGAAGAAGAAGAAGAAGAAGAAGAAGAA
>CM060339.1:28029303-28041803 GCA_030674155.1 Stramonita haemastoma
GTGACTGTGTTATTGTATGTGTTGTTGTGTGTATAGATGGTGTGCGTGTGTGTGTAGGACATCATGTATTCATATGGTTTATTACTCTCATGTGCACCTTAAATAATAATTTCGGTTTGAATTTGTGAAGCACTAGTCTAAAGAATATAGCTTGTCCTTCTTTCTTTCCCTTTTCTTCTTCTTCTTCTTCTTCTTCTTCTTCTTCTTTCTTCTTTTCTTCTTCTTCAATTTTTTTTCTTTCTTCTTTTTCTGTTCTTCTTTTTGTTCTTTTCTTGTTCTTTTTTCTTGTTCTTGTTCTTGTTCTTTTCTTCGTTGTTCTTGTTCTTCGTTGTTCTTTTCTTCATTCTTGTTCTTGTTCTGTTCTTTTCTTTTCTTCTTCTTCTTCTTCTTCTTCTTCTTCTTCTTCTTTCTTCTCTCTTCTTCTTCTTCTTCTTCTTCTTCTCTTCTTCTTGCTAATATTTTTTTCCCAGGCAAATAGCCATAGTTTGCTCTGAAGGAAAACTTTGATAACACCTGAAACGTAGGAAAAGCTGTTAAACGGTATAGAAGCCAGTGTCTAAACGACAAGAAAATGAACAGAAAAGACGCAAGAACAAAACACAACATAAAAACAACAACTTCTGTCTAGACAACATAAAAAAAGCTCAAATACAACTGTAAAAAAGACAGGAACGATGTCCAAGCCTTTGAAGTCAGGTTACAGTGACGTCACCTGCAACATGCTTATTTCTTTAATTACACCACGTTCGTCCTTTTTAAAATAAAAGTACGTACATCAATGTTATATTTCTACGTGATAGGTGGTCAACTTTTAAAAAAATATTTTAATATGAACTAGGATGAAAAATGTAGGTTCTGCGGATGACGTCAGACCAGTCTGACCTCAGAAGGGTTGAACATGCGTCAGTGAAAGAGATGATTAAAAGTGTTTGAGATGGGTCAGAATGGTGTTAATAGCACAGCTATTTGCACCGAATGTTCGCGAAAGATGTGAGGTTAATGGTTAATAGGATAAAACGTGTGACGTGTGTGTGTGTGGTGTGTGTGGTGTGTGTGTGTGTGTGTGTGTGTGTGTGTGTGTGTGTGTGTGTGTGTGTGTGTGTGTGTGTGAGTGTGTGTGTGTGTGTGTTGAGTGGGTGTTTGTGTGTGTTGTGTGTGTGTGTGTGTGTGTGTGTGTGTGTGTGTTTCAATGTGTGTGTGTGTGTGTGTGTGTGTGTGTGTGTGTGTGTCAATGTGTGTGTGTGTATGTGTGCGTGTGTGTGTGTATGTGTGTGTGTGTGTGAATGTGTGTGTGTGCGTGTGAATGTGTGTGTGTGTTTGTGAATGTGTGTGTGTTTGCGTGTGTGTGTGTGTGTGTGTGTGTGTGTGTGTTTGCGTGTGCGCGCGCGCACACGCACGCACGCACACTTTTCCTCCAGTTTGTCTGACACCTTGTAATGTTTTTGTTGTTGTTGGTCTGTCTGGGTATCGTAGTCAATTTTCGTGTCGTTGTCTCTTTACTTTTCTGTATATATGTCTTTGATTCTGTCTTTGCCAGTCTGTGTCTATGTCTGTCTGTCTGTCTGTCTGTCTACCTGTCTGTCTGTCTACCTGCCTGTCTGTGTGTCTGTGTGTCTGTCCGTCTGTCTGTCTGTCTTCTGTCTCTATGTCTGACTGTCTTTGTGTCTGACCTTGACTCTCTCTTGTGTGTTTCTGTCCGTCTGTATGTATGGACATCTGACTGTTTCTGTGTGTCTGTCTCTGTCTCCCTCCATCTCTATCTGTCTGTCTGTCTGTCTCTGTTTCTCTCTGTCTCTGCCTGTCTCTGTCTGTCTGTGTGTCTATCTGTCTGTGTGTATTTCTGTCTGTCTGCCTGTGTGTCTGTCTGTCTTCTGTCTGTTTGTCTGTCTTTGTGTCTGACCTTGACTATTTCTGTGTTTGTCTCCGTCTGTATGTATGGACATCTGACTGTCTCTGTCTGTCTCCGTCTCCCTCTATCTCTATCTGTCTGTCTGTCTGCCTGTCTCTGTTTCTTTCTTCTGTCTGTCTGTCTGTCTGTTTGTTTGTCTTTCTGTCTGTCTGCCTGTGTGTCTGCCTGTCTGTCTGTCTTCTGTCTGTTTGTCTAACTGTCTTTGTGTCTGACCTTGACTATCTCGGTGTGTTTGTCTCGGTCTGTATGTATGGACATCTGACTGTCACTGTCTGTCTGTCTCCGTCTCTCTCTATCTGTCTGTCTGTTTGTCTGTCTCTGTTTCTGTTTGTCTGTCTGTCTGTCTATCTTTCTGTCTGTCTGTCTGTCTATCTGTCTGTCTGTCTGTCTGTCTCTGTCTCTCTCTGTCTCTCTCTGTCTCTCTCTGTCTCTCTCTGTCTCTCTCTGTCTCTCTCTGTCTCTGTCTCTCTCTCTCTCTCTCTCTCTCTCTTCTCTCTCTCTCTCTCTCTCTCTCTCTCTCTCTCTCTGTGCAGCTCTGTTTATCAAAGTCTCCGATTCCGACTGTGTCTCTGTTTGACTGTCGCTGTTTGACTTTCTGTCTCTGTTTATCTCTTGGTGATGGACGATATGTTCAGGAACAATCATCATCAGCGTCACCTTACTACTATCATCATCACCATCATCACTACCACTACCACCACAACCATCACCTGAAATGCGATCGTTGTCACCATAGCTCTTATTGTTGTTATCGTTCATCTCATCATCATCATCATCATCATCATCATCATCATCATCATCATCATCATCATCATCATCATCATCATCATCATCATCGTCATCATCGTCGTCGTCGTCGTCGTCGTCATCCTCCTCCTCCTTATCCTCCTCCTCCTCTCCTCTCCTCCTCTCTCATCATCATCATCATCATCATCGTGATTACCTCCAGTGTCTCTTCGTCATCGCCATCATCATCCCTGTCGTTGTTGTAGTCAAGGGTTATTAGCGATGTTGTCATTGTATTGGGTATGATGGGAGTGTGTCCCTATTACACTTATCATTTGTAGAGATCATTCCGTCCTTGTAAAAGTATCTCCACCAACCTCACACCCTCCTGGTCAACTTTTAATCCCCAGCTAAAAAATGTCATCTGCATTTTGTGAAAAAAAATCTGTTTGATTGGCGTACATTAGCATTTCAATACAAACAAAATTTAATCGACTTGTCATCAAGATGAATAATCCAGCATTTCTATATCACAAGATTGCAAAGGGTAACTGCCACACAAGAAACAAATAATCAGTTATCACTTTTGTTATCAAGACAAGTCTGAAAAAAATACATGGAGAACTTTTCCAATATTTTGAAGTCGTGCTTAAGTTTGTACAAAATTTATGCATTAAAGCCATTTAAAAAATAAAGATCACTAGACTGTATTTGTTTGTAGTGCTCAAACTTCTCCATATCATTTTTGAAATAGAGTTCATTAAAAAAAATACTAACAGTATGTTTTGCTTTACTAATCCAACAGATTTTTTTTTAACACAACACTTTGCTAACAGTTTTGTAAATTCAAGCACTGCACCAGGTTTTGTTATTGCATTCGTGACAAATAATACAATTTCCACATTAAGGCTCAGTCTCTGGCAATAATGACACTTGTGTTTTAAAGTTACCCCAAGCTCTGTTAAGAAATTCTGCACATACTCAAATTCTCATAACAATGATTTATAGATTTTCACGTTGTCACATTATGTCATTATTGGTCTGTAACTTCCTTTTTTTGTTTTGTGTGTTTACAGGGGAAAACATGTACAGCAAACCGTTGGAGGGTGTGGCGAAAATCCAGGTGTTAGTTTGTTTCACGGATGCTAACGATCAAGATATACTGTCCGTCAAAATCTCCGATCCACGCAATGACAACACATCTCTCGTCTTCGTCAACATGAGATCCAAGCAGTGTCTGGCCAGTGCCACCTTTTCCTCCTGTGAGGTTGGCACACCTCGTGGACATATCATCTTGAAAGCCATCATCATCGACCTTGAGGAAGGCGAGACACGGACCTATGCATGTGAGGTGCTCCGACTGACAGCTTCAGGAAAAACTGATCCGAATGTTTATTACGCCAACGTGACGTATACAGGTGAGGCGAGAGCTATAAATGTTCAGAGAATAAACGTCTGTTTGTTTCTTCATTGTTTATAAATGCAGGTTGTCCTGTCTCCTATGGTGACTGTTCTTTTATGGTTTTCTGGCGCGTCAGCCATTATTCTCTCTAAAAAGTTGAAGAGGGTGGAAGAGAGCAAGTACCCTTGGCGTACTCCAATTGTAGTTAGGAACCATTTTTCTGTGTTGCTGTCATAGTAGATTGCACTTGTTGCCTTGTTATACAGGCATTCTATGTTTCTGATCAGGTTGGCATTGATGTTATACAGCCTTACAGTTGCCCACACAGCTGCATGCCAGACTCTGTCGAACGCCTAGTTAAAGTCCACGAAGGTGTGGTCAGGATCTTGCTGATTTTGCAAGTATTTCTCATAAAGTGTTCTTAGGTTAAAACTTTGCTCTGTTATGCCCTGTCCTTCTCTGAAACCTGCTTGCCCTTCTTTGATGATCTCCTCAGCTTGAGGCTTTAGTCTATTCAGGTAGATTACAAACTTACATTTTTTTAAATGACAACTAGGGCCTAGCTGGAAAAGAGCCAGGGCTAGTCAAACTGGTAAACCGTGGTGTGTGTGTGTGTGTGTGTGTGTGTGTGTGTGTGTGTGGTGTGTGTGTGTGTGTGTGTGTGTGTGTGTGTGTGTGTGTGTGTGTGTGTGTGTGTGTTGTGTGTGTGTGTGTGTGTGTGTGTGTGTGTGTGTGTGTGGTGTTGTGTTGTGGTGTGTGTGTGTGTGTGTGTGTGTGTGTGTGTGCATGTGTGTGTGTGTGTGTGTGTGTGTGTGTGAGTGTGTGTGTGTGTGTGTGTATGTGTGTGTGTGTGTGTGTGTGTGTGTGTGTTTTGTACATATCTGTGGTTATGTGTATATATATTCATGTAAATATTTTACGTCTTATTTATCTGGCTAGTTTGTAGGTGAACTAGTTATGTAGATGCTTTCATTATTTTATTCTTAAGAATAGTCATAACTATCTATTTTTTCCTCTGTTTTTTTCAGGGCCTACAACAACCACCACCATCATTTCAACTACATCAGGAAGTGTGTGTGTGTGTGTATGTGTGTGGTGTGTGTGTGTGTTGTGGTGTGTGTGTGTGTGTGTGTGTGTGTGTGTGTGCGTGCTTTGGTGCCTACACCAGTGCACGTGGGTACAAATGCTCACCCAAGTATATTAAGGCATATACACACTCACCTTTCCCCACACATTTTCCCTGTCTATCTGTCTGTCAGTCAGTTATTCAATCAGTCAGTCTATGTGTGTGTGCGTGTGTGCGTGTGTGTGCGTGCGTGTGTGTGTGTGTGTGTGTCTGTCTGTCTGTCTGTCTGTCTATCCATCTACCTATCTATCTATCTATCTATCTACTATCTATCTATCTATCTATCTATCTATCTATCTATCTATCTATCTATCTATCGATCTATCGATCTATTGATCTATCGATCTATACCTTTACTTCTATGCTCATGATTGAATGCACATGCATGTGTGTGCGCGCTTGTGTGTTTGTAGGCCTACTTTACTCTTTCTCTGCTGACTTGTCTTTGGTGGCATAATTCCAGTCCAGTAAATCTGTTTTGACCAAACACCATGTAATGACATGAGCTCGGCTCAGTTCATGTGGTCTCATTGGATTTGGTGAGATGCCACCTCCTTGTTCCCTGGCTGAGTGACGTTGGTGTGATCTGATTGGATGTGATGTGATGCCACCTCCTTGTTCATTGGCTGAGTGACGCTGGCGTGATCTGATTGGATGTGATGTGACACGATCTCCTTGTTCATTGGATGAGCGATTTGGTACTAACCTGTTGTTTTTTTGATGAGATATCCATGGAGGATCCAGTTTGTAATATGAAGGAATGGGGAAAGCTTGTAGATTTTATTTTCGAAACAATCTATGTTTTGGAAGTAACAGTAAATGATGAAAACTTTTTTTCTTTAGCCCTTTCCTCCCCCTTTTATAGGAGAAGCACAAAACGCTTTACATCTTAGGGAAAAGTCAAAAGCAATACACTCAAAATTATGACAAAACGCTACTCATATACTACAGTGAAATTAACACATTTTAAAGGCAAAGGTGTTCTCATAACCTGTACCGTTTTGGAAGTAAGAGTTGATTTCCAAAAACAAAAAAAGGTTAATCAAGGTTTCTAACCTCAAAGACAGTTTATAACTTTTGTCCACAACTGTACGCTGCTTATCAAAAACAACTGTCTCATTTTGGGATACAATTGTTCATTTGTGACGGTTTTATTTATTTGCCAAAGCAATTTATGACCCCGAAGTCAGTGTATAATTATTGTTGTTGACTTATGGACTGTGTTGGTGATAAACAAACCCCTCATGTGTCAGAATGCCAGTTTCTCTTCAGTGTTGTAAAAGTCAATAACATGCTGCAGGAAAGTGTTCATTTCTTATAGGTTTGCACCTGTCCCTGTCATCAGCTTCTGATTTTTATCTCTCCTTCATTCCTCCGAAACATATAGAAGCAAAGTTTAATTTTTCAGATCTCGGTCTCTTTGTCTCTCCCTCTCACTCCAAATGATAACAATAATGATTATGTATGGAATTCATATAGTGCTGAATCTTATAAAGCAACTAAATCAAATTACTTATTAGTTATCCTTGAAAGAAAAGAATCTCTCTCTCTATTTTATTTATTTATTTATTTTTTTTATTTTATTTTATAGTATTCTCCCCCACCCCCTTCAAATAAGAATATCAATTATTTTTCCCCCCTTTTATCCAAATGTATGATTTAAATGACTTGTATAACTTTAGACATATGGACGTAGACTGATGTTTCAGTTGTTTATTATAATGTTCTCCTGCTGGCTCCTGCTGGCTCTTTGTTTATTAGCGGTTTTCTGTTGTTGTTGTTGTTGTTGTTGTTTGTTTTGTTTTGTTTTTTGGGGGGTTGTTTGTTTGTTTGTTTGTTTGTTTCTTTGTTTCTTTGTTTGTTTGGGTTTTTTTTGTTTGTTTTGTTTTGTTTGTTTGTTTTTTTTGTTTGTTTACTTGTTTGTTTTGTTCTGTTTTGGGGTTTTTTTTTTCGTTTCTTTTCTTCTTCTTTAATAATCCAAATTATTTTATTGTGACTTCTGATTTTCTCTTCTGAATGAGTGCACCTTTCTCACCTTATTATATGTAGTGTACTGTCGCATTTCTCTTACCTTATTATATGCAGTGTACTTATTTCTGTATGTTGTTTGGTACTGCGTATAGTTTTAATTGTTTAATATCTTTTATTTGATTTTATCCCTGAAAAGGGTGGGGACTGGATGTAAAAAAGCACATGTGTGCTTATCTATTATCCTCGAATAAAAGAATTTGCCTTGCCTTGCCTTGCCTTGTCTCTCTCTCTCTCGCCACTTTCCTACTGGATTAAAAGTTTGGCCTGACCATCAAACTATGATATCCATCTTGTAGCATAATTCTACTGAATCAAAATTCACCTCTTCTTCTTCTTCTTCTTCTTCTTCTCTTCTTCTTCATTCATTCATCCAAACTTTCATATACTGTGTCCCCCTAAGGTGAATTCGTCTATGTCAGTGTACAGTGACCAATCACTGAGCTCTCAGAATAAACCAGGACTGGGGTGACGGAATCTGATTGGCCGTGATGTGAAACAATCACGTTCATTGGTTTAGAGGTGTTGGGCTTCACAGCTTTGCATAGGAAATGAATAGGTTCTGATTGGCTGTGACGGGACATGATCATGTTCATTGGTTTAGCAATGTTAGTTTATACAGCATCAGATTGGACATATACCTATCTACTTACCACCCTTGCCAAGTGCCAGACTTAGACACAGGAGAAAGACTTTAGATCCAAGCTCATTACTTTTCAGATAAAATGTCTTCATGGAGTAGCTGTAAAAATGAGAAGGAACTGTAGAAGCAGGGACAGGACAGATGGTTGCTAGCTGTTATACCCATCAACCAGAATTTGAATCATCAATGCATCAACTGGTTTGGTTACTCGCCAAGAATACCAATGAACCAGCCTGTTCTAAAAACCTGAATACCAAGTACTCAAGATTTAGAGCCAGATGTGGTAAACTGACAAAGTCTCAGACACACTCTCTGCTCATATTATGCTGTGGTGATTGTCTTGCTTTGATTAAACCAGGCCTTCTGTCTTACCCCTGTCAGCTTTCATTATACCTGCAACATCTCCCTAGCTGAAGGAATGTGGGGAAGATAAGGAAAGAAAGATTGATCGCGACAACAGATGATGGAAGTTATTGAATGAGCAGT
The DNA here is from genome assembly GCA_030674155.1 of Stramonita haemastoma. Lineage (NCBI taxonomy): Eukaryota > Metazoa > Mollusca > Gastropoda > Neogastropoda > Muricidae > Stramonita > Stramonita haemastoma. The sequence continues at coordinate 28,037,624 of CM060339.1, forward strand.
GAAAGGATTGATATTCTACTTAGATCATCAGATGGGGACTGTCATTAGATATAATTATATTCTTTGAATGATATTTATCTATTTTGACACATAACTTGTGAAATGAATGGGGTTTGGTTCTTGTTATTGTTGTTGCTGTTATTGTTAAGCACCCCCCCCCCCCCCCATGCTCTGAGCACCCTTGGGGTCTTCCAGAATAATTATGTATTCCGTGACATTCAGCACATCAACATATACAATAGCAAGACAACTCAAATACTTTATCATCTCAATATAACATATTCACAAAAAGGAGAAGGCAAGATGATAGAGTAAAGAAACATTAGGAAAAACATAAAGCGAAAAATTCAAACACACATACATGCACACTCACACAAACACGTTAAGGACAAAAGATAAAGTCATACTGGTTACAAACCATATACTACAAGAAAAATAAAGGGAACACTTTGTCACAGAGAGTAATAAGATTCAATGATTGTCAGAGTATGATTAGTGCTTGAGATAATGACTGTTTCCAAAGATCTTTCCATATAAAGCAGCCACACTCCGACTTCAGAGAGGCTTTTGTCCCTCTTGTAATGAAGGATACAGGGTTAGTTTGTGATGGATGCAGACACATCTCAACATCACTACTTCAAACCTTAACAACCATTTTCATGTAGACCTCAGAGCTCTGCTGACACCAAAGAAGTAACTCACTTTTCAGGCCTGGGCCAGTATGAGATTTTCTCTTCATAGAACGCTCAGACAGCAACACTTGTTGTCTATCATATGAGCGAAAATGCGTTGCTCTGCCGTTAAGTGCCTGACATGTCAGGTCAAGCCCATCGGAATTTAGTGTGGGAGAGAATCGTTATCTTTTAAGTCTGTCCGGGAAAAAAAAGGGCAGGAGAATGGACCCAGAAGGCAGAAAGTAGACAAGAAGGAAATAATAATAATAATAATAATAATAATAATAGTAGTAGTAGTAGTAGTAGTAGTAGTATAGTAGTAGTAGTAGTAGTAGTAGTAATAGTAGTAGTAGTAGTAGTAGTAGTAATAATAATAATGATCTACTCTACTAGACTCAACACAACACTCTATCATACTGACAGCTTCTACTGACCTAACACTACTTACTCAACCAACAAAAAAAACAACAACCAAAACAAACAACAAACAGACAACAATAAAAAATGAATAAAATAAAAAATAATAATAATAATAATAAATGGGATTTCTATAGCGCTGAATCTTGTGGAGTACACAAATCGAAGCGCAATAGACAAAGTTCAATAGACAGTAACGAGGTGACAAAAGAAAAGGAGCAAGGCAGAAATAAAGAGAGGGACAGGAAAGAATGAACTCCAGGCACAGAATTTCCAGAAGGTGGGGATGCAATTTATACTGACAGGCCCCCCCCAGCATCCTCCATGGCCTGAAAATAATGGGATTGGATTATCATGAACATAACCACATTCAGATCTGTGCTCGATCGTGGTCTCGAGGGCTTACTTGTGAAACGGACAGGATATGACTTCTTGTCGTTGTTGTGTGTGATTATAATCTCATGGTTCAAGTGTTCTGAGTCCTGAAAACTTCCTTGCAACGAAGTAGGATGCAAACGAGTGTAGTATTCATCATCGACTGCGCGCGTAGAGCTGACCTTGATAGTTTGTCTAGGGAGTGAACAGGATGTGATGTTGTCATTGTGTATGATGGTGGTGGTGATGGTGATGACGTCAAGATAATAATGATGATGAAGATGCGTTGATGATAACGATAAGGATGATAGTCAAGTGGTGTGAAGCTCCTCAGTTTGCTTATGAAAAAGGATGAGATCTTAATGTATGCAATACCACCACCACCACCACCACACCACCACCACCACCACCACCACCACCACCACCACCACTCTTACCTTCTTCTTCTTCTTCCTTTGGTCGTCGTCGCAATTCTTCTTCTTCTTCTTCTTCTTCTTCTTCTTCTTCTTCTTCTTCTTCTTCTTCTTCTTCTTCTCCTCTCTCTCCACCTCCTCCTCCCCTCCCCCCTCCTCCTCCTCCTCCCTCAATTCTTCCTCTTCTTCGTAATTCTTGTTCCTCGTCCACTTCATCATTATCACCACCATCATCAACACCATCACTATCATTCGATTATTAGTGACACTGGTGTGAGTGTCCTTGAGTGAGACAGTGAAATCACTCCATCTCTGACTTATAGACAGCGCATTCATTGTAAACAAGTCCTCTGCCCACTTTCACCTCCACATCTCCACCCCTCAACCCCCCCCCCTCCCTTCACCCTCCACTCCCTTTTTTCCTTTTTTCCCCCTCTCTCTTCTCTCCTGTATTCCAGGTCCGCAATAAACAATTCATTTACTGAGTTTTAACGTTGAAAGAAGGGGCACCACTCACTGCACTAACAACATGTTTCATGTCCTTGTCGCTCACGAAACAAAAGTTCGCAGGAAGTGACGCAGGCACTCAATGCTGACTTCCGTTTCCGCCCAAAGTTCCGGGGAATGATGAAGAGGATTTCAAGTGGTTAGAGAAGAGCTGCTTGTCTTGTCAATTCGAGCCTGTTGGACATTGCATGATTATTTTCTGTAAGCTATATAGGCTCACACCTTCAAAATCAGGGTTGGGGCTTAGGGGTTGGAGGAGGGGAGGGGGGGGGGGTTAAGAGAAAAAAGAAAGCAAAGAAAAAGTCGAAAAAGAAAGAAAGAAAGAAAAAAAAGAAAGTCAAAAAAAGAAAGAAAGACAGTCAGAAAAAAAAGAAAAAAAAAATGGGGGAAGAAACACAGAAGATAGGAAATAAGAGAAACATAGAGAGAAAGAAATGTGGACTGAAGAAAGAATGAAAACAAAAAAAAAAAGAAGAAGAAGAAGGAAATAAAAGAATGGAGAAAGAGGGTGGTATGAAGGAAGATTTTTTGAAAAAGAAAAAACGAAGGAAAGAAAGAGGAATAAAAACATACAAAAGAAGAAAGAAAAAAGAAGAAAAAAAAAGACAGACAGAAAGAAAGAAGAAGGAAAGAAGAAGAGCATAAAGAGGATCAAAGTGAGAAAGAAACTGAAATGAAGAAAGAAAAAAAAAATGGAAGGAAAAAATAGGAAAAAAAACAGGAATGAGATAAGGGGATAAAGAACGACAAAGAAAAAAGAAAAAAAAAGAAAGAGGCTTGAACATAAAAGAAAAGAAAGAAAGAAGAGAAGAAAGAAAGAAGGAATAAAAGAAAAAAAGACAGAAAGAAAACAAGAACAGAAGACAAGAGAAACAGAGGTAAAAAGAAAAAGGGGCAGAAAAAAAAAAGAGAAAGATTAGAGAGAGGAGTTGAAAAACAAAACAAACAAAACCATAATCCCCAAACAAAAACAAGAAAAGAAAAAAAAACACCCCATCAGCCCCCCCAAAAAACACCATAAAAAAAAAGAAAGAAAAAAAGACGAAGGAAAGAAAGAATGCAAACAATAAAAACAAAAGTGATCAGAAAAAAAATACGGAAGAAAGAGAGAATGATAGAAGTAAGAAGAAAGAAGAAATGAAACAAAATATAAAGAAATAAGAAGGAAAAAGGATGAACAATCAGAGAGCTAAGGAAAGACTGAATAAGACACACACATACGCACGCACGCTCGCACACCACACACACACACACTTACACGCACACACAGCACATGCACACACGCATACACACACATACCACACACACACCGCCCACACCACGCTCAACTCCAACCCCCCTCCCCCCCCTCACACACATACACACACACACACACACACAACACACACACACACACACACACACACACACACACACACACAACACAACACCACACACCCAACACCACAACAACAAGCTCACACAAACCACAGCCTAACACATAACACACACAATTACTATGCCACACGTACCACAAACACACACACCACACACACAATACTACACACACACACACCACACAACAAACACCCTACACACACACACACACACCACACAACAAACACCCTACACACACACACACACACACACACACACACACACACACACACACGCGCGCGCGCGCGCGCGCGCGCACGCTAGCGCTCAACTCCAATCCTCCCCACTCCCCTTTCCCCTCACACACATACACACACACCACAACACACACAACACACACACACACACACACACACACACACACACACACACACACAC
>CM060339.1:28051803-28059487 GCA_030674155.1 Stramonita haemastoma
AGAAGGAGAAAGAGAGGAGAGAGAGAGAGAGAGAGAGAGAGAGAGAGAGAGAGAGAGAGAGAGAGAGAGAGAGGGAGAGGCAGACACACAGACAGACAGAGACAGAGAGACAGACAGAGAGACAGACAGACACATTGGAACAAAAGCAGTCAGGGATGCACACAGGAAACAATGGAAGAAATAAGAATTGAAAATTTGGAGAGAGAAAAAAAGAAAGAAGATTTGGAAGAATAAAAGACTGACATTCAGGATCAGCACATTGATTGCTGGGTTGCTGAAAGGGGGGGAAAACAACAACAAACAACAACAACAAAACTAAAACAACGGCTTTTAGAGAAGAGGAACAGAAAATAATATCACAAGAAATAAAGATAATGAAAGGCAGTAGGGCAAACGTGAGTGTCAGACGGACAGAGAGACAGACTAACAAAAAAATTAATAGATTTCAAGACATATAAAAAGAGAAACTCAGGGGGAAAAAAATGGACATGGAACATCGAAACTAAAATCACATACACACACATTCACACACACACACACACACATGCACATACACACACAGTCAACACACACACTACACACATTCACACACTACACACACACATACACACCCCCAACACCCCCCCCCCCTCCCAACACACACACACACACACACACACACACACACACACACACACACACACACACACACACACACACACACACACACACCCAACAACACCCCCCAACACACACACAGACACACCAACACACACACACAAATACCCCCCCCCCCCACACACACACATATACATCCCCTCGCCCCTCTCCCCCCTCGCCACAAGGACATGTACACACACCCAACACACACACACACACACACACACACACACCACTACACACACACACACACACACACACACACTAACACACACACACACACACACACACACATGCACCCCCACCCCACCCCCCCCCACCCCCCCCACCCCCCCCCCCACACGCAACCCTCACTCCCACCCAACACACAACCCCCACCACAACCACACCCCCACACCCCCCACAGACACACAGTAAAACAAATCCCACTCAAACCGACCCCCCCCCCCCCCCCCTTAACATAGCAGAGAATTAAACCCAACACTCCCAGAATTTTGTCTGGGGTAAGGAGTCTAACATTTCAGCCACTAGGCCACTCTGTCCCAGGTGCTGTGTAGGTCAGCAGTAGTGTTGGCAGTGAGTGTTGGCCTATTACAGGAAGGGGGGGGTGGGGGCAAGGGGGTGGGGGAGGGGAAGAGGAAGAGGAAGAGCATTCCAAAGTCCGGAGCAATCTCAGAGTACGACAATGTTTGGCAAAGGAAGTGTAGTGTAGTGTAGGGGACTGTAGGGATTTATGAGAATGCGATATTGTTGGACCAATGGGGTTTTGTTAGTAGTAAGGGGGCGTCTATGGGGGTTTCGTTGGGAAATGTGTGGGGGGGGGGGGGGGGGGAGAGAGAGGGGGGGGGGAAGAGGAGAGACAGACAGAGACAGAGACAGAGAGAGAGAAGAGAGAGACAGAAACAGAGCAGAGAAGGAAGGCAAGAAAGAATAAAAACTCATCTTTATTTTTCAAAGGTTACAGAATTAAGTATTCACATACCTTGCCCTGATTAGGAAATATTAGAACACAAAAAAAAACAACCAACTAAAAAAAAAAACAACCAACAAACACCCAAAAGCAAAACAAAAAGAAAATCAGAGGAGAGAGAAACTGCATCCAAACAAATGCAAACGGATAAAGGGTTCGAAGGCGAGAGGCGAGGAGGTAACACACCTTTAAACAGAGGTACACAAGAAACACACGAAAAGAGAGAAGACAAAAAAAACCTTCACAAAACCAAACAAACCAGGAAGCCAATACACTGACAAACCAGCCAACAAGTCAATAGTGCTGTCTGTCTAGGTGAGCAGTATTGGCAGTATCCTCTAATGACGAAAGTGGCTCAAGGGAGAGGCAAAGAATTCCAGACTCCCGGGGACCAATAAGAGAGAGGACTTCAGTGTTCGGTACAGAAACGAACCGAGAAGATTTATGAGAATGTTGAGTTGATGGACGAATGGGGTTCGTTAGTTAGTTTAGGTGGGGTGGGGGGGCTAGAGTGGGTGGGGGATATTTTGGGGGTGGGTGGGTGGGAAGTATATGAGGGAGAGAGAGAGGGGGGGATGGGAATATAAAAATGGAGAGAGAGAGGGGGGGGGATAGGTAGGGGGAGATAGAGATAGAGAGAAAGAGAGAGAGAGAGAGAGGGGGAAAGTGAGAGAGGGAGAGAGAGAGAGGAGGGGGGGGAGAAGATGAGAGAGAGAGAGAGAGAGAGAGAGAGAGAGAGAGAGAGAGAAGAGAGAGAAGAGAGAGAGAGAGAGAGAGAGAGAGAGAGAGACGAGAGAGAGAGAGAGAGAGAGAGAGAGAGAGAGGAGAGAGAGAGAGAAGTGAAGGTCACCTAAACAAATGAAACAACAACAAAAAAGATTTTTTTTTACTTTTAGTTACAGTGACACTAAAGATCTTCTGAATGTGAAAGACAGGAAAAAGTAAGAAGAGAAAACAAAAAGGAAGAAGAAGGAGAGCGAGAGACAGAACAAAAACACAGGCAGACAGACTGACAGACAGACCAACAGAAACATCCACCCTCTCCTTGTCCTAAAAATCATAATCATTTCACTTCTTTATGCTTCTTTAGGGAGACGGATAGTCAAGTGGTCAGAACATTGCGCTCGCAATTTGACAACCGGGTTCGATTCCCGTTCGAGGGATTTTTTCTCCTGGAGTTAACGTCAGTGCTGACTCCACTCTCCCCAAAAGTCCTTTCGGATGAACTAAAAACCGAGGCGCCATGTGTGTGAACGCACGCAGAGCATCTTGCTGCACACGTTAAATCCTGTTCCGCTTTTCGTAAGAGTGGGCCATCGTGTGCTGGTGGGAATAGATGACATTTACAAAAACTGCATACACACGGGGACTGGATGTAAAAAAAAAGCACAAGAGTGCTTATTCCATTATCCTCGATATAAAAGAAATAAGATAAAATAGGTAAAGGTAGTTCCCACAACCTTTGTGGTCGTAGGGGAGCGAGGTGTCAGAAACCTCAGCTTCTCTAGGGGCCAGCATGTTGAGGGCGGCACCCATCTCCTCTCCCTCGCTGCTTTATCTTCCCTGACCCTAAAGAGGACAGGTACCCATTTACAGCTGGATGAACTTGGGGAACTGTACTGTAGCCAAGGTGCGCAAACGGTCACCCATCCAACTGGTAACCCTGCTCGACGCTGCTTTAACTTGACTTGGGGAAAGCGAGCGCTCTGACCACTGAGCTAAAAAAAAAATGCACCCTCACCCTACCTCTGGAAAACAGGGTAATAGTGCTGTCTAGTGAGCAGGTTGGCAGTACCGTCTGATGACAGAAATGGTGGAAGAGGGAGAGGCAAAGAATTCCAGACTCCCGGACCAATAAAGAAGAGTGACTTCAGTGTTTGGTAGAGAAACGAACTGCGGAGATTTATGAGAATGTTGGAGATGTTGAACGAATAGGGGTTCGTTAGTTAGTTAGGGGGAAGAGGGGGGGGGGGTCTAGTGTGTGTGTGTGTGTGTGTGTGGTGTGGGTGGGTGGGGGTTTGAGGATTTGTGCAGTTGTGGTGGGGTGGTGTGGGTGTGTGATGGGGTGGTGAGGTGTGTGTGTGGTGATGTGTGTGTGTGTGTGTGGTGATAGTGTGTGTGTGATGTGTGTGATGTGTGTGGAGAGAGAGAGAGAGAGAGAGAGAGAGAGAGGAGAGAGAGAGGGGGTGGTGTGTGAGAGAGAGGAGTGTGTGTGTATGTGATGTTATGTGATGTGTGGAGAGAGAGAGAGAGAGAGGAGAGAGAGTGGTGTGGGGGACGTGTGTGTAGTGTGGAGTGAGGGAGAGTGGATGAAGACGTGTATATGTGGTGTTATCGATGAGGTGGCAATTAGGAGGAATGATGGAAAAATGTAGAGAGGGGGAGGAGAGGGTTAAGAGGGGGAGATGTGGAGAGAGAGAGAGAGAGAGAGAGAGAGAGAGAGAGAGACGAGAGAGAGAGGAAGAGAGAGAGAGAGAGAGGAGGAGAGATGAGAGAGAGCGAGAGGAAAATAGAGAGATGAGAGACGAGAGAAGAGAGAGAGAGCAAGCAGGAGAAGAGCAGAGATAAGGATGGGAGAGAAGGAAGAGAAGGAACAGGGAAAGGGGGATATATAGAGAGAGGGAGGGAGGTGGGCAGACAACAGAAACAGAGATATAATGTGACAGTCAGTTAATCTATCAAAAAATCAAAGCATAGAGTAACAGATAAGAGAGACAGAGAAGAGAGAGAGAGAGAGAGAGAGAGAGAGAGTCAGACAGACAGGCAGAGAGAGACAGAGAGGACAGAGACAGAGAGAGGGGGAGGGAGGGAGGGAGAGAGTCAGAGAGAGAGACAGAGAGACAGAGACAGAGAGACAAACATACAGATAGACAGAGACTGAGAAACAGAGAGAGATAGAGAAGATAGAGACAGAGACAGAGAGAGACAGACAGATAGACAGAGAGACAGAGAGTTGTGGAGAGGAGAAGAAAGGGAAATCAGACGCAAACAGACGTATAGAGAGAAAAAGGCCAAGATAGAAGACTGAGCAGGGAAGATTCAAACGAGCACGCAAGCAAATCAAATAAACAAAACCAAAATGGATTATTTGAAATCAAAGGTGAAAATGTAGAAACAACAACAACAACAACCAACAACAACAACAACAAAACCAAAGAACATAAAAGACGGAACAGCAGTTCACCGAATACACACTGAAGATTTGCTAAAATAATGCCTCAAAGAGAGAAGAGAGAGGCGGGGGGAATAAACATAGCACGGAGAGAGAATCAGAGAGACAAGCAAGGCAAGGCAAGGCAAGGAAGGCAGGCAAAGTATTTTATTCGAGGATAATAGATAAGCATCGTGTGCTTTTTACATCCAGTCCCGCCCTTTTCAGGGATACATCAAATGAGAAGATACTAAACAATAAACTTACGCAATACAAACAACACCCAAGAATAATGACACTTATATGATAGTAATAAAAAATGCACTCGTTCAGAAGCAAAAATCTGAAGTCACATAAGTTTGATTATGGAAGTAAGAAAGCGTTAATAGATAAAGAGCAAACAATGAGAACAAATAAATAATACTAAAAAAAAACATCAATCCACACCATCTGTCAAATACAGATGGTGAGAGAGAGAGAGAAGAGAGAGAGAGAGAGAGAGAGAGAGAGAGAGAGAGAGAGAGAGAGAGAGGGGAGAGAGAGAGAGAGAGAGAGAGAGAGAGAGAGAGGAGAGAGAGAGAGAGAGAGAGAGAGAGAGAGCACGGGTTCTATATACTACACTAAATCATGTTGTGTGTGTGTGTGTTGTTTGTGTGTGCGCGCGCGCACGTGTGTGTGCGCGCGCGCACGTGTGTGCATGTGTGTATGTGTGTGTGTGTTTGTGTGTGTGTTTGTGTGTGTTTTGTGTGACATACAGACAGAAATAAATAGAGAGAGATAAAGATAGAGACAGACAGACAGACAGACAGAGACAGACAGATACACATAGACAGAGACAGACTGACAGAGACAGAGAAGGAGAGACAGAAATACAGAGAGACAATATGAACAAAAATTGTTGGAGATATAGAGGATGAAAGGGGAAAAAATGAAACAGACACACAGAAGAGAAAAGAGAAAAAAGAAGAAGAAAGAGAAACAGACACAAAACAAACGTACAGGACGAACCGAAAAAAAGGAAGAAAGATATACAAACAAAGAGACAAACAAACAAAATAGGGAGGCAGAGTAATAAACTATCGAACATACCAGGAAACAGACGAACTTGGAGAAAGAAACAAATTAAGAGCAAAAGGGATAATTCTTTACGAAGCCACAAAGGAGGAAACAGCAGTTGAACAGGAGACACTGAAGTGTTAAAAGTTAATGGCTAGGTCAGAAAAAGAAAAGAAAAGAAAAAGGCGTTTAAAGAGGAAAATAATAGCAAAGTGTGTGTGTGTGTGTGTGTGTGTGTGTGTGTGTGTGTGTGTGTGTGTGTGGTGTGTGTGTGTGTGTGTGTGTGTGTGTGTGTGTTGTGTGTGTGTGAGAGAGAGAGAGAGAGAGAGAGAGAGAGAGAGAGAGAGAGAGAGAGAGAGAGAGGAGAGAGAGAGAGAGAGAGAGAGAGAGAGAGAGAGAGAGAGAGAGAGAGAGAGAGAGAGAGAGAGAGAGAACACAGAGAGAGAAACACAGAGAGAGAAACACAGAGAGATGAAGATAAAGAAGACAGAGACAGACAGACGACAGACAGACAGACAGACACAGAAACAGACTGACATAGACAGCGAAAGAGAGACAGAAAGACAGAGAGACAGTAAAAACCAACCAACACACCACACTCACCCACACCCCCAAACACACACCACACACACCACACACAACACATACAAACACACCACAACACAAACAAAACACTACACCCCCCACACAACAACACACACAAAAACCCACCCACACAAACCAACACACCCAAAAACACCACCACCACCCCCCCCACACCAATTACCCCTGGTCACCCCCTACCCCCAAAACCCTCCTTTCCCCCCCCAAGCAACCGCAGGTAGCCCAATATGTTTCTGGGGGGCAGTAATTGCATACCCTCAGTTACACAAGGGGAAAGGTGAGAGGGGGAAAGCATACCAACTCTGGCAATTAAGAGTAAAAAAGGTTCCCCGCAGAGAAACGAACTGCAAATTTTTAACCGGGGGGAGGGAAAGAATGAGTTCGTTCCTTAGTTAGTTTTTAAAGTGGAAGGGAAGGGGGGAATTTGTTTAGGGGGGGAAAGAGACAGAGAAGAGAGAGAGAGAGAAGAGGAAAAGAGAGAGAGAGAGAGAAGAAGAAGAAAGAAGAAGGAGAAAACGGGGGGAAAAGAATATATCAAAAAAATCTAATATCAAACTATATATAATATATATTATATATATATATAATATATATATACACAGAGAAGAGAGATAAGAGAAAAGGGGGGGGATATTAAAAATTTTTATAAAATAAATAATAAATATATATATAAAAAGAAGAAAAAAGAGAGGAGAAGGAGAAGAGGGAGGGGAAAGGAAAGAAGAAGAGAGAGAGAGAGGGGGGGGGGAAATAAAATATAACAGAGGGGGGAGGAAAGAGAAGAGAGAAAGAGAGAGAGAGGAAAGAAAAAGAGAGAAAAAGGGGAATTTTGGGGGAAAGAAAAAAAATAAAACAAAAAAGGGGGGGGAGAGAGGGGAGGGGGGGGGGGGGGGGAAAAAAAAGCAACAAAAAACGAGGCACGGAACGAGAGATTCTAACCCCACACAAAAAGAAAAGGAAAAGGGTAAAGGAGAGAGACAGAGAGACGGACAAAAGGGACAGACATATAGAAGACAGATTAACAACATGAAAAAAAACCCCAAAAAAAATGAAAAAAGACAGAACACACACACACACACACACACAAAACACATTCACAAACATACACACCACATACGGGGCCCGGCACACACACCACACCACACCACCCACACACAAAAACCCCACACATGCCCCACACACCAAAAACACACATGCCTGACACACACCCCCCACACACACAAACACAAAAAACATACACGCCATACACACACACAAAAAAACCC
>CM060339.1:28077087-28082087 GCA_030674155.1 Stramonita haemastoma
GGCAGGTCCCCATTTACAGCTGGGTGAACTAGGGGGGGACTGTGTTGAAGGCAAGGAGCTCCAAATGGTCACCCATCTACTTGGTGATGAGGCTGAACACTATTCATTCTTTACCTTGGGGAAACAGAGTGTTCTGATCTGACCTTTGAGCAATCTTGGCCACACAAATGGTCACCCATCTACTTGGTGATCAGGATCAACACTATCCATTCTTTACCTTGGGGGAATCGAGTGTTCTGATCTGACCTTTGAGCGATCCTGGCCGTTGTTCTTACTTGCGTGCAAAAAGATTCGTGCCAGCCTGGAGTCTGTCGTACATGTCGATGTTGTGAGCGTTCTTTTATTTTCTTTTCTTTTATTTATTTTACTTTTTTTATATCGAGGATAATAGGATAAGCACTCGTGTTCTTTTTTACATCTGGTCCCCGTGTGTATGCAGTTTGTAAATCTTGTCATCTGTTCCCACCGGCAAACGATGGCCTACTCTTACGAAAAGCATAACAGGATTTAACGTGTGCGCAATATGTTCTACATGCGTTCGGACACAGGGCCTTGGTTTACAGTCTCATTCAAAAGACATTTGGGGGAGAGTGGAGTCGGCACTGATGTTAACTCTAGAGGAAAAATCCCCTCGAACGGGAATCGAACCCGGATCGTCAAATTGCGAGCGCAATGTTCTGTCTGACCACTAGGCTATCCCGTTCTTTTCAAGTAGCGTTGTGTGGGCAAGAGTAGTCTTCCTTCCTGGTACTGTGTTCCATATGCCAGATCAGTGAGATGAGTTATAGAGCTTGCCGTGTTCTCAGAAATAATAGCTTGTGGGTGACAGTGACCTTTCGTGTTCCTGTGTGTGGGTTTTTTTTTTGTATGTGTGGTGTGTGTGTGTGTGTGTGTGTGTGTGTGTGTGTGTGTGTGTGTGTGTGTGTGTGTGTGTGTGTGTGTGTGTATGTGTGTGTGTGTGTGTCTGTATGTGTGTGCGTGTCTATCTGTGTCTGTTTTTTCTGTGTCAATCTCTCTGTCTGTCTGTATGTCTGTTCATATCTCTCTGTGTCTCTCTGTGTGGCTCTCTCTGTGGCTCTTTCTGTGTCTCTCTGTGTCTCTCTGTGTCTCTCTCTGTGTCTCTCTCTGTGTCTCTCTCTGTGTCTCTCTCTGTGTCTCTGTGTCTCTCTCTGTGTCTCTGTCTCTGTCTGTCTGTCTGTCTCTGTCTGTCTGTCTCTCTCTCTCTGTCTCTCTCCCTCTCTCTCTGTCTCTCCCTCTCTCTCTCTCTCTCTCTCTCTCTCTCTCTCTCTCTCTCTCTCCTCTCTCCTCTCTCTCTGAAATAAATAGAAGACCAGAGTCAAGCTTACTGAAGAAGAAAACCATATCAAAACAGAAAAAACTATCCCACACAAATTAAACTAGTTTACAATAGCCTATCATGAATGAGATTCAAACTTTTGTTTTTTGCACACTAAAACTCTTTAGAACTTAATAGCTCCCTTTTTATATACCAGGAGCCAAAAAAAAGAGAGGTTATCTCTTTTAAGGATTTTAACAGAACATTACAAAAAGGAAGGAATACAAGAGAAAAAGTTAATTAAAATCTTAAATGGACATTTTTTTTGTTTTTGTGGTGGGGTTTCCTTTTCTGTGTATTTTGTCAAAGCAGAAAGATAATGTGGACAATAGGGAAGTTGAAAAAGAAACAGAGAAAAAAAAGTGACGGTTTTTTTCAATAAATACTGTGCTGATGCATGCAGCTGACCCCTAACAATCTGATGCGATCAGTAGAGCAAAAACGGGCCCAGCCCAGACAGGTATGTGCACACGCACGCACGCACACACACACATACACACACTGTCTGTCTGTCTGTCTCTGTCTGTCTGTCTGTCTGTTCTTCTGTCTGTCTGTCCTGTTCTGTCCCTCTCTCTCTCTCTCTCTCTCTCTCTCTCTCTCTCTCTCTCTCTCTCTCTCTCTCTCTCTCTCTCTCTCTCTCCTCTCTCTCTCTCTCTCTCTCTCTCTCTCTCTCTCTCTCTCTCTCTCTCTCTCTCTCTCTCTCTCTCTCTCTCTCTCTCTCTCTCTCCTCTCTCTCTCTCTCCTCCTCTCTCCCTCTCTCTCTCTCTCTCTCTCTCTCTCTCTCTCTCTCTCTCTCTCTCTCCACACACACCACCACACAACAAACAAACAAACAAACACACACACAGACACACTCACATGTGGGTGCGAGCGCACTTGCACGCGTGCACGTGCTCGCATACCAAAAAATTAATCCGAAGGACTTTTGTAGCAGTGGAGTCAGTACTGGTGGTGTTAGCTCAATGGGGGTAAAAAAAAAATACATAATCCCACTGAACAAAAGCTTCGATGGGGACTCGATCCCAGGCTGTCAGATCATGGGTACAGTGATCTAACCACTAGCCTATCCTGCCATTCACAGAGAGAGAGAGAGAGAGAGAGAGAGAGAGAGAGAGAGAGAGAGAGAGAGAGAGAGAGAGAGAAGAGAGAGAGAGAGAGAGACAGTGCGTGTGTGTGTGTGTGTGTGTGTGTGTGTGTGTGTGTGTGTGTGTGTGTGTGTGTGTGTGTGTGTGTGTGTGTGTGTGTGTGTGTGTGTGTGTGTGTGTGTGTGTGTGATAGGAAGGGAGAGACAGACATACAGAGAGAGACAGACAGAAACAGAGAGAGACAGAGACAGAGACGGAGACACAAAGACACAGAGAGAGATAGAGACACAAAGTCAGAGAGATAGTGTGTGTGATAGGGAGAGAGAGACAGAGAGAGAGAGACAGAGACAGAGAGAGAGACAGAGAGAGAGAGAGAGACAGGGGCACAAAGACAAAGAAAGAGACAGAGACAGAGACACGAAGACAGAGACAGAGACAGAGACAGAGGCAGAGACAGATTGAGAGAGAAACTGCTTTTTCTACTTTTTCTGCCTTCTGCGCAAAGATCGACAACTCCCATCACATCTTTTAGGCAGTGACGCCCCCTCAAACACTGCTTTCTGATAGCAAAAGTAACCCTCCCTCCCTCCCTTCCTCTCTCCCTTCCCCACCCTCTTTCTCTTCTGATCCCAAACAAAAATCAATGACATCTTCAGATCTGTCACATACTAGCTCCCTCTTAAACACTCATCCGTGGGCGAGAGTAATCCTACCCTCTAACCCCCCCACACACACACACACATATTCTTCTCTGTTCAACAAGATCAATGAAATTTGATATATTTTATATTCTAGCCTTTACTCCCCTTTCCCTTTTAGCAAGTATAAACTAAGAGTCTGGAGGTACATGCTATATACAGATTTGATACAGTGTTGGGTGTATTTTAATTATCTGAGGTAGTTATAGGTGTGTATAACTTTTACTGCAGTTATTCGATAAATTATGAGTCTATCTTTGCAACCCAAAACCCCTCAAGTTTTCTAATGGTTTTGTTTTGAAATATACTGTTCTGGTGTTGCTTTCTTAAGGTAGGTGGTAAGATTAAGAATGGCTATCTATATTATGTTTGTCTCTCAAAACAGTAGTTTGTATTTTTGTATTTTTGTATTTTGTACCACTTTATGTCACGGCAGATTTCTCTGCGTGAAATTCAGGCTGCTCTCCCCGGGGAGAGCGCGTCGCCACATGTGCAGCGCCTACCCTTTTTTTTTTTTTTTTTTTTTTTCCTGCATGCAAGTGTATTTGTTTCCCTATCAGAGTGACTTTTTTCTACAGAATTTTGCCAGGGACAACCCCCTTGCTGCCGTGGGTTCTTTTACGTGCGCTAAATAGTGATGTGTAACACACGGGACCTCGGTTTATTGTCTCATCCGAAAGACTAGCGCCCAGACCACCACTCATGGTCTAATGGATGGGGAAAAAGTTTTGGGTCCAAACGGGGTACGAACCCCGCACACTCCGACCCGGACTTTTTGCTTTCTAGGCAAGGCGCGTGACCACCTAGACCATCGATTATTTGACCAAAAATATATGAAAAGCTTGGTCGCTTTTTTCATAACTCTGCGATATTGTAACAGAAAATAGAAAGAAAAATCAAAAACATGTATAAAAAGACATTTTTTATGTACACATGGAATAAAGATTATAGAAAAAATGAAGAATTACAGCAGAATAATTCTTTAATCATAATGAATCGTAACAGCAACACATTGACATTTTTTTGTACAGTGAGTGGTTTCTATTTGTTTCAACACATTATCCTCGATAAAAAAAAAAGATAGAAATAGTTTTTTAAAATTAAAAAACACGCACATCGTTTGCCATCGTGCAGTTATGAACTTTTAATGCTGTTCACAGTTGTATACAGAAATTCTAAGGGAGACAACCAGACAGGCAACACTCATTTGTTTATTCATTTCTCGGCTTCAGCTCTGAGGCCAACCAATGGTGAGATTTTTGCATGATTAATTATGCAGCCGTCTTTTTTTTCAAACCATCAAGGTAACTGCATTACGACTTCGAGATGTTCGTAATGGGTTTGTGGGTGGGTTTTTTTAATTACAAGATACAACACTATATTAGTTTCATATGGTTGTTATTATTTTTCTTATGTCGTTGTAATTATTTTTGCAATAATAATATAACTAAAACTACAACCACTACCACTACTACTACTACTACTACTACTACTACTACTACTCCTACTACTACTACTACTACTACTACTACTTCCACGACTACTACTACTATACTACTACTACTACTACTACTACTACTACTACTACTACTACTACTACTACTACTACACTACTAACTACTAATACTACTACTACAACTACTAATAATACTGATAAAATAAAATCACTACTACCATTATTATGTTTGCTGTCACTACTACTATTAGTATGATTATTCTTACTATTGTCATTAATCGACCCTTTAACTTTAATGATTAACACCATATCATAATTATTCAAAAATCCTATGGGGGGTCAATAAAGTCTCAAGTTCGAATCTCGACAGAGAAGAATCTGTCAAACTAACAGTCAACAAAACTACCCCTCTAAATACCAGATTC
>CM060339.1:28089587-28097934 GCA_030674155.1 Stramonita haemastoma
CAGCATTTCAACCCAGAGTGTGCGGTGGACATCTTTCCTTGATTTCATCAATTCCCTGCATCTTTATGGAACAGAAAGCTGTCTGGGACTTCATCATTGAAACTGCAGAAAAACTTCATCATGTAAACTGCGAAAAAAAAACAACACAAAAAACCTCTGGCCGGTGGCATCATGTGAGTGTTGTGATGTTTGTATGTTGGGTTGTATGGCTATGGATGAAGACACCTCTACTTTTAAAAACAAAAAATTGCAACCAACTCTAGATATCATCCAAAAACGTTTTTCATGCAGTAAATACGAGCTTGCCATATGGAGAAATTGTTTGATTTACCGCTATTCCGGAATTCAAGACTTTGACCTGTCCACTTTTATTTTTGACTATGATTCTAATGATTCAATACTTGAAACATCATCAAAACTGATTGCAATACCACCGCCACCCTCCCTGGTGAAGACAGTGATTCGCATTTTATATCAAGCAGTCAAGTCTGTGACAGTGACACTGTACTTTTCCAAGTCAGAAGGAACATTATTATGTCAGGGTTTAGACTGCCCTGCCTGGGACTCGGAAGAGTGTGAAATAATATCAAAATTTATTTCAACTTTCATGATCAATAACAATGTGAAACAATTATCCAGATCACTCATCCAAACTCCTCTGACATTTATTTATTCCTTAACCGAGCGGCCTGCACTGGTACCACCCCTGATGGACCTGTCTGTAATGACCAAGGCCCCAGCATCTCCATGTTGGGAGGACGCAGTGCGGAAGAACGAGGGCACGACACGGGAGGAGGAGGACGAAAGCACGGTACGTGAGGACGAAAGCACGGTACGTGAGG
Organism: Stramonita haemastoma; assembly: GCA_030674155.1. Lineage (NCBI taxonomy): Eukaryota > Metazoa > Mollusca > Gastropoda > Neogastropoda > Muricidae > Stramonita > Stramonita haemastoma. Next base: position 28,090,430 of record CM060339.1, read on the forward strand.
ACGAGGGCACGGTGCGGAAAGACGAGGGCACGGTGCGGAAAGACGAGGGCACGGTGCGGAAAGACGAGGGCACGGTGCGGAAAGACGAGGGCACGGTGCGGAAAGACGAGGGCACGGTGCGGAAAGACGAGGGCACGGTGCGGAAAGACGAGGGCACGGTGCGGAAAGACGATGACACGGTACGTGAGGACGATGACGCGATACGTGAGGACAATGACACGGTACGTGAGGACAATGACACGGTACGCGAGGACGATAACACGGTACGTGAGGACGATAACATGGCACGTGTGGACAACACGGTACGTGAGGACGATGACACGGTACGCGAGGACGATGACCCGGCACGCGAGGACAATGACACGGTACGCGAGGACGATAACACGGTACGTGAGGACGATGACACGGTACGTGAGGACGATGACACGGTACGCGAGGACGATGACACGGTACGTGAGGACGATAACACGGTACATGAGGACGATGACACGGTACGTGAGGACGATAACACGGTACGTGAGGACGAGGGCACGATGCGGAAAGACGAGGGCACGATGCGGAAAGATGAGGGCACGGTATGGAAAGACGATGACACGGTGCGGAAAGACATGTTACGGAAGAAGGGGGGGCAGGAGCTTACGATTAGCCCTCTCTCTTCTCTTCAGAAGGACTCTGGCAATTCTGGAGATGAATCTCTGACAAAGACTGTCCAGAAGGCAGACACGCCAGTGGGAAAAAGAACGCGACTGCAATGCAGACGACCTGGACGTCGCACAACCCGCAGCCAATATACAAATAGTCCACTGTCCGAACTGAAGCAAAAGGTGTTTTGTCTAGAACAGCAGTTCGATACCTTGATCAATTCCCAAACCTCTCTGCAAACTAACATATCATCCTTGGTTGAAGACATCAAAGTTTCTATTAAAAATGAACTTCGTACTAACATAAATGACAAATTCAATGTATTCAGCTCTAACCTAGAAGACTTAAAAACACACATAACTAACCTAGAAAAGACAAATGCAGTACTGGTAAAAGAAAATCACTCACTAAAAACTCGTCTAGGGACTATCCACTCCGAAATAAAAAAAACTAGACATGCTTCAACTGAATCTGCTTCAGTATCCTCACAGACTTCCCCTTTCCTCTCCAAAAATCCACCAACTGCCGATAGTTTCACGCAAACAGAATCAAATGACTTTAATCGATCATCTACTGGAAACGATATTTCCGTTATAGACTCTCAATCACAGTCATGGTCTGAGGACTATGAAAAACCGGAAAGCCTGACCGCATCACAGTCAGCAGCGAAACACGCACTTCCACTAGAGAGAAAAGTAAACAAAGATCTTGGGACTCTCTCCCCCACTCCTACATCGGAATTGACCGCCACTAATATCCACTACTCAGTTCCCACATCTAACCCCTTCACTGTTCTCTCTGTCCATGAAAATCAAGTAACAACTAACCCTAACAATCCCATTAAAGAAACGACCATTAACCCACAAAATAAGTACTCTGATGCAAAACCTTCCCCACTCGAAACTCTTTCTGTTATGTCTATTCCTGATAAATCTACCATGCTCCTCATTGGAGACTCTGTCATTCGTTTTATTAATCCAAAAAGATTAGCCCCCCGCTATGAAAACTTTTTTAAAATATGTATCCCTGGAATGAGTGTGGAAGATCTTATAATCTGGCTGAAATCAATTCCAGCAAACCCAAATCTAAAACATGTTATAATTCACGTTGGTGTAAACTCCTGTCCCGCTGGTCCTGTACCTCTAGACACATGGGCTGAGGTCATCGAAATGTGTCAGGCCAGATTTCCTCGGGCACTGGTGGCTTTTAGCTCCATCCTGCCTGCCAGAGGAAATCACCATTTTAACAACAGCATCCTACCATCAAACAAAAACTTGGAAATGGCCTGCAATAGATCACATGTAACCTTCCTTAATCACTACAACACTTTTGCCTCAAACGCAAATCTCTACAATAGTCTTACACACCCCAATACCAAAGGAACTGCCCGTATAGCAGAAAACATCAAAGCATTATGGCAGGCACGTCCCTCTTCTGATGAACGACTCTCAGGACGACACCAGAGAGTTAGTTCAAGGACTTTCCCAACGCGGAATTATTACCCCAGAACTTTCGAACATAAGCCAGATCCTCGTGACTGGTCTAAAAACACTGGCCCAGGAAATCGTTCTAAAGATGACTGGCCAGCTCAGGGCCCTCCTCCTCCTCCATCAATTCAATCATGTCAGCACTTTCCTCCTCTCCCTTCAGTAGCTCATCTAAGCAAAGTTCTAGAGGCACCCCTCCCACCTCAGACTCCTCTAACCCACCCACGAATGCAGGAAGCATCAGCCCCGTCTGTCCATCCCCCAAACAACTTCAATTTAGAAAACATCACCCCCTGTTTACCCCCAATGAATGGTATGGATCAGTGGCGTCGCTCAGACCCAATCCATCCATACACTGAAAAATTATTAATCATGGCTTCCCATCTGCTACAGCAGCAACTCACACACCATGCCTATCCTGCTGCCAAATCTAATTACTAACCCCCTTCCCCACCTACTGTCCCTATATTCCATGTCTTCTCCCCTGTAATGTTGATATAACCATTAAAAATCATTATGTTCAATTGCAGGTTTGTGAAAGTAACGTGAAGAAAGAGATGATGAAAAAGAAATAACCTATTGATGAATGTACAAACATAAATTTTCCCCCTTTTCTTTTCTACACATTATCATTAGTTTAAATGGCTTTTAAATGTATATTGTACCCAGATGTTATTGTGAGTGCATGCACAGTATATGCAGCTCGATATATGCTGTGCCAGTGTTTGTCACTGGAAGTGTGCATGAGTACATGCCCATGGCCATGCCTGTGTGCATGTTTATATTTATTTAGGGCTGATACGTGAGTGTGTCAATGCGCTCGCGCGTGGTGTGTGTATATGTGTGTGAGTGAGTGTGCGTCCGTGCGTGTGTGTGTGTGCGTGCATGGGTGTGTGTGTGTGTGTATGCCTGTGTGTGTGTGGGGTGTGTGTGTGTGTGTGTGTGTGTGTGTGTGTGTGTGTGTGTGTTGTGTGTGTGTGTGTGTTGTGTGTGTGTGTGTGTGGAATGCTTACGCTCTTGTGTGGGCATGTGTGTTCATAGGAGTGTGGGCTTGTAACTGTGTGTGTATGTGTGTGTAAGTATATGTGTGTGCGTGCGTGCGTGCGTGCGTGAGTGTGTGTGTGTGTGTGTGTGTGTGTGTGTGTGTGTTGACGGGGATGCGATGAGTATATGTGGAATGTGAGTGCGCGTGCGCGCGCGCGTGTGTGTGTGTGTGTGTGGTGTGTGTGTGTGCGTGTGCGTGTGTGTGTGCTTTGATGTCGCTATGTAGCTCTCACATGATGGTCACGTATTAGCCGGGGTGAATTATTACTTACTGTTGATAAAGACGTGTTGCGTTGTGACATTTTGCTTTTTTGTCTACTCGCGACGGGATATTGCGCATTAGCAACTTGCCTTTGTATGACCGGTGTGTCTGGTCTGACGCTTTTGATAGTTTTCATTATCTTGTTGAATTGGCTTATTACTATTAGTATTACCTTTTTCAACTCCGTTACATTATTAACATTCGAAGTTTCAATTTAGCTTTATCTTTTTGCATTTGTTTACATTCTTGTTCACCTTTATTGTGTTATTTCCCCATCCCTAACTCCTCGACTAAGCCCTTGCTCCAATTTAGTTTTTGGCAAGAGTTTTTGTTTATATTGAAATATAACTGTGATTTATGTATGTTGTATAGTGGAATTATTTAATATAGTTATTGATATGCCAGGGACTCGTGACAGTTGGCCGTCAGCAGATGGTCTCAGAATAGGATTTTTAAATATCAATCATATTATTAACAAAATGTCCGATGTTTACCATATTCTATCAAATTCACACACAAATTTTCATATATTTGGTTTTGCGGAATCCCGACTATCTAAACACATTTCTAATAATGAACTTGCTATTTCTGGTTATCAGATAATCCGCAAAGATCCTCTCGAACGAAAGGAAACGGGCTTTCTTATTTATGTACACGAAAACATCCGCTACAAACGAGTTGAATCACTTGAAAATTATTGTTTAGAATCAGTTTGGATTCAGATAGCCCTGAAAAAAACGAAACCAATCCTTGTCGGTTTTATTTATAGAAATCCAAAAGAACTTATAGACTGGCATGACAAATTCACTTTAATGATGGAGGAAGCTTCATTACTCTCAGAGGAAATTATCCTATTAGGTGACTTTAATATAGATTTGTTAAAAACTAACCACAATTGGATACAAACTTATGACTCTTTTCATCTGACACAGTTAATTGATAAACCTACAAGAATTACTGACACATCCAAAACTCTGATTGACCACATTTATTCAACTTCACCAAATCATATAATAGAAGTATGTCGCCCTGCCTTTGGATGCAGTGACCACCTTCCAGTATGCTTAACATGGTCAAAAAAAGGTATAAAGATTCCTAAGAACAGTCATAAGATTATCAAATATAGATGCTTATCTTCTTTTGACAAAAATGCATTTTTATTAGATTTACTTAATTCTTCTTTATCTTTGGTCTATTCAGTTTACGAGCCCTGATGAAGCGTTTGAGGTATGGTACCACAGTTTTCTCAATATCTACAATGCGCATGCACCCATTAAAAGTAAGCGTGTCAAGAGCAATCCAAAAGTACCATGGATAACTGAGGAGTTAGAAAATGCCATAAAATTAAGAAATCAGCTATCAGTTACAGGAACCAGGGAAGAATATAAAGAACAGCGAAATATAGTAAACAATATGAAACGCATAAGTAAAAAAAAGTACTTCCAACAGCTAGTTTACTCTAAGTCAGACAATAAATCTGTTTGGAAAGCAATTAACTATTTGACAAATAAAAATGTAACATCTCAAAGTTCATCGCTCAAAGATATATCCGTTGACGATATCAATGCCCATTTCTGCAATATTTCCTCTTCTACAGTACCAATAGACAAATCACATCTTAACAAGCTTGAAACATTAAAACATTACTGTAGATCTAAAAACATTTTATCAAATTTAGATATCCCTCTTATGTGTATTAATGATGTTTACAATTCCCTTACTCATTTGAAACAGACAAATACGAAAGGTCTTGATGGCATTGATGGTAAAATTCTAAAAATAGCTGCCCCCGTCATCGCAGAATCTCTTACATACATTTATAATTTATGCATTTCTGCTAACACCATTCCTAAAGCTTTTAAAACTGCCAAAGTTATACCTATCTTTAAATCTGGTGACCGTTCAGATCCCTACAATTATAGACCAATCTCTATTCTATCCATATTATCAAAACCTTTAGAGAATCACATCAATAAACATATTCTCCACCACTTAAACCGATATAATTTGTTACATCCTAATCAATCTGGTTTCAGAGCTAACCATTCCTGCCAAACTGCTTTGACAAGCTTGGTTGATCAATGGCTTACTAATATCAATAATAACAAAATCACCGGAGTTATTATAGTAGACTTTGCTAAGGCGTTCGATGTGATTGACCACACTCTATTACTAAAAAAACTTAAAATCTATGGTCTGTCAGATAGTACTGTCAAACTCATGTTATCATTTCTTTCTGAAAGAAAACAAGTCGTTTCTGATAAAGGTAAGACATCGGCAGTACTATCCAATAACTATGGCGTCCCCCAGGATCTGTTCTAGGGCCTATTCTTTTTTCTATATATATAAATGACTTACCCTTATCTCTAAACACACAGTGCGAGTTATTTGCAGATGATACAACTATCCATACCAATCATTCTCAATTGAATGAAGTTACATCTGCTCTGCAAGAAAGTATTCACTGCCTGCTTCGATGGTCAGAGTTAAATCATATGAGTCTTCATCCCAAAAAAAACTAAGTACTTAATTATAACAACTCGACAAAAGCGACAAAATCTTTCAAACAATTCTACGGCTATCTATATTAATAACAACAAAATTGATGAAGTAGACCATCATAAAATTCTTGGAATTACAATTGACAATAACCTTTCTTGGATGTACCACAACTCTGCATTATGCAAAAAAGTATCAAAATGTGTACACCAGTTATCTAAAATAAAGCATTTCTTAGACCTAAACGCTAGGAAAATTTTTTCAATGCATATATTATATCCCATATGAGTTATGCTTCAACGATTTGGGATTCGGCTAGCGCAAATGTTCTCAAGCCATTGTTCAGTGTGCATAGACGAGCTCTAAAACTTGTTCTCTTAAAATCTTCATCATTAACCATTCCTGATTATAAAGCACTTGACATTCTTCCATTAAGATCCAAGCTTAAGCATAATAAGGCAGTGTTTATGTATAAAATCATGTCCGGTTTAGCTCCCCCCTTGCTTCAAAACAGATTCACAATCAATGTCAATCGTCATGCCAATAAGATAATGGTGCCACTTCCAAGAATTGACTTATTTAAATCCACTCTCACATATTCTGGTGGTACACTATGGAATGAGATATCAACCCTCAACCTTCACAAAGCTTGCAGTGTTTCTGTTTTTAAAAAAGTTTATCACGTACATCTTATGGACAATATATCACTATTTTGATGAAATTGATTTCCATTTGCAACACCATTAATAACTAGTATCATGTAATTTCAATCATGTGTAAGTATTATTGTCAACTCTTAATCACCACCCCCCAGTACTTTTGTCCCCTCTTTATTCTCCCTCCTTCTCTTTCCCTACCACCACCCTCCCCTCTCTACACCCATCTCGCTCCAGGGTTTCTTTTGTCTCTCTGTCTTCCTGCCTATCTCTCTGCCTGTTCTACTGTCTCCCTGTCTGTTTTTATTTTTTTCCTTCTGTTGTCTGTCTGTCTGTCTGTCTGTCTGTCTGTCTCTGTCTCTGTCTCTGTCTCTGTCTCTGTCTCTCTCTCTCTCTCTCTCTCTCTCTCTTCTCTCTCTCTCTCTCTCTCTCTCTCTCTCTCTCTCTCTCCCTCTCTACCTCACTCCTCCTCTCCCCCCCCCCTCTCTCCTATTCTTCTTTTCCCCCTTCCCCAACTTTTCTCTCTTCCCCCCACCATTATGTTTGTCTCTTATGTAAAGCGTTTCTACTTCACTGAACTGTCTAGGTGCACATTATATTTCAGATTTATGATGAAACTTTTGTATAATCTTGGGTATGTTATGATTTTGCTCACTTGACTTAAATAGGTAGTAACTTGTATAATTGTAGTTCTTATTGTTTCCCTGATCCTTTTTTTTTTTTTTTTTTTTTTTTTTTTTTTTTTTCTCTCTCCTCTTCCCCCTCCTCTTACTCCTCCTCTCCCTCTTTCCCTCTATTCTATTTTTCTCTTTTTCTTTGTCCATTTCTTCTTACCCTCTTCAGGAGCTGAAAAAGATAATAACAGCCCGCACCTTATTCCTCTCACTCCCTTCCTCTCTCTCTTTTCAAATGTTA
>CM060339.1:28098034-28100534 GCA_030674155.1 Stramonita haemastoma
TATGTTAAGAGGTTGTCATGGATGAGGACAATTTTGCTTTAGTTGCGATAGTTTGATGTAGGCCTTGGCACTTAACTTTGCTGCCATCAGTAACTGACAAAGCTTTTAACCTGGGTCACTAGCAAAAACCATATTATGGGATCAGTGTTTTGTTTTGTTTTGCACTTGTTCTGCTGGTTCTTCTGATGTGGTGTGAGAATAAAGAAGAAATATTGCATGGGTATTTGGGATACAGGTATACAGAGAAAACTCGAACTGGAAACTTTTTTTATTGAGGTTGATTGGATAAGTCAGAGGCTTCTTAACACCAGGCCGCCATGGTGAAAAAAATGAAACAAATATGAATGAATCAATGAATTGATAAACAAGAAAGAGAGAGAGAGAGACAAGAGAGAGAGAGAGGAGAGAGAGAGAGAGGAGAGAGAGAGAGAGAGAGAGGAGAGAGAGAGAGGAGAGAGAGAGAGGAGAGGAGAGAGGGAGGGGAGGGAGGGAGGGAGGAAAAGAGAGAGAGAGACAGACAGACAGACGCATGCACACACACATGCGCGTGCACAACACACACACACACACACACACACACACACACACACACACACACACACACACACACACACCTCTATCATGAACATTGTCATCATCGTGACAACATAAAGAAATTTGAAAAAAGATAGATCAGAAATGGGCAGGGTGCTAAAATTTATATTGCTTTAAGGGTTTTCCCACATAGCACACCTTTCTCTCTAAAAGTAAACGTACTCAAGATCATTATGTGGACATACTAGATTTTTTAACTTCAGTAAACTCAAGAATAATCATAAAACCCAACATAAAGGCAAAAAGTAATCTTATACTACTTTGTTGTATTGATTTATCCCTTCAGGTTACCAATTTACCACCTAATGCGTGCTGTCACTTCTGATAAAACTAGTCCTTATACATGAACATTAGTGATCCAATAATGTTGTCATCATCAATCATTTTCATAGCAGCGAGAAAGAGAACGTGAGCATCTTTTAGACGGTATAACTGGCAGCACAATGAGAAGTCTGGCATAGTTTCCCATGCAGAGAATAGCATACATCTAGGTACGAACGTACGTACACATTCAGGTGTCTGGAGCCATAGCTACAGATAGGTAGACAGGTGAGAATGCGGTAGTTTGGGGCTTCGAGTAAGAATACAGGGAAAGAGGTAAGAAAGGAGGGATGGGGGGGAGGAAGCAAGATGGGAGATGGTAGAAGAAAAGATGAGACCCCCCCCCCCCCCCCCCCCCACTCACACACACATGCGTGTGTACACGCTAACATATACGCACACCTCCCCCCCCCTCTCTTTCTCTCTCTCTCTGCCACACACACACACACACACACACACACACATACACACACAGGTACACACACACGCGCGCGCGCGCGCGTGCGCGCGCACACACACACACACACACACACACGTACACACACACTCTCACATACACACTCTCTCTTGAATGCCTCCAACTCACCTCCCCACACATATCATCTCTTTACACCCCCCCCCCCACCCCCCGCGCGCGCACACACACACACACACACACAACACACACACACACACACACACACGTACACACACACTCTCACATACACACTCTCTCTTGAATGCCTCCAACTCACCTCCCCACACATATATCTTTATACTCCCCCCTCCCCACCACCCACAACACGCACGCACGCACACACACACACACACACACACACACACACACATACACACACACGCACACACACACTCACATACACACACACACTCCCCCACATTACCAATTTCCAAGGTTCTCCATTCTTTTATCTGCAGGGAACTGTCAGTTTTTGTTTTCTCCTGCATTCCTCCCATGGCGTAACCGAATTATGTCCCCGTTGAGACGTGCCATCTTTTTTTTTAGTCACTTTACACATTCTTGCTTTAGTTTCTGTGGTTTTGTATTTTGTTTTTGATGAAGTATCTCTGTGTGTGTGTGTGTGTGTGTGTGTGTGTGTGTGTGTGTGTGTGTGTGTGTGTGTGTGTGTGTGTGTGTGTGTGTGTGTGTGTGTGTGTGTGTGTGTGTGTGAGAGTGAGTGAGTGTGTGTGTGTGTGTGTGTGTGTGTGTATGTATGTGTGTGAGTGAGTGAGTGAGTGTGTGTGTTTTAGTAGTAGTAGTAGCAGTAGTAGTAGTTGTAGTAGTAGTAGTAGTAGTAGTAGTAGTAGTAGTAGTAGTAGTAGTAGTAGTAGTAGTAGTAGTAGTAGTAGTAGTTGTTGTTGTGTTGTTGTTGTTGTTGTAGTAGTAGTTGTAGTTGTAGTTGTTGTTGTAGTAGTAGTAGAAGTAGTAGTATAGTAGTAGTAGTTGTTGTTGTTGTTGTTGTAGTAGAAGTAGTAGAACAAGAACAAGAAGAGGTGGTAAAGGGACAAAGAAGAGGCACATTTAAAACAACATGACATCCAAAAATAACCCGCAGACGCATACAAAAATTATGACCATTTTAAGAAA
>CM060339.1:28129109-28134109 GCA_030674155.1 Stramonita haemastoma
CAAAAATGCACACACACACACACACCACACACACACACACACACACACACACACACACATGCATGCTCGAAAAACACACACACATATGCGCATGCATGCACGCACACAATGCATGCACACACACACACTCACACACTGACACAAACACACAAACACACACACACATACACACACACACACTGACACATACACACACACTGACAGTAAAACAAGCTGTACATAGTATATCATAGTTATCTGACCATGAACAAGCTTTTTCAATACCGTTCCATTACTGCCTGTAACCAAATGCAAACACAGCCCTCCCCACACAATCCTAGCATAACACTGTCCAATTAACCCTTTGTGTGCTGGCGTCTATGCAGAAAGTATACCAGCAAGTAAAGCCTCGCTGGCTACACTGTCTGTAGGAAATGGTGTACACGACCCAAAAGAGTCAATGAAAATGCAGTAGAACGTGTTATTGGAGACATCATATTACATTGCACCATGGCATGCATAGGGAAGAGCGCATCGCAACAAGTGCAGCGCCTTTTTCTTTTTCCTTTTTCCTGTATGCAACTGTATTTGTTTCCCTATCAGAGTGGCTTTTTTAACGGAATTTCACCCCCCCACCTCCTCTCTCCCTCCCCCCCCCTCCCTCCCCCCCTCCCTCCCCCCCTTCCCTCCCCACCCCCTCCCCCCTCCCCTCCCCACCCCCCTCCCTCCTTACCTCCCTCCCCATCTTCCCTCCCTCCCTCAGGCATCCCCCTCCTCTTTCCCCACCCCCCTCCCCCCCCTCCTCACCCCCCACCCCCCTCCCCCACACCCTACCTACCCCTCCTCCTCCCTCCCCTCCCTCCCTATCTCCCCTCCCTCCCCCTCCCCCATCTCCTCCCCCTTCCCCAGGAATGAACACGGAAGATAGACAACACATCTCCTCCAAAGCTCAGAGGTTTAGAAGTTAACAGGAGATCTCCTTAGAGATCTGCCATTTCTAACTCAGCTTAAGTTACTTGCATTCTAATTTTTAGGGCATGTTATCAAACAAACAATTCCAAACTTTGAAGGTGTTTTCCTGTATTAGTTTAAAAATGAAAAAAGATATATATTTACAATCATTTACTTCATCTTGTACTTGTTCAAGACAGGTAAACAGCAACTCCTACAAATTCATATAAAAGTTGTTGCTTCTTTTCCATAATATGGCAAGTTTTATGTGGACTACGAAGCAACATTAAACAATTAAAAGGGATTGAACTGTTTAAGATAGTCTGTGAAGGGGAAGTAATATTGACATGAAATAGCCACACAGCATGTGTGAGTGAGTGTGTGTGTGTGTGTGTGTGTATGTGCGTGCGTGCGTGTGTGCGTGCATGCATGCATGCATGTGTGTGTGTTGAAAATCATGATATCTTGCAAAAAAGATCTTGCAGCATGTTTATATATGTTGGAAAAACTTTGGAAGTTGTTAACTATTTTAAATATTTAGTAATTATTTTCAGTAAGAGTGGCAGTTTTGCAAAATATAAGGAAATTGCTTAATCAAGCTACTAAAGTCATGTTTAGTCTAATAAGGACTGCATGGCAAAAAGAACTACTTATGCATGTCACACTTGATTTCTTTGATAAAATTGTTTTACCTGTTTTGTAGTATAGGTGTGAAATTTGGGGTTATGAAAATATAGTAATAATTAAAAAGTTCCTGTTATTTTTTTAAATATTTCTCGTTTAAAGCGTATGATGCCAAATTGGTTAGTATATGGAGAAGGAGGCATAAAGTCCTTGTCTATATCTGTTCAAATGGTTTGTTTCTGGATGCAGGTGCTTGACTTTCATCCTGGAAAGCTATCGTCACATGTGTAGCAGAGGATGAAAGATTTACATGAAAATCTCTGATTCAATCAGCATGGCTAAATAAGATACAGAACACTTTAGTGCAAAGCAGATTTTGACTTTGTGGGAGAGACAGTTTTGTTCAACTATCAATTCTACTAGTCCATGTAATTATCAAAACCTTCTGAATAGAAAAGTTTGTTAATGAATGGAGAGCTGAGCTGTGGGATAATAGTAGATGCAGTTAGTGCAAAAACTATAAAACCAATTTTAGTATGGAAAAATATATAACTTGTTTGCCAGATGTATATGTTTACACTCTTATGAAACTTAGTTGCAGTTGTAACAAGCTTTCTATTGAGATTGGATGTTTTCATAACATACCACAGGAAGAAAGAGTATGTTTAAAATGCAATATGTCTGTTTTAGGGGAGAAATTTATTTTTTATCATGGAATGTTTCCTACTTTAAACATTTACGACAAGATTTTATTCCTCAGCATTTTCTTCAACCTTCAACCCATGTCCAGTTATGATTTTTGCAGTCTGTGGAAATGTAAATCTTGAAAAGTTCTCCTGTCTCCCTCAAAGCTCATAACATTTGAAGGTTTTTCTTGAAATTTCATTTTGTTGTCTTTCGCAAGTGTAGATTGTGTCTTTTACAGAAATTGATATACTTTAAAATGTCTGGAGTCTGTAATATTGTTTGCTTATCATGTTGCTTTTCAATTCCTGTTAGTATTGATAATACTAGTATCAGTACTTTTGAATTTGTTTGTTATCTTCCATGCCCAAAAGGGGTAAAAGAAATTAAATCTTGAATCTTGTGTGTGTTGTGTGTGTGTGTGTGTGTGTGTGTGTGTGTGTGTGTGTGTGTGTGTGTGTGTGTGTGTGTGTGTTTCTCTGTCTCTATTTCTGGTCCATTGGTCTGGAATGACCCCCCCCCCCTCCCCCTCATCTCTCGCACTTCACTAAAAGCCTACTTATGACAGTTTTCAATCCAGTCTCAAGATATACTTATTTCAAAAATAACATTTTCATGTTCCCCTCCTGTTTCATACATCTATCCCTGCATTGCCCCCATATAAAAACTGTAAGTTGTTTAACCTGTGTTAATTTATGCTACATGTATATAGAACTTCTAGCACATTATATATGCGTGATAAAACGTTTATTTTTAAGGCAATATTACCCCCCTTCAAAGGCTGTCATAACAGTTATGTTTCTTTTTATTGTTTGAAGTTACTCAGAAGTCCAGAGGAAAATCTGTATCTAATATAAATGAAGCAGCAATCTTTTTTTAATAAAATTGTAAACTGTGCTGTTTTACCTTTTTCAAATAGGACATAGTGATAAGAAATGTTTAAGATTAAACTTTTTCTTTCAATTTCTGAGCAGACATGGGAAAAGAACCTTTTAAAGTGTGGAATTGCTAGTGTAGTAATATGCTGCAAAACTATGAAGGCAACAACTTAAACTTAAAATTAGGAATGGCAGATCTCTATGGGGATCGCCCCCTAACTTCTAATCCTCTTGAGTTTTGGAGGAGATGTGTTGTTTATCTTCCCATGTTTGTGCTTAGGAGAGGGGGATAGGGGGGAGGAGAGAGTGGGGAGGGGGAGGAGAGAGTGGGGGGAGGGGAGGAGTGGGGAGGGGGGTGGAGAGGGGATGGGGGGGGGAGAGGGGATGGGGGGAGGAGAGGGGGATGGGGGGAGGAGAGAGGGAGGAGAGGGGGTGGAGGGAGGAGAGGGGGTGGAGGGAGGAGAGGGGGTGGAGGGAGGAGAGGGGGTGGGGGAGTGGGGGGAGGGGGAGTGGGGGGGGGGGGGGGGGGGGGTGGGGGGGAGGGGGGGTGGGGGGATAGGGGGAGGGTGGGGGAGGGGGGAGTGAGAATTGGGGAGGGGGGAGTGAGAATTGGGGAGGAGGAGGGTGATGGGGGGAGGGTGATGGGGGGGGAGAGAGAGGGGGGGGGGGTGGAGGGAAGGGGGGGTAGGGTGGATAGGGAGGGAGGGGGATAGGTAGGGGAAAAGAGGTGGTTATTGAGGATTTAAAGTATCAACATAACCCATTTCCAGGAGTTCTGCATAACTTTACTGTTCACCATAACTCCCAGGGAGCACAGATTCATTGTTTCCCACGCTAATAGTGTTCACTGTGATAGCAGGTATCTGTGTACAAACTGACTTGCTGTCACTCTTCATGTCAGAATTTAATCCTTGGCAGCTGTGCTAATCTCCTGTGTTATCTGAGAGCAAATTTTGTTTCAATGTTCTGAAATAGCCGCTTCTCGCAGTCCCTGATTTATAGAGTCAGTGATGTAAAACGACGGTAACAAAGATTTAAACCACATTCCATGATCCCAGTCAGAGGGAAAGCTGTCCAGCCTAATTGGTTCGGCAATCAGGGCGGGCTATTTTCGTTTCAGTTATCATCTTTCCAACTTGGCTAGCTCCTACTGTGGTTGAACAAGAATTGCGTTTGCATAATTATGTACTAGTCATAGTATCAATGCAGCCGCAGGTTTGAAAAATCTGCAAACACCAAATCTGCAATAGCGGACAGCCACCAAAACCTTTGCTTTACACTGATCCGCTATAATGGACAGCCGTCCTCTGAGAGTTCTAATGTAGATCAAAGAAGACAAAATACTTTGTGCTGTTACTGTGACAGCAAGTACTACATTTTTGCTTCGGAGAGAATTACACCTAGATATCAAGTCTCTTGTACATAACGCTGTATGTACATATATTGAATCATGAATCTCTTGTATTTAAGGTTCACTTCCCCCAATTCAAAGTTAAGCAGCATCGATGGTGGCTACCAGTTGGATGTGACGTGTTTGTGTGCCTTGGCTGCAGTACAATCTCCCAAGTTCACCCAGCTGTAAATGGGTACCTGCCTTAATTTAGGATCAGAGGAAGGTAAAGCAGCGAAGGAGAGAAGATGGGCGCCACCCTATATATGCGGGTACCTAGAAAAGCTGAAATCTCTTTTGCCTCACTCCCCTATGACCACACAGGCTATGGGACACCTTTACCTTTTATATATGCAGGTTGAACCACTCCCTAGCACTACTGCTCTATATGGGGGACGGGATAGCTTAGTGGTCAGAACATTACGCTCGCTCGGGTTCGATTCCCGTTCGAGGGGATTATTCCTCTGGAGTTAACATCAGTGCTGACTCCACTC
>CM060339.1:28141609-28146609 GCA_030674155.1 Stramonita haemastoma
CTCTCTGTTTCTGTTTCTGTCTTTGTCTCTGTATCTCTCTCTGTCTGTGTGTCTGTGTGTCTGTGTGTCTGTGTGTCTGTGTGTCTGTGTGTCTGTGTCTCTCTCTCTCTCTCTCTCTCTCTCTCTCTCTCTCTCTCTCTCTCCTCTCTCTCTCCTCTCTCTCCTCTCTCTCTCTCTCTCTCCTCCTCCCTCCCGTTCTCTCTTTCTTGCTCACTCTCTCTCTCTCTGTTTCTCTCACTCCACTCACTTCTCTCTCTCATCATCCCAAAGAATAGAACCCCACCCCCACCCCCTCCCCCACCCCTCCCCCACCCCCTTCCTTCCAATTTCATGGATCAAGGCTGTCAATAATCTTTCTTTTTTTCTGCAAAAAAGATGGTAACAGGTCACTGGCTTCAGACCATGGTCTGACTGCTGCATTATTCATCAGCACGTGAGAAATACTGGTGGGGGACACTACGCGTGTGTCTTGGCTGATAGCGTGTCAGGGCATGAGCCTGTGTGTGGGGGGGGGGGGGGGCTGCTTGCGTGTGTGTTTGTGTGTGTGTGTGTGTGTGTTTGTGTGTTTGTGTGTGTTTGTGTGTGTTTGTGGGTGGATGGGTGAGTGGGTGAGTGAGTGTGTATGTGTGGTGTGTGTTTGTGTGTTGTGTGTGTGTGTGTGTGTGGTGTGTGTGTGTGTGTGTGTGTGTGTGTGTGTGTGTGTGTGTGTTGTGTTGTGTTGTGTTGTGTTGTGGTGTGGTGATGTGTGTTGTGGTGTGGTGTGTAGGTGTGGGTGTGTGGGTGTGTATATGTGCGTGTATTTGTTTGTGTGTTTGTGTGTCTGGCTGTGTTTGTCTGTGTGTTGTGTTGTGTTCTGTGGGGTGTGTGTGTGCGTGTGTGTGTGCGTGTGCGTGCGTATGTGTGTGTGTGTGTATGTGTGTGTGTGTGTGTGAAAGTGGTCAGTGTCTTGTGGTGTCATTACAGCAGTGACAGGCACTGCCCTTTTTACTATGGTGATGTCTGAACTAAATCTGAGATGTTTATATGCTGTTCTTTTTATTGGGTTTAGTTTTTCTTTACATTTCTGTGCATTTTGTTTTATACTATCTGAAGATGAAATTCTGAAATGCGTTATGTGTCTCTGTCTGTCTGTCTGTCTGTCTGTCTGTGTCCCTGTCTGTCTGTCTGTCTGTCTGTCTGTCTGTCTGTCTGTCTGTCTGTCTGTCTGTCTGTCTGTCTGTCTGTCTCTCTCTCTCTCTCTCTCTCTCTCTCTCTCTCTCTCTCTCCTCTCTCTCCTCTCTCTCTCTCTCTCTCTCTCTCTCATCTTATTGTTTAGTATCTTTTCAATATGATGTATCCCTGAAAAGGGCGGGGACTGGATGTAAAAAAGCACACGAGTGCTTATCTATTATCCTCGAATAAAAGACTTTGCCTTGTCTTGTCTCATCTTCACCTCCCTCAACGTCTCCTTATTATTAAATAATTTAAAAAAAATAATAACGTTTGAAATCAAACATTGCTGCATCTTGTAAAACAAACAAAATTTCGTTCCATTTTCCAGGACACAGAAGTATAACTATAATTATACGAAAAAAAAATACAAAAAGAAATTGAATAACTTTAACCTACTTCAGCCTTCTTTCTTTCATTCTCCAAACACTTCCACAAAGTGTTCATTCCATGTCTTCAGTGTGACATTGAATCCAGTGTCTTCACATCTCTATGAAACCACTCTAGCACACTATTCTCCTCCTGATTCTATTTCATCCCATTCCTATCCAGTATCCTCTCTCTAGAAAAAACAAACTCTCCCAAACCAAAGTCGGATGCACTGAGCCTAACTTGTTAGGTGCTTACTAGCAGTGGAACACATTTTCGCTCATTTGACAGACAACAATAGTTGCTCCTGATTCTTTCCCATCCCATTCCTATCCAATATCCTATCTCCTCTTCCTCTTCCTCCTCCTCCTCTCTCTTCCTCCTTCTCTTCCTCCTCCCTCTCTCTCTCTTCCTCCTTTTTCCTCCTCCCCCGCCTCATCTTCCTTCTCCTCTTCTCTTCTTCATTCCCCTCATTCTCCTCCTCCTCCTTTCTCCTCCTCCTCCTCTTCTTCCTTCTCCTCTCCTCCTCCTCCTCTCCTCCTCTCCTCCTCCTCTCCTCCTTCTCTCCTCCTTCCCCCTCATCCTTTCTCCTCCATCTCCTCCTCCACCTCCTCCTCCTCTCCTTCTGCTTTCCTCCCCTCCTCCCTCCCCTCCTCCTCCTCCTTCTGCTACCTCCTCCCCTCTCTACCTCTACCCTATACTCCTTCATCGCTTTTCCCCCCTACATCCGATCCCCTCTCCGTTCCTGACATTAAGTTAACATGCACGCGGTGACCCTCTGACTTTCACTAAATGGAGTACAAACTCGATTACTGTCTGTTCTGTCAGTTGCTGTCATGACCCAGGATAGATCTCTCGCTTTCACTTAGATTTTTGATTTACATGTGATTTTTTTGCTTGTGTGTCTGTTTTTATTCTGTTTTTGTTGTTTCGATGAGTTGTTTGTTTTTGTTGTTACTGTTGTTACTGGTCAGCGAATGGACAGGACTAGAACTCAACCAAATTTTGAGAAAAGGCAGAACAGAGAGAGGAATGGAGGGAGCTGGTTGTCAAGTCTTCAGGGGTGCCCCCACGGTCGCCAGACTAAGGGATAGATAGATAGATAGATAGATAGATAGATAGATAGATAGATAGATAGATAGATAGATAGATAGATAGATAGATAGATAGATAGATAGATAGACAGATAGATAGATAGATAGATAGATAGATAGATAGATAGATAGATAGATAGATAGATAGATAGATAGATAGATAGGCAGGCAGGCAGGCAGGCAGGCAGGCAGGCAGGCAGGCAGACAGACAGACAGACAGACAGACAGACAGACAGACAGACAGACAGACAGACAGACAGACAGACAGACAGACAGACAGATAGATAGATAGATAGATAGATAGATAGATAGATAGATAGATAGATAGATAGATAGATTATTCTTTATTTTTATTGTTATTGCTATTGCTGTTGTTATTGTTATCACTGTTGTTGTTGTTGGGTGTTCTCCAGCATGAAACCATACAGGTGGAGGTCACCCAAGATAATAATTATGCACTCTGAATGACTTTTATGTACCATGGAATCATTGTGAGACCAGAACTGGATGAGAAGTTTGCGTGCATGTCTGGTTTTGTGTATCTAAGCATAATGTAGGCAGCCATACTCTTGACCTTTAGAGGATTTTTTTTCTCCTTTAGTAACGAAAAATACCAGTTGTTATGCCAATAGCTTCTTCTTAGTGAAGGTTATTTCAGCGTAACATTTCAAAGCATTACAACAGCTTGGTGTATGCTTCAGCAACTTTGCTTGCATCAGTAATTATTATACTGACAAAGCATTTAGCCAGTGGGGTCTGTTTTTTTTTTAAATCTCATCTTTTATGATGGCCCTATTCGTCATCAGAGACAGCTCAAGGCTAAAGTGTATGCATTATTCATGAGGGGTTGGTAGCTTTCAGTAAACGGTGGATGGTCTTTAGTTCTATGGTTGGTATGGCTTGCGTGTGACATGAAATGCAGAGATGCTTCTGTGGCAAGTGGTGGAATTGTATACGTGTGCTTGGCTAGCTGTGTTGTAATGCATTGAACTGTTCTGTGTTGAGTATACAGCACTTTACATGTTTCAACATACTTTGCTCTACTTTACTGTATTGCACAATATTGTAATGTTATTGTACTTGCACAGTACATTATTTGCCATTCTGATCAGCAATGTGATGTGTTAGGCTTTTCTGTTCAGCACTGATTTGTACTACAAGGTACTGCACTATTATTGTACTGTACTGCACGGAGTTGTATTCTTCACTTCACAGTATTCACAGTACTGTACAGCACCTACTAAACCGCACTGCAGTGTGCTGTGCTATACCATTTTGCCCTGCAACGTGCTGCACTGTATTGTACTGTACTGTACTGTACTGTACTGTACTGTACTGTACTGTACTGTACTGTACTTTACTGTACTGTACTGTACTGTACTGTACTGTACTGTACTGTACTGTACTGTACTGTACTGTACTGTACTGTATTGTACTTTACTGTACTGTACTGTACTCTACTGTACTGTACTGTACTCTACTCTACTCTACTGTACTGTACTGTACTGTACTGTACTCTACTGTACTGTACTGTACTGTACTGTACTGCAGTGTACTGTATATCTTCTTCCTCGTCAAATACTCAGAGACAGCAACCATAGCTATCTGTCGTATAAGCAAAACTCCAATGTGCTGCCATTAAGTGCATGGCAATTGTTTAAGACCAGTGCATCCAACTTCCGTGTAGAGGAAGCATTGTGGACATTTATCTCTGTCTAGAAAAAAAAAGACAGAGAAATAGACCACAAGGCCAGAACGTAGACAACGAAAGAAGTACTTTTGTATATTATGACTGTTCTATAGTTCTATACTGAACTCTTCTGTACTGTAATGCTCTAAGTTAATCAGATCATAATAATGGTAGTGCCTTTTGCTGTACTATGCTGCCCTGTCTCAGACTGCACTGCACTGTCTTCAAACCCAACAGGGATGCCTTGGACTCTCTCAGATCAGTATCTTCTTCTTTCTTAAGTATTTATCTGTGCTAGCAATGTGCTTCTTTATGTCAGTCTCTCTTTTCAATGTTTTTACCCTGCCATAATTACCTTTTCACTGGTTTTTTGTTTGTTTGTTTTTTTACTGCATTTGCACTTCAAGTCTCTCTCTCTCTCTCTCTCTCTCTCTCTCTCTCTCTCTCTCTCTCCTCTCTCTCTCTCTCTCTCTCTCTCTCTCTCTCTCTCTCTCTCTCTCTCTCTCTCTCTCTCTCTCTCTCTCTCCCTCTCCCTCTCCCTCTCTCTCTCTGTTTACAAGGTCAGATTGTAAGACTATGCATGGCATAACATCCTCATCCCTCCATTTTAAAGTGTCATTCATCCATTCAATTTTTCG
>CM060339.1:28161609-28164109 GCA_030674155.1 Stramonita haemastoma
TGTGTGTGTGTGTGTGTGTGTGTGTGTGTTGTGTGTTGTGTGTGTGTGTGTGTGTGTGTGTGTTGTGTGTATCTTTGCCTCTGTTCGGGTGACTATTTGTCTTGTGTATGAAATATACAATGTGTATATATATATATGGCTTTCTCTGTCTCGGCGTCTGTCTCTCTCTTTTCTCTTTCTCTCTGTCTCTCTTTTCTTGATTTCATCTTTTTCCAGTCTCCATATGAATACACACACACACACACACACACACACACACACACACACACACACACACACACACACACACACACACACACACACACACACACACACACACACACACACACACACACACACAAAGAAAGGTAAAAAGAAAAAAAAAAAAAACAAGGAAGGATGGGAGTAATTGCACTGTGGGAAACACTTCAATGTAAAGCAAAACATGCCCAAAAGCTCAGTTGATCTAAGGGAAGAAACTCTTAACATGAGTACAAACAGTATAATATGTCAAGGCTTCCCCTCCTTTACAACAGCATTATATTTCTTTTTTTCTTCCCCACCTGTCTACGACATTAATAATGGTTTTGAGGTATAGGTAAAGGTTAAGGTGTCCCGTTATGGTGCTCGGTGCTCGTTGGGAAGCGAGGCATCAAAGACCTCAGCTTCTCTAGGGGCCAGCATGTTGAGGGCGGCGCCC
Source organism: Stramonita haemastoma (assembly GCA_030674155.1). Taxonomy (NCBI): domain Eukaryota; kingdom Metazoa; phylum Mollusca; class Gastropoda; order Neogastropoda; family Muricidae; genus Stramonita; species Stramonita haemastoma. The sequence continues at coordinate 28,162,289 of CM060339.1, forward strand.
ATCTCCTCTCTTTCGCTGCTTTACCTTCCCTGACCCTAAAGAGGGCAAGTACCCATTTACAGCTGGGTGAACTGTACTGAAGCCAAGGCGCGCAAACGGTCACCCGTCTAACTGGTAACCACGCTTGCCGCTGCTTAACTTGACTGGGGGAAAGCGAGCGCTCAATGGTTTTGAGACCAATTGTTATTAAAAAAAAATAAAAAATTAAGAGAAAGAAAAGAAAACCACTGTCAAAGTTTTACGTTTGGAAAACCAAGATTAGTCACGTCCATACTCCATCTTTGTGTTTTTCTCCTTTTTTGTTGGTGGGTGGGGTGGGGGGGGGTGGGGGGGGTGTAGGGGGGGGGGGGGGGGCATGTGGCTAGTTCCTTCTATTTGTATATGAATTTTTATATATAAAAAACAGCGCTTAACATTGCATTTCCCAGAATTGGTTTTTGGTCTTTTTTTTTTTTAAATTAGTGAAAAACCCTGATCTTGTCTCACAAAAATGTCTGTCATTTGCCACACAAATAAGTTGGGTCGATTTGAGTATTAAATATTTTTTCACCAAAGACTGTTATTTCTCCCGCTCTTTGTCGTCGTCTGCTAGGTTCCCCACGACAATATTCATGCACAGGATCATTGATGTAGGACCATCAGCACATCAACAGAAAAAAAAGTCCCACATGGGGAGACCCAAGAGGACTTTAAGCCCTAGATAATTGTATGGTGCAGGCACACATGCAGTTCTCAGAGAATGCTCTTTTCCACCTTTTACAATGACTACCTGGCGTTGATCTCTGCTTTCTACCCACAAGATATTTACACAGAATATATCAGGGTAGACACGGGTCCAGAAGTGCCCCAAATCATGTTTTTTTTAGAATAATTTTTTTCTGGATACATTTATGAAACTCTCCCCGTGTCATTCTAAACAATTCAGGTTGTAAAACATGTCTGTAGAAACAGGTTACTTCATCTTGTTATAGATAAAAAAAGGTTTAGGAGTTTGAAATATTTCGTTTTGGCGGCCATATTGGATTGTTTCCATGTCAACAGTGCAGAAAAACTGAGTAATTCTTTAATGTTTAGGCCTTACAAGTGATGCCTGTTCAATATATGGCATAACTTTTGACATGGGCTTGTAAACAAAATTTCATCAGTTTGGACCCCTATGTACCACCTTAAAATAGTCTGAAACATTCCACTTTTTTTAGCAGCACTCTATAGAAGATACTACTTCACCTGGAGCGTGGCCTTATAAAAGTCAGCGAGGTCTATAGTTGCACTAGGTTAAACTAGAAAGTGGAGACTAGAGGCCTCCGAGGCTGCATTTTGTGTGTACATTACTTTTTTTAGGACCAATACCGGTTAAGAGAGTGGCTCGATTGCATTGAAAAAGATGGGAACTGTTTACCAGTGCATCAGTAAGGATTGTTATTATCATTGCTGTCTTTGGGTTATACCTCCTTCTTCTCCTTCTTCCCCCCCCCCCTCCCCCTCTTCTTTCTTCTCCTCCTTCTCCTCATTGTCCTTTTTTCTTTCTTTGGCAGAAAATACCTTTAACATGATTGATTCTACAGTCAATCTTTTTTTTTTTTACAATAATTATGTCAAAGGTCGCCACATTCCATCTTTGGAGATAATTCCTGAATATGACGCCACTCTGTGGGCACGATTGTGGGAATTCAAACAGCCTCCAGCGTGACAGCCACGCAAATGGGTGACAGTGTGAGCATCTTGGCTTGTACGTCATTCTTTTTTTTGGGGGGAAAGAAAGTATAATTATGTATCTGTTATCATACTCCTATGTTTATTTTCAAAAAGGGAAATACTAAT
>CM060339.1:28179109-28181609 GCA_030674155.1 Stramonita haemastoma
TCTCTCCTCTCTCTCTCTCTCTCTCTCTCTCTCTCTCTCTCTCTAACACACACACACACACACACACACACACACACACACACACACACACACACAACTCCTGTGTACTGTAAGAAGGTTTAGAAAAAGAAAAAAGAAAAAAACCCACTATCCCTCTCTTCATTCTCACATCAAAAAGGTCTAGTAAAGCAAGCTGTACAGAGAGAGAGAGAGCGAAAGAGAGGGAAAATATAAACCATCCAGAAACAGATCTGTAAAACAACTTCTGTCACACTGAAGGCAAGACAGGACTGTAAGATAAAGATAAAAAAAAAAAAAAAAAGTTAGGTAGGGATTGGGAGGGTAGACGATATAGGGTTGGTGTGTAGTGGTGGTTGGGTGGATAGTTGATTATAGACAGGTGCTTTTTTTTTCTTTTTTTTTTAGGTACCAGGGGGTTTGTAGGGTTGATGCTGGCATCATTTTTTTTTTTTCTGGAAGGAGAATAAACTCTTTGACAAAAAGGCCACAAGGGGTATGAATATGACAGCAACAACGCGCACATACACCCCTCTTCTCTCTCTCTCTCTCTCTCACTCCACACACACACACACCACACACACACACACACACACACACACACACACACACACTCACAAACACACACACACACTCTCTCTCTCTCTCACTCACTCACTCACTCACTTACAACCCCCACACACATACTTTCTACTGTACAAAAAACACTCCCCACCCCCACCCCACCCACCCCCTACCCCCACCCAAACCCCCTCTCTCTCTTCTTTCCCACAGAAGAAGCAGCTCATATCAAGGACTCCGAAGCCTCGGCAGCGGTGGCATCAGAGGAGGAAGGTGAAGCCACAGACTCGGGACCTCCCTGAGGGCTGCTGCCGCTTCCCCCTCCGTTGGCCATCTGCAGGAGCGGGGGGGAAGGGGGAGGGGGAGGCAGCTGGGAGGAGGAGGAGAAGGAGGAGGACGGGGAGGAGGAGAAGGAGGGGTCGATGACGTTCTCAGCAGACTTGGAAGAGGGAGAAGGGAACTGGGGAGGAGAGGGAGGAGGAGGGGGAAGAGCCGACATGGGGGAAGAAGCGGAGGAGGAGGAGAAGGAGGTCGGAGACACGCCGTTGTTGTTATCCTCAGGAGGAGGAGGAGACACAGGCGGGGGCAGCCCGGAGACGTCGTCGTTGACATCCATCAGAGCATCCGCGGCGGCCTCCTCCTCTTCCTCCTCGGAGGTGTGGCGCTGTACGTCGTTGATGGGGTCTGGAGAAGAGAAGGCAGGAGAAGAGAGCGGGGGCGAGCAGAGCGCGTTGTCAGGAGAAAAGGTCACCTTCTTGTTCTCCTCCTCCTCCTTCTCTACCCCTTGTGGCGGGTTCTCCCCGGCCGGGGAGCGGGAAGCCAGCTGGTTAGATCCCGCGGACGGGAGAGGAGAGATCTGGTTCCCCTCCTGTTGGGCGGAAGGAGAAGAAGACTGCTGGAGAAGAGGGGAAGCTTGCGGTTCCTCCTCCTGAGGAGAAGGGAGCGGGGAGGTCTTCTGCGGTTTGTCGTCCGGAGAAGGGAGAGGGGAGTCTTCCTGCTTGGGGTCAGAGGCGGCAGAAGAAGCGGGGGAAGGGAGGCTGTCCACAGGGGACGGGGAGAGGTGGCCCCCCAGTCCGTTCTCCGACACCATGCGGATGGCTTCCCGCACCGCCTGCTGGGTCACCTGCCCGGCGATCTTCCGCAGGGTGTCCTCGTCAACGTCCGGGGAACCTGCTTCTGGGGACGACGCTGCTTCTGCATCCTCTGGGGAGGACGCCATCTCTTCCTTGCCCTCGCCGGACGCGGCAGGCGGGGAGGGCAGGGCTGTGTCGTCCTCGTTGAAAGGAGGGTAGCAGACCTCGTCAGAGGGGGTGATCTCTCCGTCCTGCAGGGAGCTCTGCCTGATGTTGATCTCCGGGATGTTGGTGGGGAAGGTGACCCCTCTCTGCGGGGCGTCTGCAGAGCTGTGGTGGTCCCCTGCGCTGCCCAAAGAGGGTTTGTTGGCTTCTTCTTCTTCTGCGCTTTTGTCGTTCTCTTCTGCAGGGCCGTCTGTGGTTATATCTGCTTCATCCTCGTTGGCAGCTAGGGTCTGGAGACCAGCCTGCAGGGCCTCCTGCACCAAGGCGTTTCCAGCTTCCCACAGGCTCTGGTCCACCGCCCCTCCGTCTTCAGTGTCTTTCTCTTCTTTTTCTTCTTCTTCTTCCTCGGAGGCTGCTTCAGCCTCGTCCCCGAAGCGAAGTTTCTTTTTGGTGATGGCTGCTTTCGCTTCCTTGGCCGAGTCCTTGGCTGCAGAGATTGTGTCCAGCACACCACTGGCATCCACGGCTGCCTGGACCATGCTTTCCTCTTCGGGGCTTGCTTCTGCAGAGTCGTCTGGGGAGCGGAGGACTTCTGAAGCGGCGTCGTCACAGGCAAACTTCACCGAGGGTTTGAAGGAGCGGGCTTTCTCCTCTGCTGCCTCCGCCCCTGACTGCAGGGCACC
>CM060339.1:28194109-28196609 GCA_030674155.1 Stramonita haemastoma
TATGCGGTTGTTAGAGAGCTAGCCAGGCCTCAGAGATCCGAGTTTCTCCAGGAGCCAGCCTAATGAAGGAGGCACCCATCTCCTCTTCCTTACTGCTTCACCTTCCCTGACTCTCAACTAAAAAGGACAGGTACCCATTTACAGCTGGGTGAACTGGGGACTGTATTGAAGCCAAGGTACGCGAACGGTCGCCCATCCACTCGGTAACCACTATACTCAATGCTGCTTAGTTAAGCTTAGCCTGGGAAAGTGAGTGCTTTGACCACTGAGCTATCCCGTCTTGAACAGGGTTAGTGACCCAGGCCACACAATAATTATTGTTCAGTTGCTGATGTCAGCAAAGTATCAAGGCTTACATTGTTGTTGCTGTGTGCTCCCCAGCTTAACAGCCTAGTCATTCCCCCAAAATATGCGCTCTGACTTACTTAAACTGTCCACCTAGGAGTCATTCTGAGATATAAAGTACATTGGCTGAGAGGTTCAAGCGTGTGACTTTTTTTTTTAAGTACTTTGCTACATAGGCAGCCATACTCCAACTTTAGATAATTTTTCTGATTAAAGGAGTGTGCAGGTTATGTTAAAAGCTTGTCAAAGCTGAAGGCAATCGCAACATAACATTTTACTACATAACAACATTTTAATGTGGGCGTGGGCACTTAGCTCACTCCAATAACTAGACAGCTTTTGGCCTGGGCCAAGGCCTACACTAAAATGTTGTAAAAGTTTGAAAAATTATGTTGAAATGACAAGCTGTTTGCATAGAAATCCAGACAGGGCTCTCCATTATTAAAGACCAAAAAATGTTTGAGGTTGGAGTATGGCTGCCTATATATGGAAAGGTACTTGGAGAAAGTCTTACATGCCAGCTTGTCATCCAGTGTATACTTTTGGTTTCACAGTGACTCCCAGGTGTGATGAATCAAACCCAATGTATATTCTGGGTTACTCCCATGATATCAAGTCTGGGGAATGTGCCACAGCAATAAAACAGGCTCGCTCTCTCTCTCTCTCTCTCTCTCTCTCTCTCTCTCTCTCTCTCTCTCTCTCTCCTCTCTCTCTCTCTCTCTCCTTCTCTCTCTCTCTCTCTTGTGTGTGAGTGTGTGTGTGTGTGTGTGTGTGTGTGTGTGTGTGTGTGTGGTGTGTGTGTGTGTGTGTGTGTGTGTGTGTGTGTGTGTAGCCATGTGTTGTGCTATTTTCAGCAGCTCAGATGGTGGGCAGAATGCAAGGAGAGGTAGTTACAAGCTTGTTACAGAACTGGGTGAGATATTTATAAATACACCTATCTGATTCACGTTCCTTTATTAACAAGACCCTATGTGACCTACTACTACTAGATACATCAGGCAAGAAAATAGATTCTTCTTTCAAGGATCAAAGAGATGTTGCTGTCTCTGTTTGTGTATGTGTTTTGTTTGGTGTGTTTGAAACCCCACACTCAATTTATCTCGTTATTGTAAAAGATATTCTCGACACTTTTGAGTGACTTCTACAAGACAAGAGTACGAAAGAAAGAAACTTTGTTCTTTGACACAAACTAATTCAATAGTTTAACAAGCTGTTTATAAAGTTTGTTTTTTTTGTATAGTAATGTAGCAATATATTTTTATGTGGTTTATTTTTACAAGCGGGTAGAAAGAATAGATGGAAAGCAGTGACTGAAATCTCAAAAGGCTGAGTAACGATGTTGCTTATTTTCTTCTTGTTAGCTCTCTCTCTCTCTCTCCTCTCTCTCTCTCTCTCTCTCTCTCTCTCTCTCTCTCTCTCTCTCTCTCTCCTCTCTCTCTCCTCTCAGCCAGTGTCTTGTGCTATTTTCAGCAGTTCCTATGGTGGGCAGAAAGCAAGGAGAGTAACTTAGTTACAGGCTTGTTGCAGAACTGGGTGAGATATTTATACACCTCTCTGATTCACCGTCACTTTATGAACAGGACGCTGCGTTTACTACAACTGGATACATTAAGCAAGGAAACAGAACATTCGTTTCCTTTCATTTTTTCCCTTGAATTGCTCAAGGATGATGTTTTTCATACCATTTTATTTTCCTGATTTTGATTGGAAGCCATCTAAGTCTGTATGGATTGATACAGACACACGCACACACACAAAACACACACACACACACACACACACAACACATACACACACACACACGCACTTACACACACACACTTACACACACACACACACACACACACACACACACACACACACACACACACACACACACACACACACACACACACACAAAGGGAGGAGTATGTAGGTGGTAAGGTAAATGGGTAGGTTTGTAGATAGCTCAAGCTGTCTTTGATGTTGATCAGCTGTCTGAATCAATGCCTGAAGCCTGGCTGATACAGCACACCGCCTGGAAAGAACGATGGCATTCTTGTTTTCCCCCTATACAGTATAAAGAATGTCTTTTTCTTTTCTCTGGGCTTTATGTGTCTGTATGGGAGTGAGTGATGAGTGAGTGAGTGAGGAGAAGAGAGAGAGAGAGAGAGAG
>CM060339.1:28200157-28202657 GCA_030674155.1 Stramonita haemastoma
TTTTGCCCGTCTGTCTGTCTCTCTTTCTCTATGTCTCTGTTTCTCTCCCTATCTCTGTCTGTCTGTCTTTGTCTCTGTCTCTCTCACTGTCTGTCTGTCTCTCTCTGTCTCTTTCTCTCTGTCTCTCTTTCTGTCTCTGTCTCTGTCTCTCTCTCTCTGTCTCTCTACACAAACACAGACACTCAAAACAGCCGAGGAGGCAGCTGCTGTTTTGGAAACTCGGAATGAATCTGATAATAGTGGAAATGTTTTGCCCACAGCACACCCCTACTCCCTCTTGTCAAGAGGGCACAAGGACAGTCAGCTTTGGAAATGTTCTCAAAGGCCAACTAGCCCCCAGGGCTGCAGCACATAAGGGCTGTGCAAGTCAAGCCTCCTAGTCAGAGTGTCTAAGTCGATCACTAAAGACTAAGCTGTAAAGCGGCATTCCATGAGTGGGAAAGAAAGCCGCTGATCATACAGCCTCTCACTTTGCTGTTGCCCCCAGCGTCGATGGTTTTATTAAGAACTGGGATAAAGCCACTGATCATAGATTACAACCTCTTCCCTTTGCTGTTGCTCGCAGTGTCAAGGATTTAATCAAGAAATGTGAAAAAAAACCCATGTCCAGCATGACAAAAACTGCTCCGAAATGTACCCTCAAATAGCTGCAGAGTTATGTTTAAAAAAAAAATTCCAGTATGATTGATTGGGAATCTGCAGCAAGTGTGATTGTAAGCCAGGGTCAGGAAACAGAGATAATAAAAATCATTATGTCTGGCTTGAAGGAAAGAAATTCTTCTTCTGATTACAGGTACATTTGATTATTTTACATCTTTTTTTTCATCGTATATGCCGACGTGGTGGGTTGAAGCCTTGGAGAGCAAACATCAAATCTGCGGTTCGAATCTCCCTAGAACAATAATTTTTCTTTCGCCTCCTCCACCTCCTCCTCCTCCTCCTCCTCCTCCTCCTTATCACATCATCATCATCATCATCACATCATCATCATCATCATCATCATCATCATCATCATCATCATCATCATCATCATCATCATCATCATCGTCATCGTCATCGTCACCGTCGTCATCATCATCGTCATCATCATCATCATCATCTCATCATCATCATCATCATCATCATCATCATCATCATCATCATCATCATCATCATCATCATCATCATCATCATCGTAATAGCAACATATGCTGGATATACCCTCCTCTAAAAAAGAGGACAAACCGGACTCATACATAATTATAACAATGTCCATAATAATGTCCATGTTCCTACGGTCCACTTTCTCCTCGATCCAACACCCTCTCCCTCCCCTATCCCTTCCACCACTTCCCTTCACCTATCTTCCTTCGTCTCCTTCCCTGCCCCCCCCCCCTATCCCTCTCTCTCCCCCCCCCCCTCTCTCCCCTGCCCTACCCCCTCTCTCCCTCTCTCCTCTCTCTCCCCTGCCCTACCCCCCCTCTCTCCCTCTCTCCTCTCCTCTCTCCCCTCCCCTGCCTTACGTTACCCCAAACCTCCAAGCTTATGCAGCACTTTGTGATTACCCCTCCACAATGATGATTGATGCAGGACCATCTCTGGATAATGAGCCTGCAGGCAGCCCCTACAACTAGAGAGCTTGCTGCCCCTCAAAGCGAAGAGAATGCGTGCATGCTACAAGTGATGTATGTACATATATCATTAACGATGAGGAAGAGGAAGGGGGGTGAGGTAGTGAGGGGGTGAGGGAGAGAGGGTGGAGGGGGAGGGGGGAGAGTGAGTGGGGGGGGGAGGGAGAGAAAGAGGAGGGGGGAGATAGTGGGAGGGTGGGAGTGAGGAGAGAGAGAGGGGATAGAGGGAGAGAGAGATAGACAGACAGACAGATAGACAGCGACAAAGACAGGGATACAGACAGGCAGAATACAGACAGAGACATTTAATACTAATACTACTAATAATGATAATAATGATAATGATAATGATAATAACAATAATAATATATGGGATTTATATAGCGCTGAATCTTGTAGTGTACACAAATCAAAGCGCTTCATTTATAGAGACTGAGACGAAGAGAAGACACGGAGACACCGTTCTGTGTGTGTGTTTGTTTGTTTGTTTGTTTGTTTGTTTTGTGCTGTGTGTGTGTGTGTGTGTGTGTGGTGTGTGTGTGTGTGTGTGTGTGTGTGTGTGTGTGTGTGTGTGTGTGTGTGAGTGTGTGTGTGTGTGCATGTGTGTGTGTGCATGTGTGTGTGTGTGTGTGTGTGTGTTGTGTGCAAGTGTACGTTCTTGTGTTTAAAGGGCATCAACTTTCAATAACTAACAATTATAAAATAGCATCGGGGGACAGGATAGCTCAGTGGTCAGAGCACTCACTTTCCCCAAGCTGAGGTTAAGCAGCATCGAGTGTGGTTACTAAATGGATGGGTGACCGTTTGTGTACCTTGGCTTTAGTACAGTCCCCTTAATCACCCAACTGTAAATGGGTACCTGCCCTCTTTAGGGTCAGGGAAGGTAAAGC
>CM060339.1:28225157-28227657 GCA_030674155.1 Stramonita haemastoma
TATTTCGAGTGATTGTGTTGTATCTTACAATGATTTGTATTGACTTTTGCAGTGATTGTATTGCATTTTGGATGACATGTTATCAGCTTTTGAAGTAATCAGAGACGAGCGCTCATTACATTTCCCGCCAAAAACTATCAACCTCCAATCTTTATAGACCCACCACTCCTCTCATCCCCCCCCCCCCTTCTCAATCAGACCATACCCTAACTTGACCTCCTTCCCTCCTCCTCCCCCCCACTCTCATTTGTTTCTGCTTTCCCCTCTCCTTCCCCTCATCTCATGATTCTAGGCCTATTATATCTAGATCTATTTATTTATTCTTTTTTTAATTTTATATCGAGGATAATAGAATAAGCACTCATGTACTTTTTTACATCCAGTCCCCGTGTATGCAGTTTTTTTTTGTAAATCATGTCATCTGTTCCCACCGGCACACGATGGCCTACTCTTACGGAAAGTGGAACAGGATTTAACGTGTGCCCAAGATGTTCTGCGTGCTTTCGCACACGAGGCCTCGGTCATACGAAGGACTTTTGTGGGGAGAGTGGAGTCAGCACTGATGTTAACTCCAGAGGAAAAATCCTCTCGACCGGGAATCGAACCCGGGTCGTCAAATTGCGAGCGCAATGTTCTGACCACTAGGCTATCCCCGACAGGTCCACTAACTCCCCCGTGGGAATGCCGGGGGACCTGTCAGTATAAATAGAACCCCCACCTTCTGAAAATTCTGTGCTGGGAATTTCCATATTAGTTTTTCTATCTCTCCTTGTCTCTGCCTTGTTCCTTTTCTTCCTGTCACCTTCTTCTTGTCTATCTTCTGTTGTTTTAGGTTGTCAATTCTCTTGCCTTTTTCTTTATTGGAAACGCTTAAAAAACATAACGATTCTCTCCCACGCCGAAGTCGGATGCGCTGGGCCTTTACTTTTCAGGCGCTTAACGGCAGCGCGACGCATTTTCGTTCATAATTATGACAGACAACGATAGTTATTGTCTGAGCGTTCAATGAAAATGAAGAGACTCCTCAACTCCCTATCATGCTCTCAGAAATTGAACTCTTTCATTGTTATTACTTTTTTGTTTTGTTTTGTTTGTTTCTTGACTTTTTAAATTTTTTTGTATGTCAGCAGTCTTTCTGATTTTATTTTTCAGCTTCATGTCCTTTCACTTCAAAGGTTCTAGACTCTTTCCCTGTCTCTCTGTCTCTCTCTCCTGTGTCTCTGTCTCTCTCTTTCTGTGTCTCTGTCTCTGTGTCTCTGTCTCTGTCTCTGTCTCTCTGTCTCTCTGTCTCTGTCTCTGTCTCTGTCTCTGTCTCTGTCTCTGTCTCTCTCTCTCTCTCTCTCTCTCTCTCTCTCCTCTCTCTCTCTCTCTCTCTCTCTCTCTGCTACCACCTCCCACACATTCTCTGTCCGTTTTTCTATCAGTATGCCTATATCTCTCTTTTGTCTGTCTGTCTGCCCCCGTTTATCTCACTCTCTCTCTCCCCTCCCCTCCTCTCCACGACACCCCCCCTCTCCCTCTCTCTTGCCTATCTTTATTTCTCTACTCACCCCCCCCCCCCCCCGACTCTCACTCTACCCCCCTTCTCTCTCTATCTACATACTTACCCCCCACGTCCCCCTCTTTGCTCGCTCTCTCTCTCCTCTCTTCTCTCTCTCTCTCTTCCTCTCTCTCTCTCTCTCTCTCTCTCTCCTCTCTCTCTCTCTCTCTCTCTCTCTCTCTCTTCTCTCTCTCTCTTCTCTCTCTCTCTCTCTCTCTCTCTCTCCTCCTTCCCTCTTCTCTCTTTGCCATTGTCATTACTTACTCACAGCCTAAGGAACAACCTATCTGCGCTGCGATATTCTCCATTATTCCATTTTGAAGTGGAATAACTGAGAGTGTGTTAATCTTCCAAGTTGATTATTGCTGTTGTTGATGTTATTATTATTATTGTTATTGTTATGATTGTTATTGCTATAATTTTCTTGTTCGTGTATTCTGAAATAAAGTTTGACCAAGTAAATTTGAAAGCGGTTTGTGTGTTTTGCTCTGTGTGTGTGTGTGTGTGTGTGTGTGGGGTGTGTGTTGTGTGTGTGTGTGTGTGTGTGTGTGTGTGTGTGTGTGTGTGTGTGTGTGTGTGCGTGTGTGTGTGTGTTGTGTGTGTGTGTGTGTGTGTGTGTGTGTGTGTGTGTGTGTGTGTGTGTGTGTTTGCTGTGTGTGTGTGTGTGTATGTGTGTGTGTGTTTGCTGTGTGTGTGCGTGTGTGTGTGTATGTGTGTATGTGTGTTGTGTGTTGTGTTTGCTGTGTGTGCTTGCTCTGTGTGTGTGTGTGTGTGTGTGTGTGTGTGTGTGTGTGTGTGTGTGTGTGTGTGTGTGTGTGTGTGTATGTGTATGTGTGTGTGTGTGTTTGCTGTGTGTGTGTGTGTATGTGTGTGTGTGTGTGTGTTTGCTGTGTGTGTGTGTATGTGTGTGTGTGTGTGTGTGTTTGCTGTGTGTGTGTGTGTGTGTGTGTGTGTGTGTGT
>CM060339.1:28232657-28257657 GCA_030674155.1 Stramonita haemastoma
TTCCCCCTTTGTTTCATGGATTTCAGAATGCAGGCATTGTACAGTGACAGACCTGGTGTTCTGCTCAACTCTGTACGTTGGAAGCAGTTCTGGAGATATGAAAAAAAACAGTAAAGGGTGTACACACTACAGGTAATTAAAAACTTTCATGATTTCATGATCCTATGTTCCTATAACTTTTATTATTAGGATTGACAGTGGAGAAAATAGAAATTTTCTTGAATGTTTTTTTGATTTCTCCTTTTTCTTGATAATTATAAGGACGGATTGCCTGAAAAAAAGTCTAATTCTTTGTATGATATAGTTTACCATAAACTTTGTCCATATGGTTGCAAAGAGGGGGGGGGGGGGGGGGGGGGAGAAGAGATAGCCTAGTCAAGCTAGTGGTTAGAGTGTTTAACAGCAACCTCACGGCGTGGGTTTAAACCCACTACTGAGTTGCCTGTTCAAGGGGATTTTTCCCTTGGAGTTAACATCAGTACCAAATTCACTGCCCAGAAAATCCTTGGAGTGCCTGCCTACACAGGCCCGCAACTCACGCACACACGCACGCACCACGCACGCACACACACACACAAGCACACACAGCGACACACACACACACGCAGCGCACCGCACACACACGCGCGCGCACACACACACACACACGCAGGCACGCACACACGTGCGCACGCGCACACACACACACACACATACACGCACACACATACACGCACACACATACACGCACACACATCACACACACACACACACACACACACACACACACACACACACACACACAAAACACACACACACACGTAGCCACAGATTGCTCTTCTTTTAAACAAAACAGTAATTTTCATATTTAAAACTTTTTTCCTTATTATTTCTCTTTGTTCTCAGATATCCCCCAACAATTGTGGACCCTCTGACTGGGCACAGACGCTATGACTGTTGACAGCACAATGAGTATGATGCATCATGTTTGATTTTACCACTGTCAGTCAGGCCCCTGTTAGTAAGGGAGGACCAGCAAAATGCTTAAAAAAATTAAAACAACCCTGATAGATTTTGTTTTCTAAGGACCAGCAAAATGCTTTGAAAAAAAATCCTGAAAGGTTTTGTTTTCCAAAGACCAGCAAAATGCTTTGAAAAACAAACAACTCTGATAGATTTTGTTTTCTAAGGACCAGCAAAATGCTTTGAAAAAAAAACAACCAACCTGAAAGGTTCCGTTTTCCAAGAACACCAAACACGACACTTTCCTCGGTTTTCTTTTACTGTGAAACTTGGGATATCATACTTTTCTAGTGATGCCTTCGGATTTTCATTGAAGACGGAAGGCATGCTTCAAGATTCTACGTTCAACGTAGAATGGGGAACAACTCCTGCCTTTACGTTTGTTCCTGCTATGCTCAGTTGTTGCCCCTGAAGGTGTGTGTGTGTGTGTGTGTGTGTGTGTGTGTGTGTGTGTGTGTGTGTGTGTGTGTGTGTGTGTAATTTCTCGCACAACGCCGTGACTGTCCTTGATTGACTCTTATTGTTTGAGTTGATTTTATACCCTGTTTTAATCTGCATATAGTTTGCACAGTTATAATATGATATTTAACATATTACGAGGCGACAGCCCTGAAATGACCTTTGTAGTCGACAAGGCTATAAACAAGAAGATTGGATTGGATTGGACTGGACAGTTTGTGTCTGACTAGACATGTTGACCAGTCTGCCCTGTCAGTTGTCTGTGCACGGTGATTGATGGACACCAGGCATCTGATTGCAGCAATATCCCCCGCGAAAAATAAACAGAGAATATGAGATAATGATGGAAATAGAATATCAATGAGTATATAAAAACGCTAGAAAAATGAAATCAGATAAAAGAATATGAATAAACGGTGTAAGTTAAAAAAAAAAAAAGTAATAAGATAAACATGAGATAAAATGAAATAGACGATAAATGAAGCAAGATAAAATGAAATAGAAAAAATAAGCAAACATGATGAAAATGAAGTAAAATAACCGAATTGAGCTAGAACGGAAAAACAAACTATAATAGAAACCAAACAAAACCTACAACCAAAAAAATAAATACCAAATTATAAAACAAAAAGTGAATTTAAACTTAAACAAAAATAACGCCCCAAAATAAACAAAATATGAGCCTTAACAACCAAATTGAAACAAGAAAGGGAAAAAAGCAAAAATAGCAGCAAAATGAAAACCCCCAGAAAAATGGCAACCAAAACCCTAAAAAAACCAACAATAGACAAAAAGCGAAATAAAACTGTAAAAAATTAACCCAAAATAAACAAAATAAAATGAGACTAAACAACCAAATGGAAATAAAACGAAATGCAAAAAACAAAAATAAACCCAAAATAGATAAAACCAAACAGAAAAACGGCAGCCAAAACCCTAAAAACCAAACCATAGACAAAAAACTAAATTAAAACAAAAACTGAAATAAAACCCAAAATACGCAAATGAAATAAGAATAAGGTTTAACAAATAAAAATGAAAAAAACATAATAAAGCAAAACAAAACAATATAACAAAAATAAAAGTCAAACCCCAAAGCGGCAACCAAAATCTTCAAAAAACAAAGCATAAAACAAAAAGTGATCTAAAGCCAAATCCACCCCCCCCCCCCCCCCCCCTAAAATAAACAAATAAAAAAAACTATGAGATTTAAGAAACCAAATTGAAACCAAAAAAACCAAACAAAATAAACTAAAACAAAAATAAAAAGCAAAAGAAAAACCAAAAGAAAAACGGAAACATCCCCCCTCTCTTAAAAGCCACAACAAAAAAGTTGAATTAAAACTAAACCAAAAACATTCCCCCTCCCCAATTTAAAAACATAATAACAAAAAAACAGAAAAATAAACCCCGAAATAAATAATTATATTAAAATGAGGTAACAACAAACAAAAAAAAACTAAACTAAGTTCAAAACAAAAAAAACCTATTAAAAGCTAAACAAAACCCTAAAAACAAAAGTAGAAATGTGATTTTAAAAAGGCAAACCAAAATGAAACAAAGCAAAATAAAATTAAACAAAAATGAAAACGAAAGACCAAAAACCTACAAACCCAATTATAAAACAAAAAGCGAAATGATGCTAAAACAAAAATAAGCCCCCAAAATAAAAAGTACGACTAAACAACCAAGATAAAATAAAAGTAAATACAATAAAACAAAAATAAACCCGATATAAAATTAGAAAACCAAACAGAAAAACGGTAGCCCAAAACCTAAAAAAAAAAAAAGGACAAAAACTGATTTAAAACTAAAACTGAAATAAAACCCAAAATAAGCAAATACAATAAGAAGAAGATTAAACAAAGAGAAATTAAACAAAAATGATAAAGCAAAACAAATCATCATAACAAAAATAAAGGTCAAACGGAAAGACAGCAGCCAAAATCTTAAATAAAAACAAAGCATAAAACAAAAAGTGATCTAAAGCCATAAAAAAATCCCATGAGATTTAAGAAACCAAATCGAAACCAAACCCTCCCCCCCCCAAAAAAAAAAAAAAGACTAAAAGAAAAACCAAAAGAAAAACGGCAACATCCCCCCCCCCCTCTCTTAAAAGCCACAACAAAAGAGTTGAATGAAAACTAAAACAAAAACATTCTCCATTACTAATTAAAAAAAAAAAAAGAAACCCCGAAATAAACAAAATAAAATGAGGTAAAAAAGAAATCAAAATAATAAAACGAAGTATAAAACAAAAATAAAAACTTGATAACAGCTAAACAAAAACATAACCCAGCAACCAAAAACCTAAAACAAAAGTAAAAATGAGATTTAAAAAGCCAAACCAAAATGAAACAAAGCAAAATAAAATTAAACAAAAATTAAAACGAAAGACCAAAAACCTACAAACCCAATTATGAAACAAAAAGTGAATTGATGCTAAAACAAATACCCCCCCCCCCCCCCCCCCCCCCCCCCCCCCCCTAAAAAAAAAAATTAATAAATAAAAATAAAAATGAGACTAAACAACCAGGATAAAATAAAAATGAAATACGATCAAACAAAAAAATAACCCAAACTAAATAAAAAAACAAAAATACTGCAGCCCCAAACCTGAAAACCAAACCATAGACAAAAACTGAATTAAAACTTCAACTGAAATAAAACATAAAATAGGCAAATGAAATAATAATAAGATTAAACAAATAGATATGAAACAAAGCATGATGATGCAAAACAAAACAATATAACAAAAATAAAAGTCAAACCGAAAAACTGCAACCAAAATCTTAAAAAACCAAAGCATAAAACAAAAATTGATCTAAAGCCAAAGCAAAAAAAAACCCTAAAATAAATAAATGAAAAAAACATGAGATTAAAGAAACCAAATCGAAACAAACAAAAAAACCAAAACAAGTTAATCTAAAACAACAAAAAAAGAGTAAAAAACAAAATAAAAACAAAACAATATCCCCACCCCCCTTAAAAGCCACTACAAAAATGTTGCATTAAAACTAAAACAAAAACGTTACTCCTTCGTAATAAAAAAAAAAACTGAATACAAAATAAACCCCGAAATAAACAATTGAAATAAAGAGGAAATCCTTAAACAAAACGAAATGAATACAAAACAAAAATAAAACCTTAAAAAAATACCGAAAAACAGCAACAAAAAAACCTAAAACAAAACTAAAAATGAGATAAAAATGCCAACTCTGAATGAAACGAAACAAAATAAAAAAACAAAAATAAAATGGAAACCAAAAAAAAAAAAGGCAGTGGAAAACCTAAAAACCAAAACATGAAACAAAACACAATCAAAACTAAAACAAGAATAAACCCTAAAAATTAATTACAGTATAAAATCCCCCCACCCCACTTCTCCGGCCCTCCAGTATAAGAAAACAAGAAACAAAAGAAAAAAGGAGAACCTCAAAGCAATGCAGAACAGAAAAAAATCTCTCGAAAAACCGTTAAAGAACCAAAACAAACTCCGTACCAAAAAAGGAAGAGCTTACTCAAGAAGGGCAAATAGCTGAATCTTTAAGGAACATGGGGGAAAAAACTTATGTATGAAACTGACGACAAAAGAAAGAACCCCCCCAAAACAACAACAACAACAACAAAAACAGGGAAAAGCAATCTTCACAATAGATGAAATAATTCATGGAGACAGCAATCTGGGTGTTTGAAAGAAACACCTTCTGGAAAAGGTACTGACAGCAGACTCAAGAAATTATCGTCGTGACACTGTGCTGGTGACACTGCTTGTGACACTTCTCGTGATTCGGTACTGGTAACGCTGTCCTTGTGTCTCTGTGCTCGTGTCGCTGCGCTCGTAACTATATGCTTATGTCACTGTCCTCGAGAAACTGTTCTCCTGAGGGATGGTGACTCCGTCAGTCCCCTCCTTCCTCCCCCTCACACTTCAATAGCATTAAATTTTGTCCTGGTCCCTCCCTCCTGTCACTTAAGACACAGGAAGCCTAAACTGTGGTAAAATCAACATGTGCATCATACAACATTGTCAGCATCATCAGTCCTTTGACCAAGATGGCGGCCAGGAGGACACGAGGGTACACGCTGGTCGACAATGTTCTCCAGGTTGGTCTGTTCGTCTTCAGCCTTTTGCAGCAGCAAGTCATGTCAAGGCCAGTCCAGTCTTTGATGTTCTGCTGAATCCAGTTTTTTATCTGTCTGCCCCTGTGTCTTCCTCCCTCAAGTGTCCCCCCTGCAGGAAAATCTTGGCAAGAGCTTGAGTTGTCTCTTCAGGACTGTGGTAATGATCTGGAGAGATGTGCCACATCAGGACCTGGTACGGGTAAGCCGAGTTAGAACAGTATAACAAGAGTCCGGCTATTTCATTGTCCAAGATTCGGGTTTCTTGTTTCAGTACGTAATCTATAGATAAAGGAAAAGTTTATGTTCTATCATTTTGAAACTGGTTTCGCTTTTTTTTTTACACGCTAAGAGCTAGTGGTTGGGGGTGGGTGGGGGGCTTGTAGTTAGTATGGCCGCAGTAGTATGTTGAAATAAGTGTCTAAATATTAAGCTGGAATAATTTCATTGTTTTTGATGCTTGACTGAATTTTAAAATATAAATTTGGTGCATCCAAATTCGCATAGACTTGAAAAATGTGAAAGGCTTTGTAAACATTAGGGATTAAAATTGATGTTGGGGCCAAAATAACCCAGTGGTTAGGGCATTGAGCTGGAGATGTGATGGTGCAGGTTTAAACTACCTCCCAGATGGCAGTTCAGGGGGATTTCCTCAAAGAGCTAAAATAATATGAAGTACCAGATTTGTATGTCTATCTACTATTATTTCGGTGGTTCTTTCCTCGCGTGCAAGTCTATGTGTCTGTACATTTCTTTGTCACCTTTTTTGGTAGATTTTATTTTTATCTCAATTGTGAAGATCTGAATTTAATGCTGTGTAAATTGTTCTCATGTTAAACAGTTGAATGCTTGTCAACAGAGAGCTGACGTTCTACCTGCCTATGTGGACAGGAATCCATTCTACCTGCCTAGAGTGGAATCCATTCTACCTGCCTGCGTTGAGCGGAATCCATTGTACCTGCCTGCAAGGGCCGAACCCATTGTGCCTGCCTGCAAAAGCCGAACCTACTTCACCTGCCTGCAAGGGCCGAACCCACTGTAGCTACCTGCAAGAGCAGAACCGAGAGGACTCGTAGAACCTCTGAAACTCAGGTAAGGAAAAACAATACGTTCAATCTTTAAACCTGTCTAAAAAAACAACAACTCAGCAATATGTACAATACTGTCCGTCTTTCCTGGCACACATTGACAGGTTTCTTGTTGACTCTAGGAACTAGACTGTGGAAATACCAACAGAGTGACTGGCACAAACTATGCACTGGAATTGTTGAGGCACATAAAGAATGGTAAAATGTATGTGAAAACAGTGATATGGGGAAAGAAGGGGGGGGGGGGGGCGGACAGATAGCTCAATGATGGGAGCGTTGCGCTTGTGACCTGAGCGCACTAAGGTCCCCATCCAGGGGGATTTTAACCCCTGGAGTTACCAGTGCCGATTCCATCCCTCCAAGAGTCCTTCGAATGAGTCTTTTAACCGAGGTTCTGTTTGCGAACGCATGCAAAACATCTTTCCCACAGGCATGTTTACGACCAATTTCATCTTTCATAGGAGTATGCCAGTTCGTACTGGTGGGAACAGGTGACAAAATCTAGAAAAAAAAACACGCTCTCACAGAGGTGTTGTGTTAAAACGCCATTCCCCAAGTCGGAATGCGGCTACCTTAAT
The DNA here is from genome assembly GCA_030674155.1 of Stramonita haemastoma. Classification (NCBI taxonomy): domain Eukaryota; kingdom Metazoa; phylum Mollusca; class Gastropoda; order Neogastropoda; family Muricidae; genus Stramonita; species Stramonita haemastoma. The sequence continues at coordinate 28,239,907 of CM060339.1, forward strand.
GGTGGGTAAAATCGGTTGCATGCATAAAATCTGACAAATTGGTGAACCTTGGACCTCAAGGAATGAAAACAAAAGGAAAAGAATAAGCAGATCCTTAATAGCTTTCAAAATAATCAGATGAAGTGAATGTCGAGTTGGAGTTACTGAAGCTATCAACATTTGTAGAAGTACTGATGATGACTTTGCGTTTTCAGATACTAGGAGCTTGCCGTCATGTGACTGGGAACAACTGTGTGCTCTAACAACCATTCTGAGTTGATTGGTTTCAAAAAGAAAGGTATGGTTATGGCTGAAAAGGATGTCAAATCCTGTCAGATTTTGAGCTTTAAAAATTATGATTTATGGAGTTGTTATATTCTTATAAAAGTTTGAGCCAGTAAAACACAAGAGAGATGTTACACTTACGGCTTGACGGGATATAAAATCCTTTCAACATTTTGAGCTCATAAATCAAGAATGTTGGCACATGTTAACTGTAAGTCGATATATCAGATCCTTAAAACATTTTTGTAGCTAATAAACTAAAAAAAAAAAAAAAAGTTGTGGAAACCTCGAAAGTATTATTGCAGCTTTATTTGATTGTTAAGGTGGTGTGTTTATCTCATTGTTTGTTAGCCTTAATCTCCTACTTACCCCCCTCATCCCCCTTCATGGAAATAAAAGTCCCCTCCCAGCACAAAATTGGTTTAATGTGGAACTCGCATTACGTAGTTTTTGCTGTGTGTGAACAAGTTTTCTTTGAATACATTTAGAAGATAGATTTCTCAGCAGAGAAAACTACTTTCTTTACAAAGTGGTGCAAAGCATTACAGTACAATACAGTACAGTACATTGCAATACAGTACAGTGCATTACAGTACAATACAGTACAATACAATACCGTACAGTACAATACAGTACAGTACAATACAGTACAGTACAATACAGTACAGTACAATGCAATACAATACAGTACAATACAATGCGATACAATATTTTAACAGCTATTCCTAAAGAAGTGTAAAGCTAGTCTGTGAAATACTTTTGTATGTGCATTAAACACATCTCCCACACAGTTCATTTCTAGAGCTATAGAGCATGCACTCGAATGACTACTTATTTCTAGAAATTGTTCTTTCTTCCCCTTGGTCACACCATTCGAAATAAAATGAGTTTTTATTTTTGACTGCATTGCTGATGGTAGATTTGCTATAGGGAGTCACGTTTTTATTGGTAAAAAGGAGGGTATTGTGATATGAAGTTAAAATTCATTGATATAAGAGAGGGTATTGTCCATCTCAACCCTTCCAAAATGCTTGCAAAACGAAGCAAGTCAATGTATGATGCAATTTATATTAACTTTTACCATGAGCACAGGTGTATCCCTTATAGTCTTCACACACACACACACACACACACACACACACACACACACACAACACACACACACACAGGTATATATATATATATATATATAATATATATATTTTATATACAAATACATATATATACATATATAATGTATAGTCATAATTATGTATAATATATAAACGTATATGAATGTAAAAAGTTAAAACAAAAGAAATGTAATCATGTAAAAATCTAAACATACAATTTTTGTTACCAGAACTTTCGCGCAAGAAGATCGACGTGGACTTCTCGACGTGGACTTCCACGACGGGGATTTGACATGGACTACATCATAAGTGACTTCAAAAATATGAACTGCATCAAGACAGCTCGTGTCAACTGACTGAACCGATAGAAATCGCATCAGTGTCATTCTATTGCATTATCAGAGATTTCATTAACTTACTTCATCACCAAGGCCTTATTTCAAGAGTTATCTAAATAAAGTCCTGCAGAAATTTGAATTTAAAAAGCAGTTAATAACAAGAGGCGTATTTATTGCAGACAGTTTGTAAATAAAAGATATTGGTGGTATAGGTCTTTTGGCACCATAGAGAAAAAGATAGGAGAAAGAAAATAGACAGAAAGATAAAATTGACACTATGAAACATCAAAAAATGGTTAAAGAAAAACAATATAACCATTCTAATAGGCTGAAAGCCTTCAAATATACATAAATGACGAAGTAAGATAAAACAATAGAGCAAGTAAACCCACAACAAAAAACGGAGAACAAAAAACCCCAAAGAAGATGAAAAACTATGGTGCTACAAAAATAATTTTTTAAAGATACCACCACCGGAAAAAAGACAATTTTCCCTTAATGCTTGCAAATATTACATGGAAATGAATATTGTGTATTTTTTAGTTGTAAAGAACATTTTGCATAAGGAATGTATAAATGTATTTAGGCAGAATACGGAAGGGGGTCGGGGAGGAGAGGGGCAGATATGATTTTTTGCAACGAAAAACTTAAAAGATAAAGATTCTGGGACAAGGGAGTGAATTGCATGCTCAGATCTGATGACATCAAGACACAGATTTGGCCGATGGCTCTTCATTTTACCAAGACAGTATAATTATTGTGCTGTTATCTCCTTATAAAAAAGATTGGTAATGTGTACATCATTTAAACATTGTTTTATTTGGATAAAAACTATACTGGTGATTGGATTGAAAATCCTTTAGGAAAAACGAATCCTTTTGTTGTTGACAAGGTCAGATTTGTCGCTAGAAAAAAAAGTAATATTTTGTGGTGTTGGTAAGACCAGATTGTTCTTTAATGATCTTGTAGACTAATGATGGATTTTGTTTGGGAGTGCAAATGTGTGAAGGAAAAGTTGTACAGAAAAAAAATTAAGAAGTTGGTATCTATAATTATGTACATCTGTCTTCAGATCAGTAACTATGAATAGAGAAGAGGAACAGAAATCTGCTTTCTTTTTGGTTTGTAGAAGGAAAATTTTCAAGGGACTACAAAAAAAAATCAAATGAATTGTTTGATTGTATGTCATAAAGTGTAGGAGTAGATGCTATAATGTAATTTGCAATATTGTTTTACGGTTTTGGTTTTGAGAAAACACTGAACAGTTTTGAAATGTACATTGGTCTTAGGCCACAACACACGGGATCTAGAAATAGAAAGATAGATAGATAGATAGATAGATAGATAGATAGATAGATAGATAGAGAGAGAGAGAGAGAGAGAGAGAGAGAGAGAGAGAGAGAGAGAGAGAGAGAGAGAGAGAGAGAATGTTGAAACATTGTGCTTGCCCTGAGGTAGTGGATGTCCTATGAGTAGGTAAAGGTTGGCTTTGCTACGTACAAACTTGTATTCTGATTTCTTTCTTGTTTTATTTTGAAATAATCAAATACCACTAGAAGGGAGCAGAGATAAAAAAATAAATCAAATTGGATAGGCTGATCTACCACCAGTGTGCTATTGCAGATTGCTCTGCGTTGTAGAGATAATGGATAGGTTAAAACAAGTCTTTCTTTTTTATTCTAACTTTTTGGAGGGGAAGGGGAGGTAAATGAGCTTCTTTTGAATCATAGGACGCATGTACTATGTCATGTTCAATAACGTGTAATGTGTGTGTGTGTGTGTGTGTGTGTGTGTGTGTGTGTGTGTGTGTGTGTGTGTGTGTGTGAGAGAGAGAGAGAGAGAGAGAGAGAGAGAGAGAGAGAAAGAGAGAGAGAGTTAAGGAAATTTATTTGGGAAGAGGAGGTAGACAGAAGATCAGTGGGAATGGTATAAGGATTGCTGGCTAAATAACTGTTTTTCTCACAGGGTCTATTATAGACTTAACAAAGTTACTTATTTGGGGCTCACAGGTTCTCATTTTGGGGCATACAAATTGACTCATTTTGGGGCATATAGATTGACTCATCTTGGGGCTTACATGTTTACTCATTTTGGGGCTTACATATATACATATTTCGGGCTTTCAGATTTACATTTTTCGGGCTTACAGATTTACATTTTTCGGGCTTACAGATTTACATATTTTGGGCTTACAGATTTACATATTTCGGGCTTACAGATTTACTTATCAAATTTTGGGGCTTACATATATGCATATTTGGGGCTATCAGATCTACATATTAGGGCTTACAGATTTGCATAATCCCTTTTTTATATAAAATAACAAAAACTTTTTTTTCTAAATTCCTTCACCTTCACCTATCCCGTAGTTCAGTGGACCGTGGGGAAACAACTGAAGATTATGCAACGAGCCTCCTCCACTTTCTAAATTGCGGAGGCCTAAATCGATCAAAATGAGAGCAGAACCATAAATTGACGCTCTGACCACTAGAGCTATCCCGTCCCGTTTTCTAAATTGCAGAGGCCTAAATGAATCAAAACGAGAGAAGAACCAGAAATTGAGGGTGTGACCAAACCGAGCTACCGGTGTGTCCATGTGCTGTAGTGTCCACATGCATGCCGACAGACCAACCCACGACAGTCACCCATTGTTGCCTTTCTTCCACTCTAATCCTAACAGCGCTAACCCTAACCTTACTACTAATTCCACCCCCATTATTATGTGGACACAGACGCAGGTGGACCCAATGGTGCTTGGTTTAAACAATTTTCAATCGTTCCGAAAAACCGTGGCGCCAATACATGAAACAACAAGCGATTCTTATCATATGAGTACTGTAGCTTGCATTTGTGTGCAAAATTTTGCCTGCAGTAGGAAAAAAAAATGCATCAAAAAGATGAAAACTTATGATAAACGTTAAGTGTTTCAAGATTGATAGTATGTGCAAATACAATGGCATGATTTATTTTCAAGGGGGGGGGAGGGGGAGTGAGGATTGTTTAAAATGGAGTGAGGGGTAGAATATATCATCTGTCCTGGGGAGAATGATAGAGGGGTGGTAGAGAGGGGTAGCAAGTTTGTAGATCACCAACATTCTTCTATAATGGGATCTTTTTTGGGGGGAGGGGGTGTTGGCAGAGTGCATATTTCAGTCTCTGTGGATGGTAAAGGGGTGGGGGATGAAGAATGGCAGAGGGGGATGGGGCCTTGTGAAGGCGTCAGAGTTATGTTAGATTAAAAAAACAGAAAAGGAGGTATATGGGAAAAGAGTGATAATTTGTGTGTGTAAATTAAAATTGTGTGTGAATTAAAATTGTATGTGTGTGTGAATGAAAATCGTGTGTGTGTGTGTGTGTGTGTGTGTGTGTGTGTGTGTGTGTGTGTGTGTGTGTGTGTGTGTGATAATACTGAGGCAAGGGGGCTGGATGCAAGCATTTTAAAGTTGATAGAAGCAGGGGTTGAAGGTGCATTTTAGAAAAAAAAAGGACAATTGAAATTGAGGAGATGGGTGGCAGGTACGGGTTGGAAAAGACACAGTGTGTGTGTGTGTGTGTGTGTGTGTGTGTGTGTGTGTGTGTGTGTGTGTGTGTGTAGCAGGCAAATTCTTGCAATAGCATACCACTGGTACTTTTATCGCGAGATATAATTATGCTGTTATAAAACCAGCACAAGAATTGTTTACTTGAATGTTTTATTTGTAGGGTCGGGTAGAGGTGCTTTTTAAAACAAAAGTTGCTAAAAAATAGTCAATTGATTATGATGTACTTCACAACTCTTGATTTCTAGATAGTTTGTACCATTATGTGGTAGGCTTGTGTTGTTCAGTGTTAATATAATTATTTTCTTATGGATATTCATGTATAAAAGTTACAATGGACGGATGACAATGAAATGGGACGAGTGTGAATATGATGCATGTTTTACGGTAGTGGATATTGGGCATGCTTTCTGATAGGGCTACTTTCATCTTTTTTCTCTGCTTGTTAAGTGCTATATTTTCTCCATTGATGTTATTTTGATAGTAGTATTGTCCTAAAATGATTATGTTGGCGGGCCGGAACTCAACATTGGGAAGAAAGTCGTTTGAAGCTGTTTGCTTGTAGACCATACAGCTTTTGTCATTATCAGTCTTCAAAAAAAAAGTGTAGACTGGAATTTTTTGCTTTGCATTTGAAAATACCCTTTTAGATGATTTTGTTTAAATGGCCAGAGTTGAAACTTGTTAAGGAAAGAAAAATGGTGTTAATGTGTTTGCTTATAGGCGATGCCCCCCCTCCCCCCCAGTATTCTGTAATGTTAGATGGACTGGAATTCTGTGCTTTTAAGGCATACCCTTTAATAGCTGTTAAAAAAAAAGATAGATAGCAGGAGATGAACTGTGTTATGGAAAGAAAATGTTGCTGATGTGTTTGCTTGCAGGCAGTGCTTGTATTATGTTTAATCAGGACAATATTCTGAAATGATGTTAGATGGACTGGAAGCCCGTGCTTTGATTCAGATGCCTATTTCACTTGATCGGGTATAGGAAAAATGTCAGAATTTGAATTTTGTTTTGGAAAGACATTTAGAATACTAAGAATTTATTGCCAAAGAGGATATTTTGTCACTAAGATAAATGTTTTACGATAAAATTGGTGGACAAGAAGCTTGTGCTTTAAGAGTTTCCTTTTAGTGGAAAAAAATCTTGGGTCTTAAAAATGATATTGATGTTGGAATGACACGTGTATTTCGGGTTTTTAAAGTCATGTGCTACATTCTTTATCTACTGAATCGCATTCAAACCAAGCCAAAACAGAAAACTGGTCCTGTAAATTCAAGAAAAGTGGAAAGAAACAAAAAAAAGTGAAGAAAAAAAAAGAAAGCATAAAAAACAGATACGTGAAAGAAAGTGAAGAAACATAAGAAAAAGAAACAGACTAAAACAAAAATCAGAAGAAGCAGAAGGAAAAACTCTGTATAAAAAGCAGAAGAACGAGAGGAAACTGAAGAAAGAGTAGTAGAAGAAGAATGGGGAGGAAGAAAAAAAGCACTTAATAAAAAACACACACACACACACACACACACACACACACACACACACACACACACACACACACACACACACACACGAAAAGCAGATGAAAAAGAACTAGAAGAAGAAAATAACCGCAAAACAAGGAGTAAAAAATGCAGAGGACAATACCGAAAAAGCGAACAGGGGTGGGGCCTTTTGAGTGGGTCAGGGTCATGTTAGGAAATAGCATTTTAAACAAAAGAAGCATAGTGAGAAGAGAAAATTTTAATATGGGGGAAAAAGGGATAAGAAAAAAAGCGGAAGAATCGGAGCATCAAATGATAAACATGTAAAAACAGCTACAGAAAAAAGTGGCAAAAAGAAAAGAAGAAAATACTGGAAAAAAAAGAACAAAACAGAAGAGTAAAATAAAGAAATAAAAGAAGGTGAAGCAGAAGATGAGGGGGAAAATGCGAAACAGCGAAAGCGGAAGAAACGACAGAAAAAGCATTTGAGACAGAAGAAACATATAAAAGATAATATCCAAGGAAAGACATTCTGAACACAGAGCAAAAAATGTGGAAGAAAAAAAGTTATAAAACCTGTCGATAACCAAAAAAAGAGTAAAAATTGTTTTTCTTAAATAAATAGAAGAAAAAGCAAAAAGAAAAGGAGGAAAATCTTACGATGAAGAAGTAAAAAATAAACAAGACAGAAGATTCTTAAAAAAATAAATAAAAAAAAAACAGAAGAAAAAAAGATTTAAAAAAAAAAGAACAAGCAGAAAAAGAACAAAAGGAGAAATATATATATATATAAAAGAAGAAACACAGACCGAGGAAGCGGAGGAAAAACAAATAGAAATGCCCCCAAAAGAGAGGATTCCACAGAATAAGAGATAGAAGTAACAAAACCCCACAGAAATAGAAAGGAAAAAATTTGAGAACTTGAAGCAGAGAGAGAGAGAAGGCAGAAAAAAGAGGAACTGAAAAAGCAGCCAAGAAATAACAAAAGAAATTGAACAGAAAGAAAGCAAACAGCAGCACATTAAACAGGAAAAACCAAAAGAAGAGATAGAAGAACCCAACACCCAACCCAAGATATAAAATCATAACCCAACTACTTAAGTTTTCACGCTGCATTTAAACATCTACATCAACAAGAAAAATATGACTTCCATGTTTAAAAACATTTTAGCAGGTTTAACATGTTACGCCTGATATCATGAATCATTTCAACGATTGTTTCTTTAAAAAAAAAAAAGTTGTTTGTACTTCATGTATTAAGATGTTTAACGAAATAAATATTCTTTTAGTATTCTATTCCTAAGCTTCATTGAAAAGTGGAGGAAAAACGATGTGATAAATTAAATTATTTCACCAATATGACTACGGTTGCATTATGTGCAGTATCGTTCATGTGCAGTATCGTTCATGCAACAGTATCTCTAGGTGAAAAGAATTGCTTCGGTGCCTCGTGTTTATGGATGAATCTCGTTGTCAACCCGTTTGTCAGTCAGCCTGTCGGTCTATCTGCCTACCTACCTGTCTATGTCGTTGTTGTTTTTGCTTGTGACTTCTATTAGTCTTGTGACTTGCAGGTGACAAAAAGCAGGTAAAAAAAACGTATACACATACGCTCGTTCATGTGTTGTGTATGTTTGTAGGTTTTTTTTAGAGAGCGAGAGAGAGTGAGGGGGTAAAGGAGGGAGGGGGGCAGAATAAGAGAGACGCATGTATGTACGCATGCACGCACGCAGGCACCCCCCCCCCCCACACACACACACACATACACACGTTACACACACACACGCGCGCGCGCGCGCGCGCGCGCGCAAATATGACCTGCTAAAAAAAAATCGTATAATAAACAAGAACGCAATTTTTTGGGGTAAAAACACATCACTTACAGCAAAGTTTATTGCAACATTTCTTTCCACTTTGGATATGAATCGTGTGCATGCAATCCATTTTGAAAAAGCTCCATTAGACACTATGAAAGCTTTTGAATGACTTGCTTTGTCAAAACAGCTGATAGATCATGTACCAAAGACATACAAACAAACATAGGCATGGCTAAAAGCAGGCATACAAACATACACACACGTGCACATGCACGCATCGATTACACTCTCTCTCTCTCTCTCTCTCTCTCTCTCTCTCTCTCTCGCTCGCTCGCTCGCTCGCTCGCTCGCTCGCTCGCTCGCCCGCCCGCTCGCCCGCCCGCCCGCTCGCGCGCGCGCGCGCGCGCGCGCACACACACACACACACACACACACACACACAACACACACAGGGGACGGGATAGCCTAGTGGTCAGAACATTGCGCTGGCAATTTGACGACCCGAGTTTGATTCCCGTTGGAGGGGATTTTTCCCATGGAGTTAACATCAGTGCTGACTCCACTCTCCCCAAAAGTCTTTCGGATGAGACTACCCCGTGTGCGAACGCACGCAGAACATCTTGCGCACACGTTAATTCCTGTTCCGCTTTTCGTAAGTGTAAGTCATTGTGTGCCGGTGGAAACAAATATTTACACAACTGCATATACACGGGGATTGGATGTTAAAAAAAAAAAAATTAAAAAAAAAGCACATGAGTGCCCATTCCATTATCGTCGATTTAAAAGAATGAATAAATAAATAAATGAACACACACACACACACAGAGAAAAGAGTGACATGAATTATCCTATCACCTTACGTGCGTAAAAGCAGCTTTAGACAGCTAAAATGTGTGTGGTGCATAATTGCACAGCATCCATCAAAACCCCAGCCCTCTGAATTTAATGAAAAGTAAAATATTTATCACGAATATCGGTCTTCATTTAGTATGTTTGGATGGGGTTTTGTGTATTTGTTGCTTTATTTTTGTTTTGTTGGGTCTGCTCTTCGCTAATACAGCTTTTCACTCGAACTTAACAAAATCTACTCATTGCTTGTAATTGTGAAACTCGTGTATAACAAGGAAAATGTGTCACATTTCGTATGACACGTAATAGTAGCAGTTGTATAAGAACAAAATAGGCCTGCAAAATTTATGTTAAAATCATCTTAACTGGAATATTGATTTTTTTTTAAAAATGAGTACGATTTCAAAAGTTTGGAAACATCTTCAATGAAAGAATCTGCATTCGGTTAGTTTCTTTGTCACCCCAAATTTTTTTTGTTTTAAAATTGAGCAGGTTTATTGCATCTGAAAATATTTTTGAGTGTGTTTTTCATGAAACAACGTAGAAAAAGAAAGAAAACCATAGGCAAATTAACGTGAATATTGTGTAAAACTTTAATACCATTTCAAGAATCAATAACAAGGCTACAGCAAAAAACCATCAATAGTGCTTTTACAAACAACAAAAAAAAAACCCCACAAACTTGCACATCATCTCCCCACAAACCAAAAACATACGAACAAACCAAATCTTAAATCTGAATCAAATCGCCACTCTAGTCTCAAGAACCTTACTTGTTCCTTAGCAACGACAACCTAAATGACGTAACATCTTTTTTGTGTGTGAATGTACTAAACTGCTCTCTTTGTTCCAAAAAAACCCAAGTATGTACAGTTAATGTGAGTGTTTAAGTTTTAGATTTCTAACGAGTGCAGCATGGCTGTTCCATTCTCTAACACCAAGTTTCGGGTACCGAGGGGTTTTCAGGGTATTTTGGAGTCTTTAACTCGAGAAGTATTAAGAAAACAGCCCAAGAACGTGTTCGAATTTGGTGCCGAGTATTTCGATATCTTGTTGAAACAACGGAACGGTAAGAACACGGATGTTTTGCGAAGAATGTTGTTCCAAATTCTCTTTGTTTTGTGGGATCTATTTTGTATTGATGTCGTTGTGGTTTTGTGTTTCGTTTTTTGTTTGTTTGTTTTTATCAATAAATAGAAGCTAGAAAAAGCGAAAAATGAAAACAAAAAAAGAAATAGATAATTGTTTGTTTTGTTTTGTTTAATGTCCATCACTACTACTGTACTAGGTGATATAGACACACCCGCATTCAAACCATCACCTCTCTCTCTCTCTCTCTCTCTCTCTCTCTCTCTCTCTCTCTCTCTCTCTCTCTCTCTCTTTCTCTCATATTTGACGACACGAGTTCGACTCCCGTTGGAGGGGATTTTTTCCCTGGAGTTAACATCAGTGCTGACTCCACTCTCCCCCAAAGTCTTTCGGATGAGACTGTAAACCGACGCCCCGTGTGCAAACGCACGCAGAACATCTTGTGCACACGTTAAATCCTGTTCCGCTTTTCGTAAGAGTAGGCCATTGTGCGCCGGTGGGAACAGATGACAATATTTACAAAACTGCATACACACGGGGACTGGATGAAAAAAAAAGCACATGAGTGCTTATTCCATTATCCGCGATATAAAAGAATATATATATATATATATGTATATATATATATATATATATAAAATTATATATAGGCCTATATATATAGGCCTATATATATTAACTACAGTAGAGGTCTTACTGGAGAAGAATATATAACCTCAGCAACTGATGTTATGACCTGCTGAGAGTCATAAAACTTCTTGAACAGTGGTATATCTTTTTTTTATATAGTCCTCTGCTTTTAAACAGGTCAATAAGAATTGGGCAATCAAACAAAAAATGGTGGATTGAAAGAGGTTGAGAAAAGCATCATGACATATTTTTAGAATATTTGGCCTCAGTTTATACAGTAAAATTTCTAGTTTACGAGAACAAGAAATATGTTCAAAATGTGATGTTTTCATTTTGGAATGCAATCTATTCATCAATTTAGCACTAATTTCATACAACGACAGTTCAAGATTGGAATCAAACTTTTCAGTGCTACAATCGGAGGCATTCCAATTAGTTCCACAGTGAGAAGGGACCCAACATAGTTATTTGGATGCCTCTGCTTGCAATACAACGTATTGTCAAAAATTTTATGTCAAATATAATACTAATAGCTGTCCTTATTTTCCCCTACCAGTTCTTTAGTGCCATCAATACTAGAAACACTAGAAATAGATAAGAATAGAGGGATGTTTATGTTACATGTATACGTATCTATGAAATATATATATATATATATATATATATATATATATATATATTATAATGTATGGATGATATAGATTGATCTATCTTTCTGTCTGTCTATCGATCTGACGCTCTTTTTATCTATCTATCTATCTATCTATCTATCTATCTATCTATCTGTCTGTCTGTCTGTCTGTCTGTCTGTCTGTCTATTTGTCTTGTCTGCTCATCTACCTACCTGTGTCTCTATCCGCCGGGAAGTGGTAAAAAAAAAGAACCACAAAAAAACGCGCGAATATCCACAAAGATCATAGGTTTAACCAAAAAGTGAAGAAAGAAATCTTGTATTCACCCATACCCCTTCCATCCTCTCTCTCTGTCTCTCTCTGTCTCTCTCACTCTCTGTCTCCCTCTCTCTCTCTCTCTCTCACACACACACACATACGCACGCAAGCACGCACACACACACACACACACACACACACACACACACACACACACACACACACACACACACACGTGCGCACGCGCACACCCCCATACCCCTTCCATCTTTTTTCTCACACATACATACGCGCGTGACCACACACACACACACACACACACACACACACACACACACACACACACACACACACACACACACACACACACACACACCTAGTCTTTTTCGATCAAATTTCAAAACTGACTACAGAAACAAGCACCTCCCATTTCATGTGGGGCACAGGGTTGGAAAAGGGGGAGGGGAGGGGGGTCCCGTGTCATCAGAGACTAACGCAATTAAAAATTTGAATAGCAAAGTACGACAATTAATAATTTATTTTGCCATTCATTCCTCCTTTCAATCATTCGTATTCGTTCTTTCGGTCCTTCAGCCTTTTTTTGTTCGTTCAGTGTATCCGTGTTTCTTTAGTCCGAAGTCTTTTTCTTTCATTATTCTTTCGTTTTTGTTTGAAATCTTTCTCCATAGTGTCTATCTTTTTTGTTAATTTTTAGTTATTTTCCTTCCATTCTTTCTTTTTTTTTCTTTCTTTCACTCTTTCTTTCTTTTATTTTTCCTTATTGTCTGTTTTTATTTCTGTCTGCCTATCTGTATCTCCCCTATCCTCTACCACCTTTGGGTTTTGTTCGTTTTATTTTTTTTTTCTTTCTTTCTTTCTTTCTTTCTTTCTTTCTTTCTTTCTTTCTTTCTTTGAGCAGACTGGGTAAAAATCCCGCCACAAAGCAAACATGTTTCCAAGGGGATAAACTCGTGATGGAAACTATTAACTATGCGTGGTTAATTCCCTTCTTTCGCTTGCTCCTTTGCAGACCTGAATCCCTTTTCCTGTCTGCTTCACACACACACACACACACACACACACACACACACACACACACACACACACACACACACACACACTCGCACGCACGCACGCACGCACACACACACACACACACACACACACACACACACACACACACACACACACACACACACACACACGTGTACATACACCCTTTTCTTGGTCTGGACAATATAGGGCGCTCTTGATTGATGAACTAATCTTGGGTTTAAATCCTGCGGAAGCAGATTTTTCATTCTTGGCTCGTGCTGACTGGTATACACAGTTGAGCTTTCTATGGGCTTAGGCCACACGCTACCTTTACTTTTTGCCACTGTTCCTTCTGTTTCTCTATATGATACATCACTTTTGCATTTGTGACGAGATAGTTCAGTGGTCAGAGCACTCCCTTTCCCCAAGGCCAATATCAATTAAACAGCATCGAGCGTGGTAACCAGTTGAATGTCTGACCCTTAGCTTCAGTACACTCCCCCCAGTTCACCCAGCTGTAAATGGGTACCTGCTCTCTTTAGGGTCATGGAAGGTAAAGCAGCGAGGGAGAGGAGATGGGCGCCGCCCTCAACATGCTGGCCCCTGGAGAAGCTGAGGTCTCTGATGCCTCGCTCCCCTACGACCACATAGGATATGGGACACCTTTCCCTTTACTGTTACATCCCTACCGCCCATACTAAGGCAACGACCGAATTGTTTTGTTAGTTTTTTTTAAGTAAAAAAACTTTTGTAAAAGACTTGCCTATGACTCAATGATTCTGCTCAGATTTGGTAGGTTTGAAGTATTTATTGTATTAATTTTTTCAGCAAACACTGTGCCCCCTCAGTCTTTCGCCTTCTGCCAGCTTTCTAACTAAAAATAAGCATACGCAGTGTCAAGACTGTAGGAACAATAGCAATCCTTGTTTTGATGATATTTCCAACTTTCCCGTCACTGCCTGGTATTGCTCAAAAGTCCTCAATCTCAAAAAAGCGTACAATGCACTATTTGTATTTTGTATTTTGTACCACTTTATGTCACAGCAGATTTCTCTGCGTGAAACACTTTGAGAAAAAAATCTATGAATATCAGCTTCTACACAAAAAAAACTACTTGACCTGGAAGCTAGAGGTGAAGTGTAACCTTTAGTGAGAAGATTAGGGCGAAGCAATGTTAAGCATCCTCTACTAATCAACACAACTTTAAGAGAGTTAAATTGCCCAGCTAGGTTTTCTGAAAGAAAAATGCGATTTGTCTGTATCTCTTGAGCCTGGTTGATTCCAGGATATTTTGTCATGAATAATTGTTGAAGATGCAAGACTGTCATATAAAATGGTAAAGGTGTTTCCCTAATCTATGCAGCCATAGGGGGCGGGATAGCTGAGTGGTCAGAACGCTCGCTTTCCCCCAGTCAAGTTAAGCAGCGTCGAGCTTGGTTGCCAATCGGATGGGTGACCGTTTGCGCGCCTTGGTTACAGTACAGTTCACCCAGCTATAAATGGGTACCTGCCTTCTTTAGGGTCAGGGGAGGTAAAGCAGCGAGAGAGAGAGGAGATGGGCGCCGCCCTCAACATGCTGGCCCCTAGAGAAACTGAGGTCTCTGACGCCTGGCTCCCCTACGGCCATAAAGGTTACAGGACACCTTTACCTTACCTTTTTACCTATGCAGTCATTGGTGAGGGAGACGTCAGAGACCTCAGCTTCTCTTGGGGCCAAAACCTTTAGTGTAGCACCCAGCACCTCTCCTTTGATCCCTTTACTTTCCCTGTCCCTAAAGAGGGCAGGCAACCCTTTGTAGCTGTTATGTGAACTGGGTGACTGCACTGAAACCAAAGTGCACCAACCATCACCCATCGAATTGGTAACCACGCTCGATGCAGCTTAACCTTAGCGTGGGGAGAGTGAGTGCTCTGACCACTGAGCTATGAGGGCCCCAAGATGCAGGGCTGTTATCTTGTCTCAAATAAAGGGACTTTCATTCACGTCATCCTTGTGAATCCCTGGGCTTACTGATAGTTAAAAAGAAGGAGAAAAAAATATTTTAAAAATCTCAATTTGAAATGGTAGTAGCCATATAATTCAAAATAAAAGATAAAAAATGTAAGTGAATAAACAAATGACAGTATTTTAAAAAAGAAAATAGATTAAAAAAATATTATGAATGAATATAAACTTTTCAACTGAGGATATGTTCTAAAAAAAAAAAACAGAAAAAGAATATGGCACAGCGGAGAACTCTGAGGAACACCTATTCTTACCAATTCAGCAACTGTTTACAGTTATAATTGCCAACTCATTCATTCACAAAAAATACAAAAATCAAGAAATTGTATTCATAATATGAATGTTATATTATAGAAAAGAACACAAAAAGAAATTTTTTGGGTAGCCAAACCAAGCCAGATGTTTCACGTTTTGCTGCAAAGTTATGTTGAAAGCAGTTGAAAAGTCAATGCGATGACTAAGTTTCTCGGCAAATTCCTCGCAGTTTTTTTTCTTTCTTTTTTTCTCTCTCCAAGGTTTTGCAAGGGTGATGGCTGATGATGAGGTTATGTATGAAGTAACTTGCTGATGCTGCCTTTTTCCACACCCTGGTAGATAATGTAGTTTCGCCTGCTTCAGAATCTCCCCCCCCCCCCCCCCGCCATCCGAAAAAAGGAGAGAAAAAAGAAAAGAAAAAAAAAAAGAAGAGAAAAGAGCTTTTGCTTGTTTTGCTTGGTTATGTAACCCCCCCTTTTACCTGCTGTTGGCAGGATTAAAGGCTGTACATCATGTATGTCACTCACCTGCACCTTCGCTCACATACTCGGGGCAGGCAGGTAGGCAGGTAGGTAGGTAGGTAGGCAGGTAGAGAGGTAGGCAGGTAGGTAGGTAGGTAGATAGGCAGGTAGGTAGGTAGGTAGGTAGGTAGGTAGGTAGGTAGGTAGATAGATAGGCAGGCAGGCAGGTGGGTAGGTAGGTAGGTAGGAAGGTAGGCAGGTAGGTAGGTAGGTAGGTAGGCAGGTAGGCAGGTAGGTAGGTAGGCAGGTAGGTAGGTAGGTAGGTAGGTAGGCAGGCAGGTGGGGTAGGTAGGTAGGTAGGCAGGCAGGTAGGTAGGTAGGTAGGTAGGTAGGTAGGTAGGCAGGCAGGTGGGTAGGTAGGTAGGGAGGTAGGAAGGCAGGCAGGTAGGTAGGAGGGTAGGTAGGCAGGTAGGTAGGCAAGCAGGCACACGAGACCACACACACACACACACACACACACACACACACACACACACACACACACACACACACACACACACACACACACACACACGCACGCACGCATGTACCTACGCACGCACGCACGCACGCACACATTTGTAAATTTGCTTCTGTCTGTCTGTCTGTCTCTGTCTCTCTCTGTCCGTCTGTCAGTCTCCCTCCCTCCCTCCCTCTCCTCTCTCTCTCCTCTCTCTCTCTCTCTCTCTCTCTCTCTCTCTCTCTCTCTCTCTCTCTCTCTCTCTCTCCCCCCCCCCCACCCCCTCCCTCTCTTGTTTCTCCCCCCCCCCCCTCCCGCTCTCTCTCTCTCTCTCTGGTGCTAGCTGTATCTATTTGACTGCCTCTCTGTCTGCCTGCCTCACTGTCTGCCTGTCTCTCTGTCTCTGTCTCTCTCTCTCACAGACACACACACACACGCTCGCTGTTGCAAATATCATAATCAAAGAGATGAAAATAATGCACATTTCTACTTCCTTATAATTACAAGGGACACAATTATTGGGGAAAATGTAAATAACAAAACAAACGAACGAACGAAAGTTCAAAAGATGATAGCATTTTTTTTTTTTTTTAGACCCATTTCATAAGCAAGGTGGAGGAGTGGGGTGGGGTGGGGTGGGTGGGGATGTGGATAGGGAGCTATATTGATATAAGTTCAGCATTGTAATAATAGATGAAAGTAAATCATAACAACAATATTGATAGGCACAGAGCGAAAGGAGATTTACTCTTTTTTTGATTTGATTTGATTTACTCTTTTATATCGAGGATAATGGAATAAGCACTCGTGCTTATTTTCATCCAGTCCCCGTGTGTATGCAGTTTTGTAAATGTCATCTGTTCCCACCGGCACACGATGGCCTATTCTTACGAAAAGCGGATCAGGATTTAACGTGTGTGTGGAGAGAGAGAGAGAGAGAGAGAGAGAGAGAGAGAGAGAGAGAGAGAGAGAGAGAGAGAGAGAGAGAGAGAGAGAGAGAGAGAGAGAGAGACGTCTTTACAACAACAACAAAAATACTATCTCTCGTCAATCTCTTTTGAAAGCATACATACCGGTGCCTTGTAGAGAAAGCAGCAGAACAACAGAGAACGCGTATTTTGATCTTTTGTTCTCACTTTATTTTTCTTTTCGACAATGTAGGGTTTTGCGCATAGCGTGTAATTGAAACTGACTAAAAACGGTCCATTTTTCTTAATCTTTTTTTTTCAGGAGATATTTTGATACTTTTTTTCCCCCCTTTATTTTCCTTTTCGACAATGTAGAATTTTGCGCGTAGTGTGTAACTGAAACTGGCTAAAAAGTGGTCCATTTCTCTAAATCCCTTTTTTTCAGAGACAGTTTATTAATTAATACCCCCTGCACAGCAAAAAATAGTAACTTGATTCTCCAAAATTGATATATTGAACAAAGAGCCCTTTTTTTTTCTTCAGATTATAAACACCTAGATATTAATTTAGATGTAGATC
>CM060339.1:28265157-28267657 GCA_030674155.1 Stramonita haemastoma
TGTGTGTGTGTGTGTGTGTGTGTGTGTGTGTACGTGTGTCTGTGTGTGTGAATGTGTGTGTGTGTGTATGCGTGTGTGCGCGCGCGCGCGCGTGTATGTGTGTGTGTGTGGTGATGTGTAAGTGTGTGTGTGTATATGTGTTTGTGTTGATATTAATGTGGCTGTCGTGGTTTTATATGGGGTTTTTTTTGTTGTTGTTTTTTATTTGGCTAGAGCTCTAAGATTCACCCTTGGTGAGATTTTGAGCATACAACCATTGTACCCTCCATTAATGCAGCTGCATTGTGACATAGGGATAGTGTCTGAACACGATACCTGTTTGCATGTGGGTTGCTTTTATAGGAAAAACATTATCCTCGGTTCCAACTGGCATTAAATACAATACTTTTCCGGGATAGCCTAGTGGTCAGAACATTGCGTTCGCAGTTTGACGACCCGAGTTCGATTCCCGTTCGAGGGGATTTTTCCCATGGAGTTAACATCAGTACTGACTCCACTCTCCCCAAAAGTCTTTCGGATGAGACTGTAAACCGAGGCCCCGTGCGCGAATGCATGCAGAACCTCTTGCGCACTCGTTAAATCCTGTTCCGCTTTTCGTTGGCCATTGTGTGCCGGTGGGAACGGATGACAATATTTACAAAATTGCATACATACGGGGACTGGATTAAATAAAAAAAGCACATGAGTGCTTATTCCATTATCCTCCATATAAAAGAATAAAATAGATAATAAGATAAAATAAAATAAAGGAAGAACGGGTTTATAACCTGTACAAAAAATAATGTTCTGCGTGCATTTTCACTCGTGGTTTTGGTTTATAGTCTCATCCGGGGAAAAAAAATCCTTTTGGGGAAATGGAGTCGGCACTGATGTTAACCCCATGGTGTGTTGTGTAATGCCTACATACTCTATGCTAGTTTGTGCTTGTCTTTTGTCGTTGTTTTTATTGGGCTTTTTGTTTTGTCTTATATTGTTTGATATGTTTGCATTTGTTTGAGAGTTTTGTCTTAAAGATTTTTAGTGCGTTGTTTGCGCGCGCGCGCGCGCGCGCGCGAGCATGTGTGTTATGTTTTCAAATCTCTCTTGTTAGTGTGTTCTTTTGTAAATGTATACACATGTCTTTTTGGCTGTTTCTGTCATTCTGTGTCAGTCAGTTTACCATTGTGTCTGTGTGTTTTGTGTGTGTGTGTGTGTGTGTGTGTGTCTCTTTTCTCTCCTCTCTCCTCTCTCTCTCTCTCTCTCTCTCTCTCTCTCCTCTCTCTCTCTCTCTCTCTCTCTCTCTCTCTCTCTCTCTCTCTCTCTCTCTCTCTGTGGTGTCTGAAAAAAAGAAGCAGAAGGGATAGAGGCAAACTACTCAAGGATTCAGCAGGGGTTACGTGTAATGAGGTTTTTCTTTTTTTTTTTTTGGCAAGAGGGATAGTTGGGGCATTTTTTGGGGGGGAGGTCTAGATCCAAGAATTTAGCTGGATAGATGCCTAGGGGTCTTTCCTTTGCAATACTGAGTGTATATACGAGACAAGCCCTTTTTCCTTCTTGAATGAGTCAGCCTTTGTTTGTCTGGTTGGCTGGTTTTAGCTGGTTGTTCATTAATTGCTTTGTCTTTATTTATACAAAATTTTATTCTCAAATATCATACATAATTATACACATCTGCAATAGAGCAACAAAAGGATAAAGGGATGATGAAGTGTGCTCAACAGCAATGAAAAGTTCAGTTTTTATATTGGTATTAAATTTTGTGGGTTTTTTTGTTTGTTTGTTTGTCTGTCTGTTTTGTCTTTCAGTCTGTCTGTCTTTTATTTGCAAAGCTGTGCACACCAGCCAACTCTTCCTTTGAGTGAACCAACCTTTAGCTGTCTTTTCTAGCTGTATGGCTGGTTGACTGTCCGTCTCTATGTCTGGCTGGCTGTCTGGCTGGCTGTCTGACTGTCTGGCTGTCAGGCTGTTAATTTTTTTCTTTGTCTGTCTGTCTATCTTCAATCCATTGCAATGCTGTGCATATCAGCAGCAAACCTTTACCTTAAATAGACTAACCCCTTCCTGTCTGTCTGTCTGGTTGGCTGTCTGGCTGTCTGGCTGGCTGTCTGTCTGTTGGCTGTCTGTGTGTGTGTGTGTGTGTGTGGTGTGTGTGGTGTGTGTTGTGCGTCCGTGCGTGCGTGCGTCCCTTCCCTCGTGCGTATGTCTCTCTCTCTCTCTCTCTCCTCTCTCTCTCTCTCTCTCTCTCTCTCTCTCTCCTCTCTCTCTCTCTCTCTCTCTCTCTCTCTCTCTCTCTCTCTCTCTCTCTCTCCATCCCTTTCCTCCCTCTCTCTCTCTCCCCCCCCCCCTCTCTCTCTCTCTCTGATTCATTCCAGGTCAGTGCTTACACGAAAACGAAGTCAGACGGAACAAAATAGCGACAGTATAATACCAGCTTTCATTGTGCGATAGGAGGTTAATTTTATTTATTGCTTAGAGATCCTACACCCCACATCCCCCCCAAAATAACCCCAAAACAACAACC
>CM060339.1:28275157-28277657 GCA_030674155.1 Stramonita haemastoma
TGAGAGAGTGAGTCACACGGTTGATCAGACTGGGAGTCACGGTTGATTAAGCAGGCACACCAGATTTATGTAATCCCGTTATCCTGCCTCGATCCTGAAGGGAGAGAGAGAGAGAGAGAGAGAGAGAGAGAGAGAGAGAGAGAGAGAGAGAGAGAGAGAGAGAGGGGGGGGTGGAGGGAGGGAGAGAGAGAGAGAGAGGGGGGGAGAGAGAGAGGAAGGGAGAGAGAGGGAGAGGGAGAAAAGGAGAAAAAGAAAGAAAAGAAAGAAAGAAAGAAAGAGAGAGAGAGAGAGAGGAGAGAGAGAGAGAGAGAGAGAGCAGAAGACAGACAGACAGACAGACAGACAGACAGACAGACAGACAGACAGACAGACAGACAGACAGACAGAAGACATAGAGAAGAGACAGACACGACAGAGAGGGGGTGGGGTGATGGGCAGAGAGAGAGAGAGAGAGAGAGAGAGAGAGGGGAGAGAGAGAGAGAGAGAGAGAGAGAGAGAGAGAGAGGAGAGAAATGGGGAGGGAAGGGGGGGGGGGGTCGAGGCCAGATTGGTTGGGGTTGGCCTTGCTTGCACTTGCGGGGTACATTATATTGTTGTTAGCTGCTTTATGCTGTTAGGTGCTGCCATTGTTCTGTCCTTCTGCTTACGCTGATTCCTGTTACGTGGTATTGTTTAGTGTTGTTTAGTGCATCGTGTTGTAATGGTTTATTTTGTGTGTTGTTGTGGAAGGCTGGGTTTGTGTATTTGTCTCGTTGTGTATTGTTTGGCGTTTGTATGCATGCGTTTTCCAATCACGTTTTTAATTGACTGGTGTTTGAACTGCATTAGATTTTCGTGTCGTGAAATGGTCTTGTATTGTAGTTGTGTAGTGGCACCTGGTCTTTCGAATTGTTGGGTTTACACCTAATTGTCCTTGAAGAAGTGAAAAGACTTCACAGTAGTATATATACAACACAAAGTGCTCAAAGTGCTCGCATTTCAAATATTTACACGCGTGTAAACTGTTCTTTGTCTATGTGATTACTTAAAAAAAAAAAAAAAGATTCAGAATTTTGCCAATGACACTTTTATTGTTGTTGTGGGTTCTTTAATCTGCAAAGGTTGCTTGTAACGTAAAAAAATAATCTGGGTTTATCATAGAGGCTAACGTCGGACTGTAAGTTACTCAATATAAAAAATAAAATCTGAAAAAATGGCAGAAGGGGAGGGGGAGGGGGCGGGGCTGGGGGAGGAGGGAGGGAGAAGAGGAGGAGGAGGAGGAGGAGGAGGAGGAGGAGGAAGAAGAGAGGAGGAGGAGGAGGAGGAGGAGGAGGAGGAGGGGAGGGAGAAAAAGAGGAGGAGAAACGTGGCTGTGGCATAAATTCAATCAGGTGATGCACTCCATGCGCTCTGGATAGCTATAGTGCCAGACTGCACTTACCGAGCTCTCAACTTTTTTTTTTATGAACTGCATCTGTGTCGGCTGGAGTTACGTGCTGAAAATATATCCTACTTTCGTCATTTTTTTTTTTTACCTCTGTTGATAAGGTTTTATGTAATATTACGGAGAAAAAGTCCTGAGCGTGAAACGTTTCACATAATATATAAGGGTATGATTACGCTATGCCATGCAATGCCATAATAGTGCCATACCGTACCATACCATGCTGTGTCTAACCGTACAGACGTATACCATGCCTCGCTGTGTCGTGCCATGCCATGTTATGACATGCTGGGACGTACAATGCTATGCTTTGTTGTGCCATACCCTGCTATAATATGTCGTGCCATGACCTGTTATACCATGCTGTGCCATGACCTGTTATACCATGCTGTGCCATGACCTTCTGTGCCATACCGTGCAAGGGCCTGCTTTGCTATGCTGTGCCATGACCTATGCCATACTGTGCCATGACCTGTTATACCATGCTGTGCCATGACCTTCTATGCCATACCGTGCAAGGGCCTGCTTTGCTTTGCTGTGCCATGACCTATGCCATGCTGTGCCATGGCCTGTTATACCATGCTGTGCCATAACCTTCTATGCCATACTGTGCAATGGCCTGTTTTGCTATGCTGTGCCATGACTTATGCCATACTGTGCCATGACCTGTTATACCATGCTGTGCCATGGCCTTCTACGCCATGCTGTGCCATGACCTGTTATGCCATGCTGTGCCATGACCTGTTATGCCATGCTGTGCCATGACCTGTTATACCATGCTGTGCCATGGCCTGTTATACCATGCTGTGCCATAACCTTCTATGCCATACTGTGCAATGGCCTGGTTTGCTATGCTGTGCCATGACCTATGCCATACTGTGCCATGACCTGTTATACCATGCTGTGCCATGGCCTTCTACGCCATGCTGTGCCATGACCTGTTATGCTATGCGGTGCCATGACCTGTTATACCATGCCATGGCCTTCTATGCCATGCTTTGCCATGAACTTCTGTGCCATTGTGTGCTATGCCATGCCATGCCATGCCATACAATACCATGTCGTGTGCCGTGCCGT
>CM060339.1:28290157-28292657 GCA_030674155.1 Stramonita haemastoma
TGTTTTTTTAATTTGAATATATGTCCGTCTGTTTTATTGTCCATCTGTTCTTTTTTCTGTTTGATTCCGGTCCGCCCCTTTATTTTTGGTTGATTGTGTTTGTTTCTATTTTTATTTATATTTTTTCTCCTTGAGTCGTTTCTAAACAAGTGACAATTATATTGTTCACCAAATAAATTTTGGGGGCGGGAAGCCGTGGTCAGAGCCTTGCTTTCCCCAAGTAAGGTTAGCAGCATCGAGCGTGGTACCAATTATGGGTGCTGTTTGCGGCCTTGGCTTTGTACTTCTCCCAGTTCACCCAGTGTAAATAATGGGTATCTGCTTTTAGGGTCAAGGAAGGTAAAGAGCGACGGAGGGACGGGCCTGCCCAAATTGCTGCCCCTGAGAAGCTGAGGTTCCCGACGCCTCGCTCCCCTACACCAGAAAGGTTAGGGACACCTTAACCTTACCCAAGTTATTTTGTCTTGAGTAGATAATTACACGGTATGACGTCCTCTTCCCATTATCTTAAGCGGGTTTGAAAGCTAGTCCTTGAAAAGTCGATAAACTTGGGGGTTTTTCGTATTTTGATAGGATTTGTTGCACGTAAATGAACCAGGCTCAAGAGAAGGAGAATTGATTATTCTGAAAAAAGGGCTTTGAAAATAAATTTGTCATAATTATTCACACAATTGTTTCAGGAAACCCAGGAAAAAAATAAGAGTGCTGGTCTATGGGGTAGAAATAGAGCAATCTGGACTTACGCAAACGAAGAGGTAAAATCTATTATGACATGCCAGAACACAGTACAAAAATGTATGCAGTGAAGAGCTAGCTGTGCACTACACTACACTACACTTCACTACTTTGTATTTTTGTATTTTGTGCGTACCACTTTATGTCACAGCAGATTTCTCTGCGTGGAATTCGGGTGCTCTCTTCCCCGGCGAGAGCGCGTCACCAAAGTGCAGAGCCTACCCATTTTTTTTCTTTTTCCTGCATGCAACTGTATTTATTTCCTATCAGAGTGGCTTTTTTGTACAAAATTTTGCCAGGGTCAACCCCCTTGTTGCCGTGGGTTCTTTTACGTGCGCTAAATAGTGATGTGTAACACACAGGACCTCGGTTTTATCGTCTGTCCGAAAGACTAGCGCCCAGACCACCACTCAGGTTCTAATGGATGGGGAAAAAGTTTGGGCCTAAAACGGGGTACGAACGAACCACCGCACACTCTGACCCGGACTTTTTGCTTTCTAGGCAAGGCGCGTTACCATCTAGACCACGTCCACCACTACTACACTACACTCCTACCACTACACTACACTACACTACACTACACTACACTACACTACACTACACTACACTACAACTACACTACACTACACTACCACACTACACTACACTACACTACACTACACTCACTACACTACACTACACTACTGTGAAATGCACTGCAATATAACATCAAGAATTAATTTCAACACAGGGCAAGTAATGCAATGCAGCACAGCACAGCACAGCACAGCACGGCACATCCTCACCCACCCACCCCCCACCACCCACACCCACACTCGCCCCACACCACACCGCACCACACAACAACACCCCACCACTCAACGCCACCCACATCCCGCCCCCCACCCCACCCCACCCCCATCCCACATCCCACCCACCACCACCCCACCCCACTCCCCCACACCACATCCCACCACCCCACCCAACCCACGCCCCACACCACACCACATCACACCACCCCACCCCATCCCACACCACATCACCACACCACACCGCACCACTCCACACCACCCCACACCCCCCCACAACACACCACCCCACCCTACCCCACACCACACCACACCACACAGATGCAAAAAAACCCAAACAAACCCACACAAAACCCCACAGATAGAGGGATGTACACAATGCTGACTCGTGGGTTTGAATTCGGCATTATCGATCTGATGCATGATTTATAAGAGGGGGAGGGGGAGAGAGGGTGGAGAGGATGAGGGGGAGAGACAAGGATTTTGACAGTGATGGGAAACTTAAGGGAGCAGAGGCGGTTGAGGGGGGGGGGGGGGTGGAAAAGTGGGTGGAAGAAGAAGGGAGTTGGCAGGGAGGGAGGGGGGGGGGGGGGTGATTCCATATTGAAAGGCAAAAAAAGATGGTTGAGGGTTGGGGATGGAAAGTACTTTCTGCATGGACATGTCTGAATCTATAATGCTACGTCTTTGAGAATTTTGGTGTGCTTTGGAAAGAGGGGGGGTGGGGGTTGGGGGTTGGGGTTGGGGGAGGGGGTGGGGTTAGAGTTGGAAAAAAGTGTGTGTGTGTGTGTGTGTGGTGTGTGAGTGAGAGAGAGAGAGAGAGAGAGAGAGAGAGGAGAGAGAAGAGAGAGAGAGAGAGAGAGAGAGAGAGGAGAGAGAGAGAGAGAGAGAGAGAGAGAGAGAGAGAGGTATGCATAAATATTGATGAAATTGGGCTTTGTTGTACTGAAGATCTAGTTTATAACAAAGATTTTTGA
>CM060339.1:28305157-28310157 GCA_030674155.1 Stramonita haemastoma
TGTGTGTGTGTGTGTGTTTGTGTGGTTTTGAGCATGCGTGGGTGCGTAAGTGTATGTGTATGTATGTGTATGCGTGTGTGCGTGTGTCTCTGTGTATGTATATGTGTGTGTGCGTGTGTATGTATGCATGTGTATGTATGTATGCATGTATGTATGTATGTATGGTATGTGTGTGTGTGTGTGATCTGTGCGACCACTCTTTTTTTTTTTCTTTTTTTAAAGATAACTAATCAAAGTGAATCTTTTGCTGTGAAAAATATCCCGTACTTTTTTTTGGTCTCTCTGCACAACTATGCAGGATGTGACTGAGCTGAACGATTGTGAACTTTTGCAGCAAATGATACACCATACTTGTCTGTCTCTGCAGCAGATACAGAGAAGAACTTATGTTTTATGATGCCGGCTGGCAAATTTTATGGGGTGCCTTTGTTTTTTTGTTTTTTTCCTTTCTCTATGATTCGATTGTTCGCCTCGTTCTCCATATTAGGAAGATGGAAGTCAGCTCAGATCAATAGTTAGCATAGATTTTCACCTGCAATAGCTCTATTGTTCAGAGTGTTCTTTTTTTTTGCCTTGCTTTGAAGCACGCACGCCGCACGCCACACATGCACACACACACACACACACACCACACACACCACCACACACACACGCACACACCACACACACACACACACACTACACAACACACGCACGCACTCGCATATTTACTCACACATTTACACACACACACACACAACACACGTACACACACACACACACACACACACAACACACACACGCACACACGCACCACACACACACACACGTACACGTACACACACACACAGTTACACATACACACCACTTACACACCAATTTACACACACACAACCAACAACACAACACACACACACACACACAACACACAACAACACACACAACACACAACACACACACACACACACACACACTCACATAGAAAACCACACCACAAGCAGGCGGCAGCGCGCGCACACACACGCACGCAACACACACCACACACACACACACACACAGACACACACACACTCACTCACATAGAAACCACCACCACCCTAAAATAAACAACTCCTCGAAAGAAGAAGAAAAAATATCCTTTAAAAAGATAAAACAAACAGCATGTAAGCAAACAAATAAAGAAAAGCAACCAAAACAAAAGGGAGGAAAAACGAAGCGAAGCTCAGTTACTGGTCTAACGCTGGAACTTGAAGATCAGAGAAGACAAAGACCAACTTTTGAACTTCTCTTGCAATACCAGCATTACTTTGTAGCTTTCGTTTTGTTGAAATAGTTCTTACACCCTATTATCATGGTGATTTTTTTTTTATCTTGGTTTTCTGAAACTTGAAATGCTACTGGTGTAAGCTCTGCCGAAACGACTCTCGAAATAATGTACAGATACTTTAATCTTTCAGTTTTATGACTCTGATGACAGTGTGTAGGAGATAACTGCTTAAAACTACTTTTGAAATTATTTTTCAAAAAAAAATTGTATTGAACACAGTTACTACCTTTGTGGATATATGTGTAGAAAAACCCATAAAAAACTCTATATAACGTATATTAAAGGAAAGTGGCAGGATGGTTAAGACTTTCCCTGCCAACAAGTAAACCGTGAGTTTCTGGGTTCGTACCCAGCCTCGCCCTTTCTTCCAGTTTGACGAAAAAATTGGAACTGAATGGCAAAGTATTCGGATGAAACTATAAACCGAGGCCCTTGTGCGAACGCACGCAGAACATCTTGCGCAACGTTAAAACCCGTTCCACCTTTCGGAAGAGCAGGCCATCGTGTGACGGTAGGAGCGGATGACAAAATTAAAAAAAAAAAACCCAGCATGCACACAGGTGTCGTGTTTAAACACCATCCCTGAGGGGAAAAAAAATAATGGTTAGGCGCTGCACTTGTGGCGACGCGCTCTTCCGGAGAGAGCAGCCCGAATTTCCACGCAGAGAAATCTGCTGTGACATAAAGTGGTATAAAATTTAAAAATAAAAAAAATATCATCTATCAGAAATCTATGCATGGACAGAACATGTGCACTATGATAACAAAAAGAGATTAAGAGCTAGGTATGAACTAAGTCCTGTTTTAACGATGACTGGCTTACGGCCTGCTTATCTATCTAGTACGTCTTCTTCCTGGCTGGGCATCAGACGAAAATCAATAGCACAGACTGAAGACTTTGTGAGTGCAGTGTCCCAAGGTGTATTATGGAGCTATATCGACAACCTTTTACTTCCATCCACGACCAGTCTGGGGAATTTCTCTACCAGATTTTTGTTAAAAGAAATCATTTTGTAAGTCAGCTTTTAAAGGTTATTTGTGGGGAGGGAGGACCGTTTATGCTTGTGTGTGTTTGTGTTTTTGTTGTTGTTGCTGTTGTTGTTGTAGTTTTGTTGTTGTTGTCTTCTTCTTTTCTTCTTCTTCTTTTCTTCTTCTTCTTCTTTTCTTGTTGTTGTTGTTGACTTCGTTGTTGTTGTTTTGTTGATCTTCTTCTTCTTCTTCTTCTTCTTCTTCTTCTTCTTTCAATCAGCAGGAATATTGTTGTCTGTCTAAGAGCGAAATAATCGCAGCACTGCTGTTAACCTAAGATTCAGGCAGCATCTGACTCAGGGTTGGAGATGGTTTCTTTTGATAAGTTTTTCTTTTATTTTTTTGTGTGTAAAGTAAACAAGCGCTTCTCTGCTTGCTTGATAATCCTTCTTTGTGTTGGATGTTCTGTGGTGTGCTAGTTGTCTGTTAATACTACTTTGATTGTTTTTCTTTTTTTTTTGCTTTTTTTCTTTTCTCTTTTTTCTCACTCGGAAGAATCATATTTTTGTTATCAATAAGAGCAAAAATATAATATGTTCAAGCACTGTCTTTTGTTGTATACGTACGCTCACCCAGTTTCTGGCACTTGGGTAGATCGTGATTAGTTGTGTCTACAGAAGGAAACATAGAGAATGAAAAGCGTTATACTGTTAATGATCACAGATTCGAGAATTGTGAAGTGTCATCTGTAGAGTTCAGCTGTCTTTTGTGCGCTAATAGTGTGTGTAAACACGAGTACCATCGAAGACTAGCGGACCACCTTCAGTGTCTACTGGATCGGAAAGTTTTTGGGCCAAACAGGGTACGAAAACAAATTTAAGCTGTCTTTTAAAATATATATATTTGCACATATGTTTTAACAGAATATGTTTCATAACAAAATTTTTATTATTGAATGGTTCCAAGAAAAAAAACTAGAAAAAAATGTCACAGAAATCTTTTGAGTCTTAGGTAAAGAAATTATCCTGGGATTTTTTTTTAGCTTTGAAAACTCGTACAGATGACCTTTCCGTACAATTATCTTCGAATTCTGTGTCATGTTTGAACAGATACGCTTTTTCATTCTCAGTTTTCCTTTCCTCTTCACAATCTTGGCATCAGTCTGACTGAAAACGCGTCATCCTCCATGTCGATAATGCTGTCTGTCTACTTGTACTGCCATTTGTGCTGGAACGGTAAATCACTGTCTGGGGTAGGGTCTCATTCAGACTGCCTACCTACCTACCTACCTACCTACCTCCCTTCCTGTATCATGAATTCTTCATGACGACAACCAGCCGAGGTTCTCTTCGTACTTTTTATGGCATCCGGTTTACGGTAATTATTTCTCTGTCTGGTTTTAACATTGGGTCTGATTCTGTTGTCGTTAAGTCTCCTGGATGAGCTGTCACACTGATGTTCTGTGTTGGCGCATTTGTTCACACGTTAAAGATCGATCGCTCTTTTGGGTGGATGTGTAGGCCTGTTACGGCTGGTTAGGTGGATCGGTGGTCTAGGTGGTAACGTCGCCTTGCCTAGAAAGGTCGGAGTGTGCGGTGGTTCGTACCCTGTTTGGGCCCAAAACTTTTCCCGCATCCAGTAGACCCTGAATGGTGGTCTGGGCGCTAGTCTTTCGGATGAGACGATAAACCGAGGTCCCGTGTGTTACACATCACTATTTACGCACGTAAAAGAACCCACGGCAACAAGGGGGTTGACCCTGGCAAAATTCTGTAGAAAAAAGCCACTCTGATAGGGAAACAAATACAGTTGCATGCAGAAAAAAGGAAAAAAAAAATGGGTAGGTGCTGCACTTGTGGCACGCGCTCTCCCGGGGAGAGCAGCCCGAATTTCACGCAGAGAAATCTGCTGTTACATAAAGTGGTACAAAATACAAAATACAAAAAAAATATATGGTGGTGTGTTTTTTCATTCCTCGGCTAGAGGAATGTCCTTCGAAGTTCACTTAGGATGAGATGCTACGTATGCGACTAATTCCCCAACCACTAAGGTAGCCGCATTCCGACTCCGGGGATGATACCTAAACAGGACACACGTACACATGCAGGTTCTTTTTTTTCTGTATTATTTTGATGTCGTCATCTGTTCTTACCAACACACATTACCGTTAATCTCCGAAAAGCAAAACGAGTTTTTTACGTGTGCACACACAAAAAAAAGTTTCTTCGTGCGATGTTACACGGTACCCGGGTTTATAATCTCATCTGAAACCCTTTCTGGGGAGAGGAGTCGGTACTGATATTAACACCAGGGGGGAGGGGGGATGTTCCCTCTAACAGGCGTGTCGGTGGGGACTGGAACCTGCGCGACGCTCTTAACCACGAGACCATCCCGGCACCCCGCTATATGGATATCACTAGTCCCCTCACACTGAACTTGTAGTAGCTCTGACTCCCTTTCCCTTTAAAGTCTTTTGGATGTGATTTTAAAACCAGGCTTTCGTAGCAGCTTCAGGCATCATATTTTATGTCTATGTTAAAAATGTATCCATCTTTTAGATGAATAGGTCTGTTTGGGCCAGCTTTGTGTGAATGGTTTCTTTTTCGTTCCTCGGCTAAGCTCCAAGCTTCATCAGGTGGTCCGATTTTTGTAAATTGCGACTGTTCTCTCCCCCCCCCCTTTCTTACCATTTAGGTAGCCGTATTCCGACTTCGAGGAAGGATGA
>CM060339.1:28320157-28322657 GCA_030674155.1 Stramonita haemastoma
CAGAGACAGAGAGAAGAGAGAGAGAGAGAGACAGACAGACAGACAGAGAGAGAGGGGTGAGAGAGAGAGAGAGAGAGAGAGAGAGAGAGAGAGAGAGAGAGAGAGAGAGAGAGAGAGAGAGAGAGAGAGAGAGAGAGAGAGATGCATGCATGAATAAATGAATGAATGAATGAATGAATGAATGAATGAATGAATGAATGAATGAATGAATGGTCTTTAGTTTGATGAGCAAGCACAACGGCCAAATCTCATTTGCCAGTTTTTCACAGAGAGACAGGCAGAAACAGACCGACATACAGACTGTCAGACAGACTGACAGACAGACAGACAGACCGGTGGACAGTCAGCGAATAATAGTTAAAACACATCTGAGTCGATGCGATATTATTATACATGTGCATTTTCTGTAAGTTTCACCTTTTACCTAATGTCCTTATGAACTTCATATAACATATTTTAATTAATCGGTGGTGTCATTATAAGGCCCCTATTGAGGGAAGCCACCCAGTTCTTTTCTGTATGATTGTTGTCTGAAATCTTTCCTTCCTGTATCTTCTGCACAGTAGACCCACCATTCCTGAATCTTCTTTTCCGTTCTATACAGCTTTCTGTGCGTTTTATGTCTTGGTCTTTTTCTTCTCTGCAACATGATGTTTTTATTTCATTCTGGCCACACTTCTGGCCTTTAAGTTTTCCCCGTAAAGCCAACAGGTTTTTTTTTTATTTTTTTAGTGACTAGCAACTTGAGTGAAGACAGTGAGTGTTTGTCTCTGTTGCTATGGATGACATGTTTCAGTAAAATCTTTCATTGTGTGTCTTGTACACAATTCTTTTTTTTTTTTTTGGTTTTCAATCAGGAAGATTTCTTTAGTATCTCTTTTGCTCTCCGCCATGTGGATCAGTGGTCTAAAGGTAACACACAAGTCTAGAAAGCAACACGTGCGGGTTTGACTCCTGGATTGAATTTTTTGGTTTAAATAACCATTCCACAAGACCTTGAATGATGGTTTAGGTGCGAGATTTTCGGATGATCTGAAACAATACAATGAGATCCCTTGTGCAACTCACGTTAATTTGAGCAGATAAGATAACCCACATCAACATGAGAGTCGTCTCTGACAGAATTCTGTTGAAAAAAGCCACTGTGATAGATAAAAGGTAAAGGTGTCCCATAACCTGTGTGGTCGTAGGGGAGCGAGGCGTCAGAGACCTCAGCTCCTCTAGGGGCCAGCATGTTGAGGCAGTGCCCATCTCCTCTCCCTCGCTGCTTTACCTTCCCTGACCCTAAAGAGGGCAGGTACCCACTTACAGCTGGGTGAATGGGGGAACTGTACTGAAGCCAAGGCGCACAAACGGTCACCCATCCCATTGGCAACCCGGCTCGATGCTGCTTAACCTTGGCTGGGGGACAGCGAGCGCTCTGACCACTGAGCTATCCCGTCCCTGTGATAGATAGATAGATACCTATCTAAATAGGAACAGCGAAGAAAATGATGGGTGGCGTTACTACTGAGGCAAAACTCTCTCCCCGAGAAGATTAGCTTCAATGTATTTGCCATCATGGAAAGGGGTACACAATACAAATACAATACTACGCAATACAATACACTACACTACAATAAAATCCAGAGGAGTAAAATATGATACACTACATTGCAATACACTACAATACTTATAGTGCAGTAGAATACAATGTACTAAAATACTATACAATAGAGTACACTGCAATACAATCGAGTATAGTAAAATACGAAATAATACACGGCAATACAATACAATGCAATACACTACAGTGCAATACAATAAAACACAGAACATTAAAAACTCAGTACAATTCAGTACAATGCAACGCAATACAGTAAAAAGCAACTCAATTACGACACAACAAACACAATTTAATACAATACAACATCACATAATACAATGCAATACGACACAACACAACACAACAAAACACAACACAATACAACACATTACTACACAACTGTGATTTACATATCCAAGCGCACACCTACCTAACCTTTAAGTTTACTGCTAACACCAACACTACTTGCTACCTAGGTAAAAAAAAAAAAAAGCAAAAACCCAGCAAACCAACCAAACCCTGCTTTCAGATGTTGTGGCAGAAGATCAGCAGATCAAATGACAGATTCCCCAGGTAACCTAGCTCTTACAACATAAGAGCACTCTGTTTAGAAGAGCACGCATCACGATCAAAGCAGTAGCGAAAAGAGTATGTAGCATACCCTTGATGTTATTCCCACCCCCCTTCTCTAACCTTAACACACACACACAACACACACATACGCACGCACTCATGCACGCATCAGCACGCGCACACGCATGCACGCATGCACACACACACACTCATGCACTCATTCACGCGCACGCACTCATGCACGCGGACACGCATGCATGCACGCAGCCGCACATATATGCAAGCAAAAGCGCACACACAAGTATACACTTATACAAGACACACATATATACATTCAACACA
>CM060339.1:28327657-28330157 GCA_030674155.1 Stramonita haemastoma
TGTGTGTGTGTGTGTGTGTGTGTGTGTGTGTGTGTGTGTGTGTGTGTGTGTGTGTTGTGTGTGTGTGTGTGTGTGTGTGCGCGCGTGCATGCGTGCGTGTGCGTGCGTGCTGTGCGTGTGTGCGTGCGTTGTGTGTGCGTGCGTGCGTGCATATTTGATTAATATATTACATCTAGACACACATGGAAGGAATTGAAAAATCATTTCGCTTTGTACATTAATATGTCCGTATGCAATTGTCGATTTCTCTGTAGGTGCCCTGTTACGCACCATTAGGTTTTTTAGAGTATATTAAAGGGGAGACATGTAACAGCTTGTGCACAGGGGCACATGAGCGTGAATGTATAATTGAAATATTGCAGCAAGGATCATTTCAGAAAGAAAGAAAAATGATTAATGTTAGTTTGTGAGCCTTCAATAGTTGTTCTCTCTCTCTCTCTCTCTCTTTTCATTCCTCGCTTTGTGTGTTTAAGCTTTAGAAGGACTGTATGTATATTGTATGTATGTATGTATGTATGTATGTATGTCTGTCTGTCTGTCTGTCTGTCTGTCTGTCTGTATGTATGTATGTATGTATGTAAAGTATGTATGTATGTATGTATTAATGTACATATTATGCGCTCTGTACGCTCGAAATATATAAGCGAGCAGACAGGCAAATATTGATATCATTTGAAACATTTATACAGACATGTACACAAATCAAAAGAAAACTATGCATGCATGTTCTTGCACACATACACACACACACACCAACACACACATACAGTGTTATATATAATTATATATATATATATGTATACATATATATATATAATATATATATATATACATACATACCTACATAATATATATATATATATAATATATATGTGTATGTATGTATGTATGTATGTATTATGTATGTATGTAGTATGTATGTATGTATGTATGTTACACGCACACGCATATACACACAAGCACAAATACACACACACATAAACCGCACACTCATAAACCACACTCATATATTTAGTCATACTCACACTCACACACACACACACACACACACACACACACACACACACACAACACACACACCACACACACACACACAAACCGCACACTCATAAACCACACCATATACTTAGTCATACTCTCTTCACACACACACACACACACACACACACACACACACACACACACACACACACACACCACACACACCACACACACACACACACACACACACACAACACACACACACACACACTTTGCCTGTTCCAGCGTGGTTGGCATGGTAACGAAAAGGGGAGTAAACTTGTGTCGAATAGCCTGAAGAAACTTCAGTTTTTAGAGAGAGAGAGAGAGAGAGAGAGAGAGAGAGAGAGAGAGAGAGAGAGAGAGAGAGAGAGAGAGAGAGAGAGAGAGTTTTGCCATATTCATAAAATAATGTGTTTGATAAACACACTCACACACATAAACACGCATTTCATAGGCATAGAGAGATACACAGACGCATACTTGCACACATACACAGTCAGAAATAATATACAGACACACATACATACCGAAACACACACACACACACACACACACACACACACACACACACACACACACACACACACACACACACACACACACACACACACACACACACACACACTCGCGGCACGCGCACACACTTCACAGACTCCACTCTCCCCAAAGTCTTTCGATGAGACTATAAACCGAGGCCCCGTGTACGAACGCACGCAGAACATCTTGCGCACACGATAAATCCTGTTCCGCTTTTCGTAAGAGAATCCATTGTGTGCCGGTGGGCACAGATGACATTTACAAAACTGCATACACACGGGAACTGGATTAAAAAAGCACATAAGTGCTTATTCCATTATCCTCGATATAAAAGAATAAATAAATAGATAAATAAATAAATAATAATAACAGACAGACAGAGACAGACAGCCAGACAGTCAAGAGAGATAGACAGCCAGAAACAAAGACACAGACAGACAGACAGACAGACTGCTTTTGACAGAGACAGAAACACAGAGAGACAGAGACCAGAGACAAGCTGGGCTATGGAGTGGAGAGCAAGACGAGATGCGTGTCATTATTGGTGACAATCAACTCGTAAAAAAAAAAAAATCAAGCCAAAATACGGACAACTGCTTTCAACAATTCCTCCAATTCCTTTGCCTTTTAATTACGTTTCTTTGTTAGCTTGTTTGTCCGTTTGTCCGTTTGTTTGCTATGTTCTCTCTGATTTTTGTCTTGTCTCTCTGTTTGCTTGTTTCCATGTTTGCCTATCAGCCCTCGCGCGGCATTGTGGGACAGAGGGTTTTTTTTTGTCTTGTACATATGCAGATCTTAGAATTAATGAATAAATACATTTTCTTTTAAACAACAAAATAAAAGGAATATCAATACTGTCTTTTTTTAACGGTCTTTCTTCCTCCGTGTGTGTGTGTGTGTGTGTGTGTGTTGTGTGTGTGTGTGTGCATGCGCGCGTGTG
>CM060339.1:28345157-28357657 GCA_030674155.1 Stramonita haemastoma
CCGAATTATGTCCCGTTGAGACGTGCCATCTTTTTTAGTCACTTTACACATTCTTGCTTTAGTTTGTCTCTGTGTGTTTTTTTTTGGATGAAGTATTTGTGTGTGTGTGTGTGTGTGTGTGTGTGTGTGTGTGTGTGTGTGTGTGTGTGTGTGTGTGTGTGTGTGTGTGTGTGTGTGTGTGTGTGAGTGTGTGTGAGTGTGTGTGTTTGTGTGTGTGTGTGTGTTTGTGTGTGTATGTGTGTATGTATGTGTGTGTGTATGTGTGTGAGTGTGTAGTAGAAGTAGTAGTAGTAGTAGTAGTAGTAGTAGTAGTAGTAATAGTAGTAGTAGTAGTATAGTAGTAGTAGTAGTAGTAGTAGTAGTAGTAGTAGTAGTAGTAGAGGAAAAAGAAAAAGAAGAGGTGGTAAAAGGGACAAAGAGGAGGCGCATTTAAAACAACATGACCTCCAAAATAACACGCAGACAAACATAAAAGTTATGAACATTTTCAGAAACATAGCATGCTGACAAGCTCTTGATAGGCAACACTGTGTTTCAGCAGTTTACGAAACATGAGTCTAGATTCCATTTCTTTTGTATCGAGTTTCTGAAAAAAAGAGGAAGTGGTTACCGGAATTGAATGTCCACTTCTGTTAATACAAAAGCGGTAGGCGTTGACAACAACCTACTACATTAACATATGTAAAATAATGAAACAAACTACTACCACTATTACTTCTAGTACTGCTGCTGCTGCTACTACTACTACTACTACTACTACTACTACTACTACTACTACTACTACTACTACTACTACTAACTACTACTACTACTACTACTACTACTATTACAACTATTACTACTACTACTACTACTACTTCGTTCCCTACTTTTTTCATCCGAACGAAAAAAAACTCCAAGAAGTTGATGTGATGTGGGTCCTCTCTCTCTCGGTTTCTGTCTGTCTGTCTGTCTGTCTGTCTGTCTGTCTCTGTCTCTGTCTCTGTCTCTGTCTCTCTCTCTCTCTCTCACACACACACACACACACACACACACACACACACACACACACACACACACACACACACACACACACACACACACACACATACACACACACACACACACACACTTACACACACTTTCACACACACTTACTCACACTTTCACACACACTCACACACACTTGCTTCATCTCTTACTCCTTAAAAACCCAACAGTTTGTATAAATTATGATGCATGCTTTGAGAACCTGAACCATAGCCTCAGAAAGGCTTGAAGCTCTCA
This sequence comes from Stramonita haemastoma, assembly GCA_030674155.1. Classification (NCBI taxonomy): domain Eukaryota; kingdom Metazoa; phylum Mollusca; class Gastropoda; order Neogastropoda; family Muricidae; genus Stramonita; species Stramonita haemastoma. Next base: position 28,346,424 of record CM060339.1, read on the forward strand.
ATACTGTGCCGAATCTCGGCCTAGGTTAACGAGCCACACTGCACAACCAGCGCTGAAGGGGAAACGTTCAGCTAGCACTTTTGGGTGTTGAGTGCCACAGCCGAACGCTTGACGATTTACTTATTTATTTTTCTTTCTTTCTTTCTTTCTTTCTTTCTTTCTTTCTTTCTTTCTTTCTTTCTGTTATGCCACTTTATGTCACAGCAGATTTTTCTGCTTGAAATTCGGGCTTCTCTCCCCGGGGAGAGCGCGTCGCCACAAGTGCAGCGCCTAGCTACCCATTTTTTTTTTTTCTCCTGTCTGCAACTGCATTTTGTCGTTACTGTTGATTTTAGCTGTTCCTCAGCTCAACACCCTGTGAGGTCACCGAGAACATTCTGTCTGATTCATACCGGCAGGGAATCTGAATGAGAGTAATTTTATTTTACTCTTTTTTTTTCTTCGTTCGTTTCTTCGGCTACAGCTCCGAGGTTCATCAGTGGTTAGAATTTTATGCATGTGACCGACCGTTCTCCCACCCCCTTTCACTTTTCAGTTTTTGTTGATGTATTTTATTTATGTATTTATTTAATTAATTCATTTATTTATTTAATTAACTTAGTTTGTTACTCTTTTATATCAAGGACAATAGAATAAGCACAAATTAATGTGTTTTTTTACATCCAGTCCCCATGAGTATGCTGTTTTGTAAATTTTGTCATCTGTTCCCACCGGCACACAATGGCCTACTCTTACGAAACGCGGAACAGGATTTAACGTGTACGCAAGATGTTCTGCGTACGTTCGCACACGGGGCCTCGGTTTAGAGTCTCATCCGAAGGACTTTTGGGGAGAGTGGAGTCAGCACTGATGTTAACTCCAGGGGGAAAATCCCCTCGAACGGGAATCGATCCCGGGTCGACATATTGCCAGCACAATGTTCTGACCACCTTAGGCTATCCCGTCCCCATTAAGGTAGCCGCACTCCGACTATGGGAAAGTGAGACTACAGAGGTTTGGTTTCGCCTAAAAAGAGTACTGGATAAGGTCAGGTCAGGGGCTTTTATTTTTCGTAGTCTTCAAGTCAGAAGTTGCGTGTATCTACGAATTTCTGAGCAATATGTGACTTTTCTTTAAATACTGCCTCCTGAGAAGGGGAGTAAAGAATCTGAAGTGAATGTCTCCCTGTCTCTGCCTGAAAATTGGGCTGTTTTGGTGGGGAAGGGGAGAGAGAGAGAGAGAGAGAGAGAGAGAGAGAGAGAGAGAGAGAGAGAGAGAGAGAGAGAGAGAGAGACAGACAGACAGACAGACAGACAGACAGACAGACAGACAGACAGACAGACAGACAGACAGACAGACAGACAGACAGACAGACAGACAGACGGGCTTTAACGTGTGCGCAAGATGTTCTGCGTGCATTTGCACATGGGATCTCGGTTTATACTATTATAGTCTCATCTTAGGGACTCTTAAGGGAGTGGAGTCGGCACTGATGTTAACCCCAGAGAATAATTCGTCTTGAACGAGATTCGAACTCGGGTCAGCAGATCACGAGCGCATCACTCTGACCACCAGGCTATCCCGTCTGTCTGTCTCTGTCTGTCTGTCTGTCTGTCTGTCTGTCTGTCTGTCTGTCTGTCTGTCTGTCTGTCTGTCTGTCTGTCTCTCTCTCTCTCTCTCTCTCTCTCTCTCTCTCTCTCTCTCTCTCTCTCTCTCTCTCTCTCTCTCTCTCTCTCTCTCTCTCTCTCATACATATTTCTTATTATAAGTAGGGGACAGGTTGTTATGTGATAAGCTTGTCATGGCTGAAGACAAAATCCTAACCTGACATTTCAAAGCATTACCAACATTGCAATGTAGACCTTAGCACTTAGCTTATATCAGTCACTGACACAGCTTTTGGCCTGAATTTGTGGCTAGCATATGAAAAAATCCTCTGAAGGACTAGAAAAGTGAATGACTTTGTTGTGAAGAAGAAACAAAACGAAGACATTCTGACCTTTTTGATGGCGTTATCATTTTTGAGAGAGAGACAGAGACAGACAGACAGACAGACAGACAGACAGACAGACAGACAGAGGGGGAGAGAGAGAGAGAGAGAGAGAGAGAGAGAGAGAGAGAGAGAGAGAGAGAGAGAGAGTGAGTGAGACAGACAGACAGACAGACAGACAGACAGACAGACAGACAGACAGAGAGCGCACTTTTGAAAAGAGGGGAAGGGGGTGGGGGTGGGGAGGAGTAGCTGAGAGAAACCTAAAGAGAAAGCAGGGAATAAAAAAGAAAGGTAAGGAGAAGAGGGTTTCTTCCTTTCTATTCGTTTTGGGTTTTTTTCCTGTCTTTTTTAACGTAAAATTGAATGGGAAGAGTAAAACACACACACACACACACACACACACACACACACACACACACACACACACACACACACACACACACACACACACACATCCCTGAGAGGTGTGTGTGTTTATGTCACACTAACTCGCTACACCCGTGTCACTACAAAAATAAGATTCTCCCATTCTGTCAAACCAGTTTTAGGAGCTGTGAACACTACACGACACCCGAGCGTAGTCAAGTGAAGATCCTTATCTCTTTCAGCCTTTCAATCTATCTTTTTCGCTTCTTTCTTCTTCTTTTTTTCTTCTAAAATCCTCCTTTCAAAAAACTTTCTCTCTCCTGTTCCTTTTCTTTTTCCCTGGAGTCAGCGAAATTGAACTGAGACTTGATGCAATGCATGCTCGGCTGGTTCTTTGCTGTTGGTGTATAATGATCAGGAGTGGGTGTGTGTTTTTGTCAGCTTGTACATTAGGGAGGTGCAGTTTTGGGAAGGTAGTTATCGCTGAGAGGAGGGGGAATGGGGTAAGGGGGTGGGGTAGGGGGGGGAGGTAAGGATAGTGTGTGTTGTGTGTGTGTGTGTGTGTGTGTGTGTGTGTGTGTGTGTGTGTGTGTGTGTGTGTATGTGCGTGTATGTTTGTGTGTATGTGTGTGTGTATGTGGGTATGTGTTGTGTGTGTGTGTGTGTGTGTGTGTGTGAGAGAGAGAGAGAGAGAGAGAGAGAGAGAGAGAGAGAGAGAGAGAGAGAGAGAGAGAGAGAGAGAGAGAGAGAGAGAGGTGTACTCATAAAGGGCACAACCCCTTAGAAGGAAAATAAACATAACGATGTCACCATGACATAGAGTGCAACAGGGCAAGATATGTGATATACATATATACTGCTTACATTAGTACTGTGTTTCATTTCGCAAAAAGTATCCATAATGACTGCTAAATTCCATTATTATTATTATTATTATTATTATTATTATTATTATTATTATTATTATATATTATGTTTGTTGCAGTCAGAAGCAATACAAGCAATGTTTCGGGACGTATTTGTATGGAATACATTGTTTACTGAGATTACATAATCCAGAACATGAAATGATAAAAAAAAAACATTTCTTGCGACTCGAGGCATAATGGACAAACCAAGTGACCATCAGCTACATTTTTTTTAAAAAGCGAAAGTGATGTACAAACAGCAGCAGAAATGCCAAATAGGAATTTTGTAATTATTTGTCTTAAATAGCTGTCCGTTTGCACTGAAAGATATTTTTGGAACACAATGCGAGGAATATCACATTGTAAGGTAAAAGGTAAAGGTATCCCATAACCTATGTGGTTGTAGCGGAGCGAAGCGTCAGAGACCTCAGCTTTTCTAGGGACCAGCATGTTGAGGGCGGCGCCCATCTCCTTTCCCTCGCTGTTTTACCTTCCCTGACCCTAAAGAAGGCAGGTACTCTTTTACACCTGGGTGAACTGTACTGAAGCCAATGCGCGCAAACGGTCACCCATCTAATTGGTAACCACGCTGGACGCTGGTTAACATTGGCTGCGGGGAAAGCGAGCGCTCTGACCACTGAGCTATCCTGTCCCCATATAACATTGTATACATATAAAATCTACTTCTGTTTTCTCTTCCATGTAAACACTCCACATCTGCCACCCACAATCAATAATTCGTCCAAAAACACACACAAATAAAACCATTCAGTTCACTTACGCACTCTCTGATTCGTCTATACAAAGCCTAAGACCATATTCAGACATTATTCATCATTCTTTCACGAGTTGTTTATACCTCTGGCATCTCACTGCGCCAGCATGTTGTAAGACTTATGTGACAATCTGCGTGATTCTATCTGATTTATCTTGCTGTCCAGTAGCGAGTATAAGTTACCATAGAACCAGGTGTATAGGTTTTACTCTTTTAATCATTTTTTTTCGAGGATAATAAAAAAGCAGTCATGTGCTTTTTCACCTGCCGTGTGTATGCAGTTTTGTCATCCGTTCTTACCGGCACACAATGGCCTACTCTTCCGAAAATTGGAACGGGTTTTAATGTGTTCGAAAGATGTTCTGTGTGCGTTCGCACATGGGACCTCGGTTTAAAATCTCATCCGAAGGACTTTTGGGGGGAGTGGAGCCGGCACTGATGTAAACTCCAGAGGAAAAAATCTTGAACGAGTGTGTGTGTGTGTGTGTGTGTGTGTTGTGTGTGTGTGTGTGTGTGTGTGTGTGTGTGTGTGTGTGTGTGTGTGTGAGTGTGTGTTCATTCATTCATTTCATTTATTCTTTTATTCTTTTATATCGAGGATAACAGAATAAGCAATCATGTGCTTTTTTTCATCCGGTCCCCGTGTGTATGCAGTTTTGTAAATATTGTCATCTGTTCCCACCGGCACACGATGGCCTACTCTTACGAAAAGCGGAACAGGATTTAACGTGTGCGCAAGATGTTCTGCGTGCGTTCGCACACGGGGCCTCGGTTTAAAGTCTCATCCGCAATGGGCGTAATGGATGTGTGTGTGTGTGGTGTGTGTGTGTGTGCGTTGTGTGTGTGTGTGTGTGTGTGTGTGTGTGTGTGTGTGTGTGTGTGTGTGTGTGTGTGTGTGTGTGCGTGCGTGCGTGCGTGCGTGTATGTGTGAACTTCAAATCTATCTTAATCTTGTGAACGGTCACATGGGCGTAATGGATTTGAATGCAAGTGTTTGGATTTGTTTGCTTTTCGCCATTCCGTGTTATATAACCATTATCATCATTATTCTCATTATATATATTTTGTATAATATAACAAAAACAGAACCTAAAAAGGTTGAACCAAACTTTATGTGAATATAAAGGGATCTCATAACCTGTGTGGTCGTAGGGGTGCGAGGCATCAGAGACCTCAGCTTCTCTCGGGTCCAGCATGTTGAGGGCGGCACCCACCTCCACTCTCTCGCTGCTTTACCTTCCCTGACCCTAAAGAGGGCAGGTACAAATTTACAGCTGGGTGGACAAGACAAGGGGACTGTACTGAAGCCAGTGCGCGCAAACGGTCACCCATCCAACTGGTTTGAGGCTTGACACTGCTGAACATTGGCCAGGGATAAGCCAGAGCTCTAACCACTGAGCTGTCCCATCCCCGAACCCAACTACCTTTCTTTCTATCTATCTATCTATCTATCTATCTATCTATCTATCTATCTATCTATCTATCTATCTATCTATCTGTCTATCTATCTATCTATCTGTCTATCTATCTGTCTATCTGTCTATCTATCTGTCTATCTATCTATCTATCTATCTATCTATCTATCTATCTATCTATCCATCCATCCATCCATCCATCCATCCATCCATCCATCCATCCATCCATCCATCCATCCATCCATCCATCCATCCATCCATCCATCTGTCTATCTATCCCTTAGTATGGCGACTGTGGGGGCACCCGTGAAGACTTGACAACCAGTTCCCTCCATTCCTCTCTCTCTGCTCTGCCTTTCTCAGAGTTTTTGTTGAGTTCTAGGCCAGATCATTCGCTGATGTTGTCCACCCATCTCTTCCTTGGTCTGCCTCTTTTTCTTCTTCCTCCTTGGCCAGTGCCTTGCAGTATTGTTTTTATTGCAAGTCCTTTCGATCTTGTGACATGCCTGTACCATTCAAGTTTACGCTTCTTTACGATTGATACAAGATTTTTTCGTAGGGACCAATGGTTTGCTGGATTCTGTAACCCAGCTCTACAGTGACTAAAAAGAACAAGGAATGAGATGTAGCTGAACTGGGCCTTGTTAAGATGGCCCCTTACTGTGACCTTATTAGCCTGGAAACCATTGATGACTGGCCTGCCCCACAACCCGGGAAATTGCTCATTAAGGACACAGGAAGAGAGAGGGGAGAGAGAGAGTGGGGGGGGGGAGGGAGGGGAGGGAGGGAGAGAGAGAGAGAGAGAGAGAGAGAGAGAGAGAGAGAGAGAGAGAGAGAGAGAGAGAGAGAGAGACAGAGACAGAGACAGAGAGACAGACAGACAGACAGACAGACAGACAGACAGACAGAGACAGAGAGAGGTGCATGGAAAGGGAGAAAGAGAGCGAAAGGGAGAGAGAGAGAGAGACAGAGAGAGGGAGACAGACAAACAGACAGAGACAGAGAGATGGAGAGAGAGAGAGAGAGGAGGGAGGAGAGAGAGAGAGAGAGAGAAGAGAGAGAGAGAGAGAGAGAGAGAGAGAGAGAGAGAGAGAGAGAGAGAGAGAGAGAGAGAGACAGACAGACAGACAGACAGACAGACAGACAGACAGACAGACAGACAGACAGACAGACAGAGACAGACAGACAGACAGACAGACAGACAGACAGACAGACAGACAAAGGGAGAGAGAGGGAGAGACAGATACAGACAGAGAAGAGAAGATTTAGGCTTGGTCTATACTGACGACAATTGCCGCATGAATTGACAGTATTACCGATCCAGGCGACATGCTGTGTTGTTCGATGCGTTGCATCAGGATATTCTATTTCATTTCAATTCCACTACCTTATTTTAACCTCCAAAAAGAGAGGCATTCACGTAGTCTATCGGCAAAGGGTTATTCATTAAAGAATAAAAGAATAAAGCGCAAACATAATTATCATCAAAGAACGATCTCAAACAAACGCGTTTCAATGTCTGTTTACATAACACATGCATGCCCATACAAGCTTTACATTTGGTTGCAAGCGCATGTGCACACACGTACACGTACACGTGCACGTACACGTACACGTACACACACACACACACACACACACACACACACACACACACACACACACACACACACACACACCGCGCAATATTGCCTGCACGCATGTATAAAGCAGAGGTGATATATTTGAAACCCAAGAACTTGAATCTTTGCACCCGAGCCAGTGACAAAGTATTTCTTCCTTGATAAAGCTCTTGTAGTGTAGAAACACACACACACACACACACACACACACACACACACACACACACACACACACACACACACACACACACACACACACACACACACACACACACACACACACATTGAAACTGTATTGCTACGGCTGAAGCGAATGAGGTGACAAAAAAAACAGCTCTTGCTGTCAACGTGCCACGAGCCTAAGGGCTTTTTATATATATATTTTTTTAGGGGAATTAATTTCACTGACCGGAGCTCTTTGTAATCGAATGACCTCCCTTGGCGAGAAAATCTCTGCTTAAATCACGCCCTGAGAGATGTCTGATAGCTGTAGTGTTGAGCCTGGTGGTGGAGAAAAGAAAGGGAAGATTTATCGACTTGTACTTGTGGTGTGCGATTTTGTTTTGTCATCAGGTTTCTGTTTTTTTTTGTAAAAAAAAAAAAATCAGGGAATGGTTGGTTGATGATGATATGGTTACAATGTTTATGTCTTTTGTAAGGGAGCTAGCAGAAGATTTACTGAATCTATAACCACTGCTTGCATCGCCTCCATCACTATTATCATAGTCGTCGTCGTCATCATCATTAGTAACAGCAGCAGCAGAACCACCACCACCACCACCACCACTACCACCTCCATCATCATCATCATCATCATCATCATCATCATCATCATCATCATCATCTTGTCTTCATCATCACTAAGAGCACCACCACCACTATCACTTGTGGTTTGTTTGTTTGCAAACATGCCCCCCCTCCCCCCCTACTCTTTCAAATGACTAGGAAGTGCATATATTAGTACACACGTGCAGAGGATGGCCTTCATTTTAACACCCCATGATATTCAGTGGCCTATGTTTAAACACTGTACTGGATCCTGTGAATGCATGTAGGCAAAAGCTGGTACTTTTCTGGGGATGGAACCGGCGTAGCTGATTTTTTTCCCCTTCCCAAAGGGAGGGATTTAACATAATTTTATTGTGTGCATGTAATACATGTACGGAACATCATTTTTTGTTGTTTGCATGTGATAGTTGTTGTGTACCAAAGATTTGATAACTTTGTCCTTGGTCATATGTGTGTGTTTGAAATTAAAACCATTAAAGTCAAAATCTTATTTCCAAAATGGTATATTATGTGTGAGATAGAGTTAATTTGAATGCGTGTGTGTGTGTGTGTGTGTGTTGTGTGTGTGTGTGTGTGTGTGTGTGTGTGTGTGTGTGTGTGTGTGTGTGTGTTGGGGGGAGAGGGGGAATGTCATTCAAAAGGCAAAGCTTTGATTGACTCAATTATTAATCATCTCCATCAATAACCTTTGCTAAAGATAACTGGTAGTGCTTAAAATGAGTACTTTGTCTTCTTTAAACTTGCTTTCGATTTGAAAACAAAGAAAGCAAACCAACATCACAATTGTTTTTAACAGCATTGCTTTTAACTTATCGTTTGAAAAGGGAAACAACACGATAGATAATTGGTACCAAAAAAAATACATTATATTATACAGAGAATGGAAAGTGCCTCAGGATAAGATAAAACAAATGAGTGTTTTAATAGAAGATTAGGAACCATTACATGATTACTAACTCACACACACACACTTAATATATATATATATATATATATATATATATATATATATATATATATATATATATATATATATATATATATATATATATATATTACAAATAAAGCTACCACCACAGTATAACATCACTCTCCACGGGAGATAATGTCTAGCCAAAACATGATCTCCCATTGGAAAACAACTACCTTTAAGAGCTTCCCACTGCCTGACCAAGAGTATACAGACATGCTTAATACGTGTCAGTAATCCTGCCAAATTTGATTTCCTCTAAGCGCAAGTGGTGTAAACGTTTACAAAACATTGCACTCACCTCAGCAACACCTTCTTGGAAAAACAGCACAACTGACTTGCGCCATTGTAAGATTTCATGCCATTTGGGAGAAAACATACAACTACACTAGGTCTGAAGTTGCTGACTACGCAAGATAGTGTAACAGGAATAGTATTTTAAGTGGATCTCGGGGGGTCTAGAGGGAAACACGCGAGCCTAGTAAGAAAGAAGTCGAGGGTTCGATCTCTGTTCAAATCCGAGCGTTTCCATCCATTCATTAGATCCCGAGTAATCAGATCCGGGTGCTAATCTATCGGTTAAGATGATAATGAAACGAGGTCCAGTGTCTATGATTGTTTATGATGATGATGATGATGATGATGATGATGATGATGATGATGATGATGATGATGATGATGATGATGATGATGGTGATGATGATGATAATAATAATGATAATAATAATAATAATAATAATAATAATAATAATAATAATAATAATAATAATAATAATAATAAAAGATTTTTGTTAATTTTGTCATCCGTTTCCACCGGCACGCTATGGCCTACTCCTCTGAAAGATGGAACGGGTTTTAATATGTACGCAAGTTGTTCTACGTCTGTTCGAACACAGGACCTAGGTTTAAAATCTCATCCAATGGACTTTTGGATGAGACTTTATCATATAGAAGAGAGAGAAAGAAAGGGAGAGAGAGAGAGAGAGAGAGAGAGAGAGAGAGAGAGAAGAGAGAGAAGAGAGAGAGAGAGAGAGAGAGAAGAGAGACAGACAGACAGACAGACAGACAGACAGACAGACAGACAGACAGACAGGCAGGCAGGCAGCAGGCAGGCAGGCAGGCAGGCAGACAGGCAGTCAGACAGACAGACAGACAGAGACAGGAGGACAAGCATACATACAGGCAGACAGAAGCCTTACTATTGCCTGTCCTCAGTTTACCTCTTCTCGTCAGGAGTTCCCAGACAGAAAATAATGTCTTGCGGTCTTTGTGTGTGTGTGTGTGTGTGTGTGTGTGTGTGTGTGTGTGTGTGTGTGTGTGTGTGTGTGGTGTGTGTGTGTGTGTGTGTGTGTGTGTGTGTGTGTGTGTGCTGGAAGGGGGTACCTTTAGAGTGAAGGAGGTACCGAGGTACACACATGAGGGTTGTAGGTGAGAATGGATGACTAAAGTAGGGATTGTATGATGAAAAAGTAGGATCTATCTATCTATCTATCTATCTATCTATCTATCTATCTATCTATCTATCTATCTATCTATCTATCTATCTATCTATCTGTGTGTGTGTGCGTGCGTGCGTGCGTGCGTGCGTGCGTGCGTGCGTGTGTGTGTGTGTGTGTGCGTGTGTGTGTGTGTGTGCGTGTGTGTGTGTGTGTGTGTGTGTGGTGTGTGTGTGTGTGTGTGTGTGGTCTCGTCGTTTTAAGTTAGTGTGTGTGAAAGTTGGGGGTTATATGTAAGCGTGAATTTGAAACGTGTGGGGGGAGGGGGGAGGGGGGAGGGGGAAGCTGTTAGGGAGTTTGTGTGTGTGTGTGTGTGTGTGTGTGTGTGTGTGTGTGTGTGTGTGTGTGTGTGTGTGTGTGTGTAGGGTGTGGGTATGTCACTATGTGTGTGTGTGTGTGTGTGTGGTATGTGTGTGTATGTGTGTGTATGTGTGTGTGAGAGTGTTTGTGTGTGTGCAGGGTGTGTGTGCGTGTGTGTGTGTGTGTGTGTGTGTGTGTGTGTGTGTGTGTGTGTGTGTGTGTGTGTGTGTGTGTGTGTGTGACTTTTAGGTGTGTAAGTATATGAATGCATAATTATGGGCAGCTATGTTAAGTGCGTCATAAAGTGAGAGAGAGAGAGAGGGAGAGTGGGGTGGGGGAGAGGGAAAGAGAGACTTAGTGACTCATAATTTGTTTGGCCTTAAGGAGATGCAATCTTTAATCGACAAAATTTGCATTCTCTCTCTCTCTTCTCTCTCTCCTCTCTCTCTCTCTCTCTCTACTCTCTCTCTCTCTCTCTCTCTCTCTCTCTCTCTCTCTCCTACTCCTCTCCTCTCTCTCTCTCTCTCCTCTCTCTCTCCTCTCCCCCCCCTCTTCTGTCCTGTCCTGTCTGTCTGTCGGGTCTTCTGTCTGTCTGTCGCTGTCTGTCTGTCTGTTTGTCTG
>CM060339.1:28363183-28365683 GCA_030674155.1 Stramonita haemastoma
GCATTATAGATTCAGACATGTCCATGCAGAAAGTACTTCCATCCCCAACCCTCAACCATCTTTTTTTGCCTTTCAATATGGAATCACCCCCCCCCCCCCTCCCTCCCTGCCAACTCCCTTCTTCTTCCACCCACTTTTCCACCACCACCCCCCCTCAACTCGCCTCTGCTCCCTTAAGTTTCCCATCACTGTCAAAATCCTTGTCTCTCCCCTCATCCTCTCCACCCTCTCTCCCCCTCCCCTCTTATAAATCATGCATTCAGATCGATAATGCCGAATTCAAACCCACGAGTCAGCATTGTGTACATCCCTCTATCTGTGGGGTTTTGTGTGGGTTTGTTTGGGTTTTTTTTGCATCTGTGTGGTGTGGTGGGGTGGGTAGGGGGGGTGGGGTGGGGGTGGTGTGGTTGTGGAGGTGGGGTGGTGGGTGTGGTGTGGGATGGTGGGGTGGTGTGGTGGTGTGGTGTGGGTGGGTGTGGGTGGGGTGGGTGGTGTGGTGTGGTGTGGGGGGTGGGTTGGTGGGGGTGGGATGTGGTGTGGGGTGAGGTGGGGTGGGGGGGATGTGGGTGGCGTGGTGATGTGGTGGGGTGTGCTGTGTGTGGTGGCGGTGTGGTGTGGTGTGCGATGTGGTGTGGTGTGGTGGGGTGGGGTGGGGTGGGGTGGGGTGGGGTGAGGATGTGCCGTGCTATGCTGTGCTGTGCTGTGCTGTGCTGCATTGCATTACTTGCCCTGTGTTGAATTAATTCTTGATGTTATATTGCAGTGCATTTCACAGTAGTGTAGTGTAGTGTAGTGTAGTGTAGTGTAGTGTAGTGTAGTGTAGTGTAGCGTAGCGTAGTGTAGTGTAGTGTAGTGTAGTGTAGTGTAGTGTAGTGTAGTGTAGTGTAGTGTAGTGTAGTGTAGTGTAGTGTAGTGTAGTGTAGTGTGGTGGTGTGGTGTAGTGTAGTGTAGTGTAGTGTAGTGGTGGATCGGTGGTCTAGATGGTAACGCGCCTTGCCTAGAAAGCAAAAAGTCCGGGTCAGAGTGTGCGGTGGTTCGTTCGTACCCCGTTTAGGCCCAAAACTTTTTCCCCATCCATTAGAACCTGAGTGGTGGTCTGGGCGCTAGTCTTTCGGATGAGACGATAAACCGAGGTCCTGTGTGTTACACATCACTATTTAGCGCACGTAAAAGAACCCACGGCAACAAGGGGGTTGACCCTGGCAAAATTTTGTACAAAAAAGCCACTCTGATAGGGAAATAAATACAGTTGCATGCAGGAAAAAGAAAAAAATGGGTAGGCTCTGCACTTGTTGGTGACGCGCTCTCGCCGGGGAGAGAGAGCAGCCCGAATTCCACGCAGAGAAATCTGCTGTGACATAAAGTGGTACGCACAAAAAACAAAAATACAAAGTAGTGAAGTGTAGTGTAGTGTAGTGCACAGCTAGCTCTTCACTGCATACATTTTGTACTGTGTTCTGGCATGTCATAATAGATTTTCCTCTTCGTTTGCGTAATGTCCAGATTGCTCTATTTCTACCCCACAGACCAGCACTACTTATTTTATTCCCTGGTTGCCTGAACAATTGTGTGCATAATTATGACAAAATTTATTTTCAAAGCCCTTTTTTCAGAATAATCAATTCTCCTTCTCTTTGAGCCCTGGGTTCATTTACGTGCAACTAAATCCTATCAAAATACGACAACCCAAGTTTATCGACTTTGTCAAAGGACTAGCTTTCAAACCACTGCTTAAGATAATGGGAAGAGGACGTCTATACCGTGTAATTATCTACGTCAAGACAAAATAACTTGGGTAAAGGTTAAGGTGTCCCGTAACCTATCTGGTCGTAGGGGAGCGAGGCGTCAGAGACCTCAGCTTCTCTAGGGGCCAGCTATATTGAGGGCAGTGCCCGTCTCCTCTCCGTCGCTGCTTTACCTTCCTTGACCCTAAAGAGCAGATACCCATTTATTTACAGCTGGGTGAACTGGGAGAATGTACTAAAGCCAAGGCGCGCAAACAGTCACCCATACATTGGTCACCACGCTCGATGCTGCTTAACCTTAGCTTGGGGAAAGCAAGTGCTCTGACCACTGAGCTGTCCCGCCCCCAAAATTAATTTGGTGAACAATATAATTGTCATCTCTCGTTATTGTAACGACTTCAAGGAGAAAAAATATAAATAACAATAGAAACAAACACAATCAACCAAAAATAAAGGGGCGGACGGAAGTACAAACAGAAAAAATGAGACAGATGGACATATAAACAGACGGACATATATTCAGAGGATTAATAAACAGACAAATCATGTAGTCATTCCATTAGACAAGTTACCACAAAAAAGGAAAAAATAAGACAGAAAAAAGACAGAAATAATATTACAAACAGAAATGAGAACTAAAGATATCAGCCATACAAAAAGGAAAGGAGAAAGAAAGAAAGAAAGAAAGAAAGAAAGAAGAAAGAAAGAAAAAGAAAGAAAGAAAGAAAAAAACAGACAAACAAACAAACAAACAA
>CM060339.1:28395683-28398183 GCA_030674155.1 Stramonita haemastoma
GTAGAACATCTTGCGCACACGTTAAATCCTGTTCCGCTTTTCGTAAGAGTAGGCCATCGTGTGCCGGTGGGGGACAGATGACAAGATTTACAAAAAGTGCATACACACGGGGACTGGATGTAAAAAAAAAACACATTGAGTTCTTATTCCACCATCCTCAATATAAAAGAATAAATAAATTAAATGATGAAATAAATGAATAAACATACAAAACATCCATACCATCCTTAATGGCTTCAAGACAGCATTGGACAACATAACAGTCTCTCAACATACTGGCAGAGAATAGCAAAGTTCAACATGAACGCGATGCCAGAGCAGTGGAGACCTTCAAATCTCCTTCCTGGAACTAGTCGGGAAAAGAGAAGCGCGAAATATCACTAGTAGATAAACCACAGATTTTTTTATTTTTATTTTTATTTGTATTCTTTTATATCGAGGATAATGGAATAAGCATTCGTGTGCTTTTTTTTTTTTTTTTACATCCAATCCCCGTGTGTATGCAGTTTTATAAACCTTGTCATCTGTTCCCACCGGCACACGATGGTCTACTCTTACGAAAAGCCGAACAGAATTTAACGTGTGCGCAAGATGATCTGCATGCGTTCGCCTACGGGGCCTCGGTTTATAGTCTCATCCGAAGGACTTTTGGAAGCCACAGATCGCTACGATGACTTGTTTTATTCTTAAACAATAATGAAGAAGCGAAATTTGATGTGATATACTCATGTCACAAAATAACACAACCTTTCAAAGATTATCTTTGCCAGGTAAAGTCTAGGGAGGTAGAAAAAAAGAAAGAGGCAAGAAGGAAAAAAGAGGTCGGTGAATAGCAACATTGAATGAATTTTTGTGGGGTTTTGTTTTTGTTTTTTTAGAGCATTCTAAGGATCTAGGCATTGGCACTCGCCCGCTACAAGTAGAGAGAGCTGGTGTGCTCTTCAGTTCTTAGTGTAGTGTGGTGTAGTGTAGTGTGGTGTAGTGTAGTGTAGTGTAGTGTAGTGTAGTGTGGTAGTGTAGTGTAGTGTAGTGTAGTGTAGTGTAGTGTAGTGTAGTGTAGTGTAGGGGGGCGGATAGCCTAGTGGTCAGAACATTGCGCTGGCAATTTGAAGACCCGGGTTCGAGTCCGGTCGAGGAAATTTTCTTCCTGGAGTTAACATCAGTGCTGACTCTACTCTCCCCAAAAAGTCCTTCGGATGAGACTTTAAACCGAGGCCCTGTGTGCGAACGCACGCAGAACATCTTGCGCACACGTTAAATCCTTTCCGCTTTTCGTAAGAGTAGGCCATCGTGTGCCGGTGGGAACAGATGACAATATTTACAAAACTGCATACACACGGGGACCAGATGAAAAAAAGCACATGATTGCTTATTCTGTTATCCTCGATATAAAAGAATAAATAAATAAATAAATAGTGTAGTGTGGTGTAGTGTGGTGTAGTGTAGTGTGGTGTAGTGTGGTGTAGTGTAGTGTGGTGTAGTGTAGTGTAGTGTAGTGTAGTGTGGTGTAGTGTAGTGTGGTGTAGTGTGGTGTAGTGTGGTGTAGTGTGGTGTAGTGTAGTGTAGTGTGGTGTAGTGTAGTGTGGTGTGGTGTAGTGTAGTGTGGTGTAGTGTAGTGTAGTGTAGTGTAGTGCAGTGCAGTGCAGTGCAGTGCAGTGCAGTGCAGTGCAGTGCGGTGCGGTGCGGTGCGGTGTGGTGTGGTGTGGTGTGGTGTGGTGTGGTGTGTGATGTAGTGTAGTGTAGTGTAGTGTAGTGTAGTGTAGTGTAGTGTAGTGTAGTGTAGTGTAGTGTAGTGTAGTGTGTGCGGTGCGGTGCGGTGCGGTGCGGTGCGGTGCAGTGCAGTGTAGAGTAGTGTAGTGTAGTGCAGTGCAGTGCAGTGCAGTGCAGTGTAGAGTAGTGCAGTGTAGTGTAGTGCAGTGCAGTGCAGTGCAGTGTAGTGCAGTGCAGTGCAGTGCAGTGCAGTGCAGTGCAGTGCAGTGTAGTGTAGTGTAGTGTTTACACAACTACACTGAGCAGACCTAAAACTGTAGAACACTTTCACACAAAAAAACCAATAAAGCAAACAAAACAAAGAAGATATAAAATCCTTATTAAAACTTTTCTGAACTTTGCATGTTACTGACAAACTTCGAGTCTGTATTGCGGGGAAATAAAGAAGAATAATATGCGAAAACTAGATAGTATTACACACACACACACACACACACACACACACACACACACACACACACACACACACACACACAAAAATACACACACACGCACACGCGCGCCACACACACACACACACACACACACACACACACACACACACACACACACACACACACACACACACACACACACACACACACACACACACACATTTGGGACGACAATACACGCATACATTTACTTTTTAAGTTGCTCTTGTCATTTTTTTTTAATTTTATAAAACACATTAAATCTTTGCCTCTAGTCGGATAAGAACTCTTCATTTCAAACTTTCTAAAGTTTCACT
>CM060339.1:28406654-28414865 GCA_030674155.1 Stramonita haemastoma
TTTGGTTTATTTTTTTGAAAAGGCCATCAAAGCTGTCATTAGCATTTTCTTTTTATCATTTTATACCACTTTATGTCACAAAAGATTTCTCCGCGTGAAATCCGGGCTGTTCTCCCCGGGGAGAGCGCGTCGCCACAGTGCAGCGCCTACCCATTATTTTTTTTCCCCCATTCTCCTATCTGCAACTTATTTGTTTCCCTATCAGAGTAGCTTTTTTCTACATAATTTTGCCAGGGACAGCCCTCATGTTGCCGCGGGTTCTTTTACGTGCGCTAAATAATAGTGTGTAACACACGGGACCTCGGTTTCTCGCCTCATCCGAAAGACTAGCACCCACACAACCACTGATAGTCTAATGGATGGTGGGGGGAAAGTTTGGGGCTCAAACGGGATTCGAACCAACGCATACTCCGATCGGGGATTTTCGCTTTTTAGACAGGCGCGTTACCTCTAGACCACCGATCCGCCATAAAATCAACACAGGCACAGAACTGTATTAGAAAACCAAAACTGATGTCACAATGAGACCAGAGCAACAGGGGCCACCGAAACAGACAATTTCATTTTAAGTACATAGTGATCAATAAGGATGAGGATGATGTGTTGATACTACTCTGAAAATACAATTGCTCTGATACTACTTGACAGAGTCGCACTCTACGCTTCCTATGACTATAAACCCTAGTATCAACTGGGCCCGAGAGATACAGACACCTGCAGTGTTCGCAGGTGATTTGAGCAACACTCTCAAAATCGCATCCGTCCAGTGGATAAAGCTCAGCTGTGTGGTCCCATTCTTCCCAATGAGCCCACAACACACTCACTCTAGGTAAGAGCTAGCCGGAAACCGAAAAAAAAAATCCCTATGACTCTTCTGAGATTTAAACCTGCGACCTTTCAGTCCATAACCCAGGGCCGTAACCACCGCGCCAAGGTGACTGGAATGCATGTGTCTTACTAAGAGTAAAAAAAAAAAAAGAAAGTCTAAATCTCACAGTTTCGATCAGAAATACTCGGATGGAGGGAGTTCATCAGATGGGCAGACAGACAAATGACTGTCGGAAAGGTGTCGTTGGCATTCCGGTAATGAACGATTCAGTCACGAGTCATCATGCTTAGTGCAAGTGAGAAATTAATCAGGATTGGTGGGTGGGTGTTTCTATGGTACATCCCTCGTCTGGTGCCAGGATCCTGTCAGAATAAAAAGCATCCCCACCTTTGGGGAATTTTTGTGCCAGGGATTCCCTCTTTTCTATCCCTCTCTTTGTTTCTGCCTTGTTGTTGTTTTTTTCTTCTTGTCACCACCTTCTGGTTTGTTGTCTGGCTTCTTGGTTCTTTCTCCTGCTCCTTTATTTTTCCCAAGAAAGACTTAACAAATAGTGTCTCACTTTTTGTGGATAGACGTTAAAATGAAGACACACACTTAACAAAGAACAATTCCACACGTTACCACTTCACACCACATCACTTTACACCACACCACACCAAACCACATGACACCAAACACCATCACACTAAACACCACCACACCAAACCACATGCACAAACCACCACATCCAAAACCAAACCACCACCACCACAAACAACACACACCAAACAAAACCACACCACACCACACACACCACATTACACCAAACAACACCAAACCACACTACACAAAACCACACAACACTACACCAAACCGCACCGCACAAAACCACACCACACAACACCACACTACACCAAACCACACACACACCAAACCACACCACACCAACACCACACAACACCAAACCACACCACACCAAACCACACACACACACCACACACACCAAACCACACCACACCAAACCACACCACAAACACCACACACACCAAACCACACCACACACACAAACTACCCAACAACACACCAAACCATACACCAACAACACCACCACACCACACCAAACCACACACACAACACCACACTACACCAAACACACACACAACACCACACTACACCAAACCACCACACACCACATCACACCCCAAACACGACAACACAGTAACACAACACGATCCCCCCACATCTCTCCCTCCCTCCCTCCCTCCCTGGTTCCTTTTCGGATCCCCCATCTCACCTGATCTTGATGTGGACCCACTGGACAATCTCCGCTTGTTGATAAACTCGCTCAGACCTCGAGATAGCTTGTTGCCCATGGTGATGATGCCAAAGCTCCTTACTTTTCACTCTCCCTTCTAACACTCACTCCCTCCTCAAACTTTCTTGGGAGAAGAAAACTCGATGTTGTTCAAGTTCAGTTCAATACCATGTCCACGCCACGCCAGATCTATCTTTCTCTTTCTCTCTCTCTCTCTCTTTCTCCTAAAGGCTACTTAGACGTCACAATTCAATCCCTTGGAAGAAAAAAAATAGCTTTAGGGAAAATATCCAGAAATTCTAGACTGTGATAGTTGAAGTTTGAAATGTTTGCCAAGGCTTTTCACGGGTATTTTAAAAGAATTACTGACTCTGTGAGTGATCGATTTAAAGTTAAGCAGCCTGTTTCCGTCAACAAAATGTTTAAACTCTTATAGTTCAGATATTTCTATATGTCTGTAACTTTTTATACACTTTGTGAGAGATTAATGGCTTTTTACAACTTTTCTTCTCCAAATTTTTGCTGATGTTTACTTTGAGTATTCCAAAAAGCTGAATACAACATTCCCCGATTTCTGAAAAGACAATAAACAAAAACGTCTTGTCTAGCTCAAAGCAGTACACCTATCATGTGTTTTCAAATATATAATCAATACTTTATCATTGCAATGATTTTCCATAAACATTACAGAAGCTTAATGATGCTGTCCACAGACAATGAAACAGGCCATAAAAGCAGTTCCTGAACATTTTCAACATCTATAAAAAAAAAAAATAATAATAATAAAAAAAAAAAAAAAGAACTGGTTTCCACAAACGCTATACTGACTTTCAACAAACGATTGTAAATATGGCCACAGGGTCAAATTATGTGTCTAATACGTATCCAGATTTGTCGCTGCTTTGGAAGTTTTCCATAAAGCGTCCAAAATATAGCGGGGGGAAAGCACAACATTTTCAAAAAAATTACAGAGGTTTTGCATTGTATCACACGTTCACTATGGCTTCCCGTAAACACAGGAACAATCTCTCGATCCTTCAGATAAGTTTTTGAACTGTCACAAAGTTTTCCAACCTCTCTCCTTAAGCTCATTAAGTCAAACTTATCCAAATCTGTCAAGCATTTTGCTGTGACTTTACACTGTCCCTTCAAAAGTTGTTGTTATTCTATTCATATAAACGCGATCTGTTATTTTTGGATGTTCAGAGTAACCCCTCAGCCTTCTTTTCTCCGTCTTTCTTGGTTCTTATGAACTTTATGTATCTGTTTCCTCGTTTTTTTAAATCATCTGCGTATTTGTTTTAACTGGTATACATCACCTTCTATTCAAACATTTTATTTAAAAAATAACATAATCATTTTAACAAATGTTTCAAATAAGCAATATTCACACAAAGATAACAGTGTGTTTTTACTTAAACCAAAGTCCTTTAAAACCTGTAAGTATGGCGTATCTACAGTTTTACACACCCATAAATCAACCAAAGAATAAACGGCCTATGCAATAAAAAAAAAACCCAGTTCTTTCGCTTCTATGAAGTGACACAGTGCTTTACCAAAAATCAATATCAACAATTATCAAAATCTAGCTTAATGAACCTTGAATGATGAGTGCATCTTCACAAAAACAATAACTTTACACATACGAACCCCGACAGGCCTTTTAAAGGACAGAAATGACATAACTGTAACCAAATGGACAACAAAAGAGTACACCAAAATTGCTTGTTTTTTAAAAATTAAGCAAAACATCACTTCAAAGATTATTTTCTATTTATAGCAGTTTGTTTCTGCATTTTAAGCATTCAGATCGCGGTGTTTTTTGTCAGGTTTCAACAGATGCACACAATCATTGATATAGCAAAAACATCGATAGAAACACATACGGCAGAAGCCTTATTTTGCAGTGCTTTTAGCGATATAGAAGAACAAACTACATCCCAATATCCTCAGTTCATAAGCACAGATACATTTGTCCATTTCCGTCTTCTTCTTCTCTTCTTCTTCTTCTTCTTCTTCTTCTTCTTCTTCTTCTTCTTCTCTTCGCAATTCTTCGCAATTCTTCTTCTTCTTCTTCGCGATTCTTCTTCGCAATTCTTCCTCGCAATATTCTCCTTCTTCTTCGCGATTCTTCTTCGCAATGCTTCTTTTGCAATTCTTCTTCGCAATTCTTGTTGTTGTTGTTGTTGTTGTGTTGTTGTTGTTGTTTCTTCTTCTTCTTCTTCTCTTCTTCTTCTTCTTCTTCTTCTTCTTCTTCTTCTTCTTCTTCTTCTTCTTCTTCTTGCAATTCTTCGCAATTCTTCGCAATTCTTCGCAATTCTTCTTCTTCTTCGCGATTCTTCTTCGCAATTCTTCCTCGCAATATTCTCCTTCTTCTTCGCGATTCTTCTTTGCAATTCTTCTTTGCAATTCTTCTTCGCAATTCTTCTTCGCAATTCTTGTTGTTGTTGTTGTTTGTTGTTGTTGTTGTTGTTTTCTTCTTCTTCTTCTTCTTCTTCTTTCTTCTTCTCTTCTTCTTTCTTCTTCTTTCTTCTTTCTTTCTTCTTCTTTCTTCGTCTTCTTCTCCTTGTTCTTCTTCTTCTTCTTCTTCTTCTTCTTCTTCTTCTTCTTCTTCTTCTTCTTCTTCTTCTTCTTCTTCTTCCTTCTTCTTCTTCGAATTCTTCTTCGCAATTCTTCTTCTTCTTCATTCTTCTCGCAATTCTTCTAATTCTTCTTCTTCTTCTTCGCAATTCTTCTTCGATTCTTCTTATCTTCTTCTTCTTCGCAATTCATCTTCTTCTTAATTCTTCTTCTTCGATTCTTCTTCTTCTTTCTTCTTCTTTTCTTCTTCTTCTTCTTCTCTTCTTCTTCTTCTTCTTCTTCTTCTTCTTCTTCTTCTTCTTCTTCTTCGCAATTCTTCTTCTTCTAGTGGTGCCAATGCTTTCCTCTAAATCAATCCCAGCCCTCTATGATGCAAAAAGCTACAACACAAACAGGAATCTAGAAAATCCTCCTTTCAGTTTTTCAGAGGCATTTCAAAAACGCAACAGACTGTCTTCTTTTTTTTTTCCCTTCTTTCTTTCTGTCTTTCAGTTGCAGTTGTTTGTTCATGTGAAACTGAGTGAAAATGGACTCTTGGGGGCTATGCTTTTTTGATGATGTTTTCCGTTTTTCTCCATTCCACCCCCCCCCCCCCCCCCCCCACTCCCCCCTTCCCCATGTTCTTTTCATGTAAGGGGCGGAATAGCCTAGTGATTAAAACTCATGATCTGACGGTGGTACAGTTGAAGGGGCAGGTTTGGGTCTCCTCTCAGTTTTAATACCGGAGTTTAGATTGGTACCTTAAAAGTCTTTTGGAGAGAGGACTTTTCGTCTGGAGTTAATGTCAGTGCTGACTCCAGTCCCCTCAAAAGTCCTTCAGATGAGACTATAAACCAAGGTCCCGTGTTCGAACGCACGCAGAACAATTATGCGCACATGTTAAAACCCGTTTTGCTTTTCGGAACAGTAGGCCGTTGTGTGCCGGTAGGAAGGGATGACAGAAAATTTCAAACTGTATGCACATGGAGACTGGATGTAAAAAAAAAAAAAGGGCATAAGTGATTATCATTTTTTCCCTCAAAATAAAAGAATATAAACCGAAGTTCAATCCGCCTACGCACATAAAACATCTTGTGTGCATGTCAAAACTCGTCTCACTTTTTTTGTAGGAGAGTAGGCCAGCTATGGCTGACTGCATGAAGGACATAAACATACCCAGCATGCACCCTGTCACCTACAGAAGGTTGGGCTTCGCCAAGTTCAAACTGTTCCTGCCCGACACACGATCTTCAATTTTCAATGTAGTGTGGCAACATCTCCTCCAGGAGTTTAAGGAGAAGACCAGTATTTTTCGAGGAAGGGGGCGGGGGGGAGTGGGGGGGGGAGGCAAGTGGTCAGAGCTCTATGTTTTTGATCTGACACCCCAGGATCGATCCTGGATTGCAGCTAACACTGAGGGATTTTTCCCCCTGGAGTTAACACCAGTGCCGCCGACTCCACTCTACCAAAAGTCCTTCGGACAAAATTATAAACCGAGGTCCCGGGTGCGAACATAATTCTGCAGAAAATATTGTGTGCATGGCCACATTCACCCTGCCATTTGAAACTGTAGGCCATTTGTATCGGTATGAACGGAGGATAGTTTTTTGACGCATCTGAATGGCGTGATGATGTTTAGACATTAGTCCCCAGTCGGAATACGGTCGGGAAAATATTTAATATGTCACATTCACGAAAGTTTAACCATCATTATAGTGAACTTCAGGTTATGTCACTTAGTCGTAAATGAGAACAACAAGAATCACTTTCCGTTTCGTTGAAGTTTTTTTTTTCATTTCTTACCTGTTTGATACAATTTCAAAGTAATCCTTAGGCGTTATCTCTTTTGTCTGATCGTTGTAGGTTCACGATCGATATCAACAGACAAATCGAACTTTATGTCACTTCAAAAGTCATATGATGAAATGATCTAAGCCAAATTTATATTGAAGTAAGATGTCACAAAGCCACAATGTTAAGGTTTCAACAGAACAATTAGTAAACTATGAAAAGTCCTGTCATAATCTACGTACACACCTTGTGACTACCATTGGCTTGACAGTGTTAGCACTATCTGATTTATTCCTTCGTAGTGAGACGCTTCTTTTTTGTTTGTAACTTGAATCTCGCGCGGAGAAATATTCCTCAACAATAAACCATTTGGGGATATTTATCTGTCAAATAAGCGCGTAACTGGCTTAGGACTTGCACTTTTTAGCAAAACAAGTACATTTGAACAATGCTAATGTAAAAAAGGCCGATTTTTAAAAGTTTGTTTCCTATGTTTTGTCCACCCTTTTTGAAGGTTTTTCACCCTTCAAGTCTGCAATTTCAAAACATCAACAACGATTTCCTAAACAGAAACAAAAAAACAGCATGTATTCCCCAAATTTCTGAATTACAGGTTCGCCACATCAATTTCTACCACAGGACCTCTGCCAGAGATGACTGTTTATCTTATCTCCAGTTTGTGACTCTGTTATTTCCCAAAAAAACGATACAAAGGTAGCCCCGCGGTTAGAACACCACATTCATGATCAGGGGTACTGCTGTGAGCCCTGGTTCGAGTCGTCATAGAGCTGTACAGCTGAGGATATGAACCACCCTTCCTCTCCCCCCTCTCCACATCCCAGCCCCCAGAATTGATATTGTATTTGATCTGCTCTACCTTGCTTTGGATAAGAAGTAATATAACCTGAGAGCTTCTATACCAACGCACGCATAAAAGCATTTTTAGAAGAAAAAAAAATTGAATATCATTCGTATCTCAGGAAACAAATCATTAATCATGCCTGGTGGTATGGATGACGTCACTATCACCAGCTTGAGATCGTTATGTCCATTAATATTCTACAAGAAGACCTCTAGAATTTCAGTTTGCTTAGTTCTACGACAAGTACTTTACGATGATAAGAAATTGCAAGATAAATTCATCGTTTCATACTCGTTTTAAACTTGAGAAACAAGTGACTATTGGCAGACAGTGTGTTGAAAAGTCTTACAATTTTTATCATTTCTTGAATACTTAATTCTGTCCATTTAGTTCCCCTCTCACGCATAATGTCTGAAGATTTTCTACGTAATAGCAAAGCAAATAGATAAAAGAAAACTGTGAAATTAGGTGTTCATTGATCACAAAATAAATAGTTATGTAAATTGAAAAAATAGAGCATTACTGCTACTGCTGCTGTTGCTGTTACTACTACTACTACACTACTACTACTACTACTACTACTACTACTACTACTACTACTACTACTACTACTACTAACTACTACTACTGCTGCTGCTGCTGCTGCTGCTGCTGCTGCTGCTGCTGCTGCTGCTGCTACTCCTCCCACGACTGGAACTTATACAGCACTACTCCTGCTCTTAATCTACTACTAATACTACTGATACAGGCATCAATACAGCCAAGGATGATATTTAGCTTTTTATATCAACTCTAAAGATTAAGATTCGAACACAGTGAGGAAGAAGAAAAATAAAACCAGGATCCAAATTTAACAAAGATGAGAAACAAGTTTCC
>CM060339.1:28414965-28419965 GCA_030674155.1 Stramonita haemastoma
TGTCAGGTTTCAATAGAGCCAAATCTTTGATATAGCAAAAACAGCGATAGACACACATACGCAGAAGCCTTATTTTGCAGTGTTTTAGGATATAAAAGAACAAACTAAATCCCAATATCCTATTTAAAAGAAAGATAATTTGTCCATTTCCGTCTTCCAATGCTTTTCTTTTTTTTTTCTTCTTTTTTTTGTTCTTGTTCTTGTTCTTGTTTTTCTTCTTCTTTTTCTTCTTTTTCTTCTTCTTCTTCTTTTCTTCTTCTTCTTCTTCTTCTTTTCTTCTTCTTCATTCTTTTTTTTGCATTTTTTTTCTTCGAAAAATTTTCTCCTTTTCTTCGCGTTTCTTCGCAATTCTTCTTTGAAATTTCTTCTTCAAAATTCTTCTTCGAAAATTTTGTTTTGTTATTGTTTTGTTGTTGTTTTTGTTTGTTGTTGTTGTTGTTCTTCTTCTTTTCTTCTTCTTTTCTTCTTCTTCTTCTTCTTCTTTTTTTTCTTTTCTTCTTCTTTCTTCTTCTTTTTTCTTTTCGCAATTTTCTTCTCTTCGCAATTTTTCTTTTCTTCGCAATTTTCTTTTTTCTTCTTTTTCTTCTTTTTTCTTTTCTTTTTTCTTCTTTTTTCCTTCTTCTTCTTCTTTTTCTTCTTCGCAATTCTTGAGTGAGTAAGTGCCAATGTTTTCCCTTAATAAATTCACCCTCTATGTGCAAAAAGTAAACACAAACGGAAACTAAAAAATCCTCCTTTCAGTTTTTCGAGGCATTTAAAAAAAGCAACAGGATGTCTTCTTATTTTTTCCTTTTTCTTTTGTTTTTCTTTGCAGTTGTTTGTTCATGTGAAACGAGTGAAAATGGCTCTTGGGGGCTTGTTTTGATGATGTTTTCCGTTTTTCCCCATTCCCACCCCCCCCCCCCCCCCCTTTTTCTTTTCATGTAAGGGGCGGAAGGATGCTTGTGGTTAAAAGGGGGCAGGTTGGGTTCCTTCTCAGTGTTGATACCGGTTTTAGATTGTGCTGCTTAAAAGTCTTCTGGAGAGAGGGACTATTCGTCTGGAGGGTTAACATTTAGTGCTGACTCCCTTCCAAAATCCTCTAGATGAAAACTATAAACCGAGGGGTACCGTTTTTGGAACAAAACGCAGAACAATTTGTGCAATTTTTAAACCCGTTTTGCTTTTCGGAGAGTGGGCCATTGTGTCCCGGTGGGAATGGATGGCCAAAATTTTTATAAAACTGCATGCCAAAGAGGACTGGAAGTAAAAATAAAAATTAAAAAAGGACTAAGTGATTATTTTTTATCCTCCAAAATTAACAGAATATAAACCAGAAGTCCCCGTACGCATTACGCACATAAAACTTTCTTGTGCATGTCAAAACCCGTCTCACTTTTTTGTAGGAGAGTAAGTCAGCATGGCCGACTGCATGATGGATCTGAACGTACCCAGCAGGGCACCCTGTCACCTACAGAAGGTTGGGCTTCGCCAAGTTCAAACTGTTCCTGCCGACACACGATCTGCAATATTCAATGCAGTGTGGCAACAATTCCTCTAGGAGTTCAGGGAGAAGACCAGTATTTTTCGAGGAAGGGGGGGTGGGAGGAGGAAAGTGGTCAGAGCTCTGTGCTTATGATCTGACAGCCCAGGATCGATCCCAGATTGCAGCCACTAGCGAGGGGATTTTCCCCTGGAGTTAACACCAGGACCGCCGACTCCGCTCTACCAAAAGTGCGTCGGACAAGATTATAAACCGAGGTCCTGGTGCAAACATAATTCTGGAGAAAATAATTATTATGTACATGGCCTCATCCACCCTACCGTTTGAAACTGTTGGACATTTGTATCGGTATGAACGGAGGATAGTTCTGATGCATCTAAATAGCGTGATGATGTTTAGACATTATTCCCAGTCGGAATAGGGTCGGGAATAAAAATTAATATGATTACATTTGCGAAAGTCTCACGATGGGTGAACTTCAGAGCTCCAACCGAGAAACGAAAAGGAGTTATAAAATTCTTTATTCCCTGCATTGTAGCCATGAGTAGCTTCAGAATCACTAGCTTCAGGTTATGTCACTTAGTCGTAAATGAGAACAAGAGTCACGTTCCGTTTCGTTGACGTTTTGTTGTGTTTCTAATCTGTTTGATACAATTTCAAAGTAATACTTAGGCGTTGTCTCTTTTGTCTGATCGTTGTAGCTTTATGATCGATATCAATAGACAAATCAAACTTTATTTCACTTTAAAAGTCATATGATCAGATAGTTTAAGCCAAATGGGTATTGAAGAAAGGTGTCCCAGAACCACAATATTAAGGTTTTAACAGAACAATTAATAAACTATTAATAATCCTGTCATAATCTACGCACACACATTGTGATTACCATTGGATTGACAGTGTCAACAATAATTATCTGATTTATTCCTTCGTAGTGAGACGCTTCTCTTTTCTTTGTAACTTGAATCTAGCGCAGAGAAATATTACTCAACAATAAAATACGATACACTCCAAACCATTTGGGGATATTTATCTGTCAAATAAATATGTAACTGGTTTAGGACTTACACTTAACAAAGCAGTACATTTGAACAATGATGATTTAAAAGGCTGAGTTTTTTTTGTTTTTTTCCTATGTTTTATTGAAATGCAATGTATTTAAAAGATACCACCCTTTTTGAAGGTTTTTCACCTTTTGAAGTCTGCAGTTTCAAAACATCAACAACGGTTTCCTAAACAGAAACCTAAAAACCCAACATGTATTCCCCACATTTCTAAAATACAAATTTGCCCCATCAATGTCTACATCGGGACCTCTGCCAAAGATGACTGTATTTCTTAACTCCAGTTTGTGGCTGTATTGATACCCTAAAAAACGATACCATGTTAACCCCGTGGTTAAAACATTACATTCATGATCGTGGGTACTCCAGTGAGCCCGGGCTCGAGTTGTTATAGAGCTGTACAGCTAAGAATATGAACCACCCTACTTCCTCCTCACTCTCTGCATCCCAGCTCCCAGAATTTATATTGTTTTTGAATATACTCCCTTGCTTTGGATAAGAAGAAATATAACCTGAGAGCTTCTATACCAACGCACGCATAAAAGCATTTCTAGAAATGTTTTTTTTAAAATCTCATTCATATCACAGGAAAGAGTTCATTAATAATGCCTGGTGGTAATGATGACGTCACTATAACCAACTTGAGATCATTATGTCCATTAACATTCTACAAGAAGACCGCTAGATTTTTAGTTTGCCTAGTTCTACAACAAGTGCTTTACGATGACATCAAATTGCAAGATAAATTCATCGTTTCATATTCGTTTCAAACTTGAGAAACAAGTGACTATAGGCAGACAGTGTTTAAAAGTCTCACAATTATTATCATTAATTTCTTGAATACTTAATTTTGTCATTTTGCTCCCCTCTCACGCATAATGTCTGATGGTTTTCTACGTAATAGCAAAGCAAATACACAAAAGAAAACTATGAACTTAGGTGTTCATCGATCACAAAATAAATATGCAGATAGTTATGTAAATTGAAAAAAGAGCACTACTACTACTACTACTACTACTACTACTACTACTACTACTACTACTACTAACTACTACTACTATACTACTACTACTACTGCTGCTGCTGCTGCTGCTGCTGCTGCTGCTGCTGCTGCTGCTGCTGCTACTACTACTACTACTACTACTACTACTACTACTATACTACTCTGCTGCTGCTGCTGCTGCTGCTGCTGCTGCTACTGCTTCTTCTACTATCTACTACTACTACTACTACTACTACTACTACTACTACTACTACTACTACTACTACTACTACTACTACTACTGCTGCTGCTGCTGCTGCTACTACTAACTACTACTATACTACTACTACTACTACTACTACTACTACTACTACTACTATTGCTTCTACTGCTTATACTGCTACTTCTACTGCTACTGCTTCTACTGCTACTCCTCCCACTTACTACTGGAACTTATACAGCGCTACTCCTGCTCTTAATCTACTACTAATACTCCTGATATAGACATCAATACAGCCGAAAATGTTCTTTAACTTTTTTTTTAATATCAACTCTGAAGAATAAAATTTAAACACAGGGAGGAAGAAAATACCCCAGCAACCATATTTAACAAAGATGAAAAACAAGTTTCCACTACCACACAATACATCAGTACTATACCACCACCAATAGCAACAACAAAAACCACCACAACTCTACACACTACACACACAAAAAACCCTACCCACACACAAAAAACTACATCCATTAGTTATGATGACGTCTCTCATGGATGACGTCTCTGTCTCTCTCTCTGTCTCTCTGTCTCTGTCTCTCTGTCTCTGTCTCTGTCTCTGTCTCTCTCTCTCTCTCTCTCTCTCTCTCTCTCTCTCTCTCTCTCTCTCTCTCTCTCTCTCTCTCTCTCTCTCTCTCTCTCTCTCTTATAAGAGCCCCCAACCCCCCCCACCCCCCCCCGCCACACACACACACACACACACACCTAACATCTCTCAACTCTCGAAACCAATTTCTATATAAAAAAAAGAACACCAGACAAACTTCAAAGCAAGAATCGACCTGAACGCAGTACTACTTCTACAACAACACAACAACAACAACGACTACTACGACGACACTACACTACACACCAGAACACGAGAGAGAGAAACACTCTCCCACAGAATCACCACTCCTACTCCTACTTCTTTTCTGCCTACCACCACTGTCACCACACCAGCAGCTACAACTCTACAACCTCCTATACAGTCGATACCGAAGTCTCTCTCTCTCTCTCTCTCTCTCTCTTGGCTCTATCTCTCTCTTTCTCTTCTCTCTCTCTCTCTTTCTCTCTCGCCTAGCCTATCTATCACCAGCAAGCGCTGCGACGCCACCGTCCCTCTCTCTCTTTCTGTGTCTCTCTTTTGCTGCCACTACCGTACCACACACAACAGCAGCAGCAGCAACGACAGCAACAGCGGCAGCAACAGCAGCA
>CM060339.1:28442833-28445333 GCA_030674155.1 Stramonita haemastoma
ACTGCCCACCTCCTTAAGTGAGGATTAGACACGAACACTGGCATGTGAGTGAGGACGAACTTGAGAGTAAGAGAGAGATAGCCCTAGGTCCTATGCATTGGGCAGAGTAGTAAGTGGCATTGGAAGGGGGAGAAAGGAGAGTGATTGAGGGAGGGTGGTGGTGGTGGTGGTGGTGGTGGTGGTGGTGGTGGTGTGGGTGGTAGTGGTGGTGGTGGTGGTGGAGGGTGGGGGACTGATGGAGAATGTCCACTTATCTTGGAAGCTGGGGAAATTCTGTAGGGTAAACTCTTGGTGTTAAAAGATCTGCATGCATGTTTGTTTGTTTTTTCTCCCCCAGAGCAGATTGAAATAAGTGGAGTTTTGAGGTAAAGAAAAAGTCATATGTATATATATATATATATATATATATATATATATATATGTATGTATATAATTATATATGATATATATATATATATATATATATATATATATATATATATATATTATATATAATATACATAACATATTTTTATTTTATATATTTGAAAGTCAGTACGCCAAACAACATGACACCCTAACCTCACTGCAGGACACTACCACACAAACCTTTTGAAAAATGTCTACGTGTGGAGCATGCTATTTTTTCAATGCAAATCATACTAGTAATACATACATTCCACCATATGACACCACACAACACTAAACATGCACCACAGGCACCCGCACCATATCACTCAACACCCCATCACACCACACCATACAACTCAACACCACACCACAACAGACCACACTAAACACATACATAAACACACACATTACCACCACCATCCCTCTACTTAACTCCACAACACACCCCACCATATCAAACCACACCACACCACACCATGCGACATCACACCACAACCACACCTACACCACACCACACCATGCGGCATTACACAACACACACATCCACCACCATACCACATCCACACACCCACATCAAACCATCACACCATACCACATGCACACCACACCACAACCACACCACACCGCCACACACCCACCCACCACACTGCACCACACAAAACCACACCACACCACACCACACCAAATTCACACATCCACAACCATCACACACCACGACACACACCCACACCACATGTCACCACACCACACCACACCACCACCCACACACCACACACACCACACACACACACACACCACACACACACACACACACCACACACCACCACCATCACCACCACACCACCACCACACACCATCCCACTATACATCCTAAACCTAGACCAAACCTAGCAAAACAAGCGGTTCAGGGTTGGGGGTGCAGTGGGGTCTGGAACGCGCTCAAGAAAGTAATCATCCTTATTGCCTGGGTCGGGGCAGAAGATGAAGGAGAGTGTCTCTGTAATCGTCAGATCTACTATTAATCTCCTTAATCCTCCTAGAAGCTCGAGGTGGTCTGCCAATATTGCCAAACCATCCATCACAAGAGGAGGAGGGGGAGGGGCGGGGGAGGTGCCTTAAGCAAGGAGAGGCTGCAGAGGGTTCCTTAGTGGTTGGGTGGTGGTGGTGGTGTGTGGTGTGTTTCTACGTCACGTGTTAACTTTAATGCGTCCTAGTTTATTTCACGTTTGACAGAGAAATGTGACGCACTGTTTTGGCCTTATTATATATATTATATATGTATAACATAATTATATATATAATAATATATATATGATAATATTCTACTCTCTTCTTCTCTTCTCTCATTCTCTCTCATCTCTCTCATCTCTCTCTGACAGGTCTCGCACTATCTCTGACTTCAGATAGAAATAATATATAATAAAGAGGTAAATGTCATAGATATAGAGAAAAATAGATCTAAATTACATCAACAAAACACGTTTTATTTGAAGTAATGGGTTTTATGAATTTTCTAAGGTTTTATAGATTCCAATTATGGGGTGTGTGTGTGTGGTGCGTGCGTGGTGCGTGCTGTGGTGTGTGTGTGTGTGTGTGTGTGTGTGTGTGTGTGTGTGTGTGTGTGTGGTGTGTGTGTGTGTGTTGTGTTTGTGTGTGTGTGCTGCTTAAAAGGAAGTGAGTGAATGCTAAACAAACAGCAATCGTTTGACATCCACACAGCTTACCCTAACAAGGTGTTAAGTATATCAGTAATTCTTCAAGAAAGAATCACATTGATTTCACACAAAATAATGTTTCTGGGTCTCAGGAACCTTTTCCAAGTAACATTTGCTCTTCTTTGCCTCTTACACACGTATAATATCTTATCTGACACCACTTTTATCATGAAAATTTTCCATGTAAGAAAAAGTCCCCAAAACATACAAACAAAGCAACTGACAGTCAAGGTAAGTAACTTTTTCAAAGGATATTAACTGGGCTGGCAGCATGAATACCTTCCCTTGCATGGAACACGATTAGGTATTTTATTTTAGTGTTGTATTGATAGTCACCACGCAGTATCTATTTTCTGTCTATATTTCCTTGAAAGAGTGAAGAGAGATATTTTCGT
>CM060339.1:28450333-28460333 GCA_030674155.1 Stramonita haemastoma
AATCCCCGAAACAAGCAACGCTTTATTGATCTGCTCAGCTGTGAGCTGCAGAACATAATTATGTGCATGGCCACATATTGTGAAGGTGATGCTGATTGCATGATAG
Organism: Stramonita haemastoma; assembly: GCA_030674155.1. Classification (NCBI taxonomy): domain Eukaryota; kingdom Metazoa; phylum Mollusca; class Gastropoda; order Neogastropoda; family Muricidae; genus Stramonita; species Stramonita haemastoma. Next base: position 28,450,440 of record CM060339.1, read on the forward strand.
TTGCTGAAGCCTTGGAATGCGCAAAAGCAAGGTCACTGATATTTTTGGGGATGACACTGATCTCTTGATTCTCTTGATTCACCATGCCAGTAGAGGTTCTAAGGATATATTTCTGCAACAAAGTAAAAAGGTCAGAGAAAAACCCAGCAAATGCTGGAACATCAAGCATGTGCAGCTGTCTCTTGGAAAATTGTGCCACATTCTGCCCGTCAATCATGCAGTGACAGGATGTGACACAACCTCTCGTGCTTTTGGTATTGGGAAACGAACAGGCCTGCGGAAATTTCAGAATTCAGAACATTTGTGCAAGCTGGCCAAGGTGTTCATGGAAGACAAAGAAGACCATGGAGTTGCTGATGCTGGTCAACAGATTCTGATGTGTCTTATGATGGAAAGTCTGGGTCTACTCTTGACAGTCTCAGATACCAATGCTTTTGCTCGAAAGTGGCAGTGGGAACAACGTTTCTTCAAGTTCATGCCCTATCGCCAACTTCTGCTGCTGCCAGGTATCACAGTCAGCGAGTGTATTTGCAGGTCAGCAGTGGATTGGAAATAATAACCTGCGGCCTGAAGACTGGGGTGGAAGAGCATAGACAACCAACTTGTCCCCATCACCACAAACTTGCCACCTGCCCCCACGAAGCTTCTTGAGTCATCCGCTGTAACTGTAAAGCTGACTGTGATACGAGGAGGTGCACATGCAGGAAGCATGGACTTGACTGCTCTCCTGCTTGTGGTGATTGTCACCGGCTTCAATGCTACAATTCTGTTGGAGACCCTCTCGAAAAGGAAGAAGCTTTTGAAGCAAACAGTCGTGTTCACGTGTGGCGTTCGCTGACCCTGTTTTGCGAACTTTGGCTTCCAAAGGAAAAAAATTGTGTGGTGACCTTGACCTTGACATGACTTTGACTAAAAGGTTTAGGACATAATTAATAATTGAGCATTGATTCTTACAAAAAGCTGACATATCTAAAGGTGAACAACATTAAAAGATTAGTGTTTCGGCCCAGAAAAAACACTGTTAGGTTCATGTGACCTTGACCTTAGTGTGATCTTGACCTTCATAATTTCGACAATGATGTGCCATTGATTTTTATAAACACTTGGACCAAACTAAATAACAAAACTGCAGAAAGGTAAGCAAAATGCTTTTTGTTTCAACTACATACATATGCACAGCACATGAATATACATTACATAATAAACCCCTTATAAATTGCATATTTCTCGTAAGATTCGCTTAGGTTTTCGCAATTTGTTTGTCTACCATAGTATTACATATCTGTGAAGAAAAACAAACTTTTTTGCAAATTTTTTTTAGGTTAAGGTACTTTTCGTCGTAGATTTACTGAACTAGACAGATAGACTTACAGGTAGGCAGACAAACTGTCTGTCTGTCTGTCTGTCTGTGTGGGTGCGAGGGAGCTGAAAGCAGACGAGAGGAAGTCTTCTTCGATATCCATTCTGAGCCGATTAGCTCTCCTAGCCCTAAACATAACGACGACTGTGTGGGCGTGTGAGCACTAAACCACACACACACACACACACACACACACACCACACACACAACACCACCACGCGCGCGCGTGCGCACGCACGCATGCACACACACACACGCAAGCACGCATACCGCACACACACACACACACACACACACACCACACACACACAACACACACACGCGCGCGCGCGCGCGCGCGCGCACGCACACTCACACACACACACACATCACAAAGTAAAGCTGCATGTATACTTTTAGGCCTATGTATATGCGTAGTATCTGTGTGTGTGTGTGTGTGTGTGTGTGTGTGTGTGTGTGTGTGTGTGTGTGTGTGTGTGTGTGTGTGTGTTCTCTCTCTCTCTCTCTCTCTCTCTCTCTCTCTCTCTCTCTCTCTCTTCTCTCTCTCTCTCTCCACCCATCTCTCCACACACCCACACACACACCCCACACACACACACACACACACACACACACACACACCACACACACACACACACACAACACACATACACACACATTGCGACTGGCAATTTGACGACCCGATTCGAGTCGGTCGAGGAGATTTTTCTCCTGGAGTTAACATCAGTGCTGACTCCACTCTCCCAAAAGTCCTTCGGATGAGACTTTAAACCGAGGCCCCGTGTGCGAACGCACGCAGAACATCTTCGCACACGTTAAATCTTGTTCCGCTTTTCGTAAGAGTAGGCCATCGTGTGCCGGTGGAACAGATGACATTTTGCAAAACTGTTACACACGGGGGACTGGATGAAAAAAAGCACAAGAGTGCTTATTCCATTATCCTCGATATAAAAGAAAAAATCAAATCCAAATCAAATCAAATCAAATCAAATCTCATCTCTCATCTCTTCTCTCTCTCTCTCTCTCTCTTCTCTCTCTCTCTCTCTCTCTCTCTCTCTCTCTCTCTCTCTCTCTCTCTCTCTCTCTCTCTCTCTTCTCTACTATCTTTTCACTTACACTTTATTTCTTCTTCTGTCCGTCATGTCATGTCACCTTCACTCTCTCAGTAGACAGTCCTTGGAACAATCAGTAACGTGGACAATTCAACCACAAGGAATGGCAAAAGGGGCCGCTTGTCTTGATTATAGGTGATGCTCCACCACATAAAGAGTCGCTTTGACAAGAGGTCAATTTTTAGTTATTAACATGTTGTTAAACTGCAATAAAAATGGCTATAGAATACAAAAAAACGGATTGGAAAATCGGACAATGTGATCAAAAGTTGTCACAAATTGAAATGATAGACTGCAGGAAATGTCAAAATAGAAATTGACAAGTTAAGCATCATAATACGTGGTCACAATGAGGGCTTTTCTATTTTCAAAGCACCTTTAAAGACAAAAGGAAAAATTTCACCCACAAGGTAGAATAAGTACTACAGTTTCATAATCAATCAAAATATCAAAATCGAGAACCTCACCCCCACCTGTCTTTAATGGCTTCTAGCGGAAAAGTGGAATATGTGCTAAGCGACTCATTTCGTGGTGGAGCGCCATTTATTAGCTCTTGCTTAGTTTTATCTGCATCGCTTAAACTTTGCAAAAAGGACGGTGGCAGGATGGTTAAGACGTTCGCCTGCCAATATGTAAACCGTGAGTTTTGGGTTCGCACCAGCTCGCCTTTCTTCCAGTTTGAGGAAAAAATCGATGAATGTCAAAATCATTCGGATGAGACTATAAACCGATGGTCCCGTGTGCGAACGCACGCAGAACATTTTGCCACACACGTTAAAATCCCATCCGCCTTTCGCAAGAGCAGGCCATCGTGTGCCGGTAGGAGCTGATGACAAAATTATTATGAATAAAAACCAGATGCACACAGGTGTCGTGTTTAGACACCATCCCTGAGGGGAAAAAAATAATGGATAGGCGCTGCACTTGTGGGACGCTCCGGGAGAGCAGCCGAATTTCACGCAGAGAAATCTGCTGTGACATAAAGTGGTATAAAAAAGAATAAAAAAAATGGAAAAGAGACATAGAGGAAAAAGCGTAGCAAAACAAAGGGAGGGGTGGGTGGGTGGTATAGGGTGTTTTAAATGGGACAACTACAACACAACACAACACACAACACACACACACACACACACACACACACACACACACCACACTCACACACACACACACACACACACAAACGAGAGAGAGAGAGAGAGAGAGAGAGAGAGAGAGAGAGAGAGAGAGAGAGAGAGAGAGAGAGAGAGAGAGAGAGAGAGAGAGAGAGAGAGAGAGAGAGAGAGAAGGACAGACAGACAGACAGACAGACAGACAGACAGACAGACAGACAGACAGACAGACAGAAGACAGAGACAGACAGACAGACAGAGACAGACAGAGACAGAGAGAGAGAGAGAGAGGAGAGAGAGAGAACAAGAGCAGAAGACAGACAGACAGACAGACAGACAGACGACAGACAGAAGAGAGAGACAGAGACACAGACAGACAGACACAGACAAGACACAGACCAGAGGCAGAACAGAGTAGAACAGACAGACAGAATGATGACAGACAGATTATGCAGACAGAGGAATGGAAAAGCACGCTGTGGTTTCAGAGAAGTCGGTGACAGACGAGAGAGATGCAGATTGTAGAGAAGTCGAACTGTTCGCAGAGAAGACGAGATGGTAGACGAGAGGAGAGAGCGGAGAGAGCAGGAGTGTAGAGGGAGAAGAGGGAATATTCACACACCAGTACACAGACACAGACTAGAGAGAGCAAACAAACAGTAAATTGCAGACAGACAGATAGCCAGACAGGCAGGCAGGCAGGGACAGACAAAATCTGAATAATCCCGATAATAGTGCACTACTTTTCCAGCTTACAAGCCCTATAGCATTATGAAGATTTGTTGCCCCGAATAGAGGCTCCAGCCACTTCGATTGTCGATACGTTGACCGTCTGTTTGTCTGTCTGTCTGTCCATCTGCGTCTGTTGTCTGTTTCTGTGTCAGCTTTCTGTGTTAGTCTTCTATGTTCTGTCTGTCTGTCTGTCTGTCGGAGAGGGGGAGGCAGGACTGAAAGCAGACGCGTTGATGTCTTCATCGATATCCGTTCTGAGCAGAGTAGCTATTCTGGTTCTGAACACATTGACGAAATGCGTGCACGCTGGTCCGTGTGCATTCACACACACACACACACGTAATGCAGATACGCATATAATTATAACAGATCACACGCAATCACATAAATCACACAAACACACATACACACACGTGCGTGCGCGAGCAAGCACACACTTATACTTACACTCACACATACTCACAGTCACACACATACACACACGCATACCTACACGCACACACAACACACACATGTGCACACAAAGACATACACACACCACACACACAACACACACATAACACGCACAGAGAGAGAGAGAGAGAGAGAGAGAGAGGAGAGAGGAGAGGAGAGAGAGAGAGAGAGAGAGAGAGAGAGAGAGAGAGAGAGAGAGAGAGAGAGAGAGAGAGAGAGAAGACGAGAAGACAGACAGACAGACAGACAGACAGACAGACAGACAGACAGACAGACAGACAGACAGACAGACAGACAGACAGACAGAGCAACGACCCACACACAACACACACACACAAACACACACCACACACACATCAAAACACACAACACACACACACACACACACAAACAACACACACACACACACATCAACAAAACACACACATCACACACACACACAACACACACACACCAAAAGGCAATCAGATAGACAGGCAGACAAACAAGACAGACTAAAACACAACAAGGCAAACAAACGACAGAGAGACAGACAGGCAGACAGATAAACACGACAGATATAGACGGAGACAAACACACAGTTTAGACAGACAGACAGACAGACAGACAGACAGACAGACAGACAGACAGACAGACAGCGACGACGACAGACAGACAGACAGAAGACAGACAGACAATCGCGATAAAAACCACTATCCCGGACAGTATCATGAAAATGTGTGGCCCTTAAGAGATCCTCGGCCGCTTCAAATATCGATATTGTTTGTTTGTTTGTGTGTTGTGTTGTGTGTGTGTTGTGTGTGTGTGTGTGTGTGTGGTGTGTGTGTTGTGTGTGTGGTGTGTGTGTGCTGGTGTGTGTGTGTGTGTGTGTGTGGTGTGTGTGTGTGTGGTGTGGGGGAGGGGTTGTTAAAAGAGAGGAGATGATACCGGCTTCAATATCCATTCTGAGTGGTCAATATTTTGTGCCAACACTGTATAACAAATCCCCCAGTGTGGAACGATAATAGAAACATATAATAAACAGATAAAGACACACACAGACACAGACACATGCAGACACAGGCACACGCAGACAGACAGAGACACACTTGCATGTACACACATGCATACTCTCATGCGCGACACACACATGCGAGCGAGCAAGTATGCACACATGCACACACATACACAAACACGATTCACGCCGTGTGCACACACACACACACATGTTCACCGCCCTGCACAACACACACACACACACACACACACACACACACACCACACACACACACATACACCACACAACACACACACACACCACACACAACACACAAACATACACACACAAACGCACACACCACACACACACGCGCGTTCTGCAATTATAACTTATAACTTGTGTAAATTGTGTGGATTTTCTGCAAATCTGGATTGTCAAGAAAAGATCGAAAATATAGAGAAAACATGAGTTGAGCTTTGAACACAACACTCCAGATCTGGATCACCTACAACATCATTATGTTAGCGCAACCACTTAGGTTAAGGAGGTAAAAACATCTATTAATAATCTCTTGACAAGAAAAAGCAGTAGGACTTGATGGAATTTCTAACGAATTGTTACGTCATCTTCCTCCTAATTGGGTCAACTTTTTATATTTTTTTTCCCCAAAAGTGTTGGGCTGAAGGTCAGCTTCCACTTATTTGGAAACAGTCTATTGTTTGTTCCAGTTCATAAGAAAGGAAAACCAAGAACAGATAAAAACAGCTACAGACTAGTAGCACTGACATCTCATATTGTAAACTCATGGAAAGGATTGTTTTAAGACGGCTTATTTATTTTTGTAAAAAACAGAAGATCATTCCTATAAATGAAGCTGGATTTAGAAAAGGTCGATCAGCTATGAACATTTAATAAAGCTCACACACAAGTCAAGCAACAGTTTGCCGGGACGTAAAAGCATTCTTGCAACGTTCTTTGATGTTAGAAAAACATATGAACAAGTATGGCATAACCGTCTTTTACATAAATTAGAAATGGAATTTCAGGATGTATGTTTAATTTCATCAAACATTTTCTGGCAGATATAGATGAGGGACGTAGTCAAATGCAAGAACTCTGAAATGGGGTCTACCCCAAGGGTCAGTAATTGCTCCTATCTTATTTAATATTCTAATAGCTGATTTAACAAACATGTTATCAAACGATTCAATTTTAGTTCAGTATGCTGACAATATTTGTTTATGGATGAAGGTGACATTAAAAAGAAAAACTCCACTCCGAACGGTAAGACTATATTAAGAAACTTCACCAGTGTGAACTGAATAAAATCAGCTCATTTATGACAGAAAATGGTCTTAGTTTGTCACTTGAAAAAACAAACATGATGCTTTTTAATTCGGTTATGACTCTGAAAAAGTCCCTCGGTTTACAATAGATGATTTTAAATTACAATACACCCAACATGTTAAATTTCTGGGTGTTATTCTGACCACTAAATTGTCTTGGTATAACCACATCAGCTATATCTAAATAAAGCAAGGAAGAGTTTAAAATTTTCTAAAAATTGTATGTAAACAGCCTGGGGGCAAGACAAAAAATTACTTACATCTTAGCTCATCTTTAGTGCCTCAAGATTAAACATATGGACAAGAGGTGTTTTTCTGTGCACCCCCACCCTCAATATGTTGGCCACTGGAGAGGTTGAGGTCTCTGACGCCTTGCTTCCCTACCACATAGGTCAGGGAATACCTTTACCTTTCACCTTTCGGCCTGGTAGGGTAGTGCTCTTTCGAATGCCGACTGCACAGGACAGACTCAATCAGAGAGAATAGAGAGAGAGAGAGAGAGAGAGAGAGAGAGAGAGAGAGAGAGAGAGAGGAGAGAGATGGCAGAGAAGGCCTGGACCTAGTTATCAACTAACAGTGTTCATGCGGAATACGCAAACATGGCCAGAACAAGAAGCATGGGAGGCGTCCAAATTCAACGCAAGCAACATCTGTGAAGGCTGCATCCAAAACTAAGTCAACGATCAACAGTACGGAGAGAGAAAACCATCAGATCAGGGGCATCGACAACGGCTGTGAAAATGGAAGCCAAACACACTGGTAGCAGAGATCTGGAGCTACCGCAAACAGAGAAACCCATCAGCTCAACCAGTCCTACTGTTCTTCATGAAAACTCCACCATTGCAGCCCTTACAAACAAAATGAAGAACTTGGTTGGAATAATTTCAAAATTATGAGCACGGATTTCGTTGCTAGAAACAACGGTGCAAGAGCAGAAAACATCTTCAAACAGTGCAAAGGGAAGCGACTTCATCTTTAAAACAGGTCAGTGTGGATGCGTGCACACAAACGAACATACAGGACACGCTTTTACTTATGCTGAAGCGCTCAAACAAAAACGTGCGCCAGCAAACTCCAGATTCATTCAAAAATAAATACCAAAAAAACGACAATCATAAGGTCGAAAATAGAATCCCAGCAAGGAAAGAAAAAGACAGACGTCATGCAGCATACCCAACATGACGTCCTCAAAACAAATGACGTGGAGCTTCCTTTTCACCAAGAATCTGTACAGCACTCAAATCAACAACACCAGGACCTGCCTGTCTGGGTTATCATTCAAGATTCTGGGCTCAATGGTGTGGACAGGAGAAGACTTGGCCGATCATATTATGGAATCAAGGCCTTCACTAACAAGTGCTACACCATAGACAGATTGAGGACGTTTGTTGCATGTACTAGATTGAGCCAGCCCCCAGATGCCATCCTGATTCATCAATGATCTGAAGACAAAGATGCACCAAGCACCAGTGAATCCCTCTTGGCCAGCATTAACAATATCACCCAAGACTACCTCAAACAAAGGTGATCATCAGTAAAGTAGCCCCAACAGCAGATACTCAACTGGAACTAAACAGAAATCTGTTCAATGCCTTAATCTCAACAGATCTATTGGAGAACACTCAGATATCCCTCGTGTCCACGACAATTTGAACACCAGTATTGATTTCGTAAGGGAAGACAAACTACACCCAACTCGAAAAGGAGCTTCTGTTCCCTAGTGGTCAGAACATTGCGCTGCAATTTGACGACCCGGGTTTGAGTCCGGTCGAGGAGATTTTTTTCTGGAGTTAACATCAGTGCTGACTCCACTTTCCCCAAAAGTCCTTCGGATGAACTTTTAAACCGAGGCCCCGTGTGCGAACGCACGCAGAACATCATGCGCACACGTTAAATCCTGTTCCGCTTTTTCGTAAGAGTAGGTCATCGTGTGCCGGTGGGAACAGATGACAATATTTCAAAAACTGTATACACACGGGGACTGGATGAAAAAAAAGCACATGATTGCTTATTCTGTTATCATCGATATAAAAGAATAGATCTCTTGTCTGTCTGTCTGTCTGTCTGTCTGTCTGCTGTCTGTCTTCTGTCTTCTCTGTCTGTCTGTCTGTCTGTCTCTCTCTCTTCTCTCTCTCTCTCTCTCTCTCTTCTCCTCTCTCTCTCTCTTTTTCTCTGTGTGATGTGTCTCGCCCCCCTCTCTCTCTCTCTCTCTCCTCCTCCTCTCCTCTCTCTCTCTCTCTATCTCTATCTCTCTCACACAGAACCATAAAGCTAACACATACACACCCTTTCATATCATTTTCTAAAGATGGAGAGAAAGACAGACAGACCGACAAAAACAGAAAGAAAACATGCCAACCGACAATATGACAGAAAACCACTCTCCCCTACAGTATGATGAAGATATGTTGCCCCTAGAGAGCCAGAACCTCTTCGAATATCGATATGTTGTCTGTGTGTTAGTCAGTTTGTGTAGGGGAGGGGGGAGGGGGGGAGGAAAGAGAGTCTAGGGATGCAGATGAGCTTCCTATTCAATATCCATTCTGAGTGGTATCTGTGCAAACACTACCGACAAAATTATATGTGGTGTGATGAAGAATATATAGAAACGCAGATACAGACAGACACAGACAAATACACATACAGACAAAAATACATACACATAGCGCGAATACACACACAGACGCGTGCGCCGAGCACGCAAACCGTACAACAAACGACACACGCGACACACCCGACAACAAACACACTAACACACAACACACAACACACACACAAAATACACACACACACATGACGCACA
>CM060339.1:28470333-28475746 GCA_030674155.1 Stramonita haemastoma
TCGCTCTCTCTCTCTCTCTCTCTCACTCTCTCTCTCTCTCTCTCTCTCTCTCTCTCTCTCCTCCTTCTCATCTCTCTCTCTCTCTCTCTCTCTCTCTCTCTCTCTCCTCTCTCTCTCTCTCTCTCTTCTCTCTCTCTCTCTCTCTCTCTCTTATTCTTGGATGTTGTTTGGTATTGCGTAAAGTTTTTCTTGTTTAGTATCTTCTCAATTTGATGTATCCCTGAAAAGGGCGGGGACTGGATGTAAAAAAGCACACGAGTGCTTATCTATTATCCTCGAATAAAATTACTTTGCCTTGCCTTGCCTTGCCTTGCCTTGCCTTTGCCTTGCCTTCCTTCTCTCTCTCTCTCTCTCTCTCTCTCTCTCTCCTCTCTCTCTCTCTCTCCTCTCTCTCTCTCTCTCTCTCTCTCTCTCCTCTCTCTTCTCTCTCTCTCTCTCACACACCACACACTCACACACACACAACACACACAACACACACACAAAACACACACACACACACACACACACACACAACACACACACACAGAGTCTCTCTCTCTCTCTTCTCTCTCTCTCTCTTCTCTCTCTCTCTCTCTCTCTCGACCTTCTAATTTATTGATCTACCTTGTACGTAAAGTTGGCCGTAATGATTATACTCCAAAAAAGGTTAGCTTACTATTTGAATGATCAAGCCGATTGTGGACAATTTCAACTATTGCATTAATCAGAGCCATTGACAATCTTTTTCAGCGAAAAAAAAATGTATATACATATTTTATAAAGATGGGTTGTTTTTGTGTCAGTAATCAGACTGTAAAACAGATGAATCTGGAAATATGTCATGCTACTGCTATATAGTTTTAAAGACTTAGAGATACCCAATGCTCTCTTACTTTTCTTTGATTAAGACAAACTAAAGACATTCTCCTCCGCCCCGCCGCACTCCCCCCCTCCTGCCTACTATCCGCCCCCCGCCAATGAATATAGGCAGTTTTTCTTGATATATGTTCGTACATTTGTTTACACAATGTACGAACTTTTATGATCTGAAACAGAAAATACCTGTTTTAATGAACAGAATCTGAAAATGAAATAACTGCGGAAGTCAGACAGTTAAGAAAATTATTTGCTCATTAGATTGATACGTAAATCTTTATGTCCAGCTGATAGTAAACCACCATGTAAACTACTTCCTGAGTAACATAAGAAATTTGCAAGGAAAAAGTCTGCGTAAGAAAAGATCAATGATTTGTTGATGTCAAATTTCAACAAATATAATTGTATACTGATATACTTGTATAAACCTTTAGAATATGCTTCAAACACCAGGACAGATACCAAGAAAGTCAAAACACACATAATAATAAAAAAAAACCCAAAATGTTCTTTTCAATTTTTAAGTGATTGCTTTATGACATCTAGTTTTCTGATGTACACTTGTTTTACACTTCACGAAAAGTAGCACACACGAGCAGAGAATTGGATTCATTTTCATCTTATAACTATCAAGTCACAGAGAGGTTTACTTATCTGATTAAAAAGCAATCTTGAAGTACATGAAAAATACTCTGTCTATTTCCCAAACGTATACCACACCAATGTTCCATCTGTTCTACTCAGTCATCGAGCATATAAAGGCACTTTGACGAGTCAAACGCTTTTTTCAAAGTCTATAATCTAGCAACCTCGAGCAAGCTTTTTTTTTTCTTCTAAGACGACACTTCAACCCGAATGTCTTGTAATTCTAGGACCATTATCTCAACCAATGAGAAACAGGGGGGGCAATTAATGGGAGATAATAGCCCCCTACATTAACTCACCTTTACAGGCCAAGTTAGAGGAGACCAGAAGGAGAATGGAATAAGGACAGATAAGAAGAGGGAGGGAGAGAGAGAGAGAGAGATGAAGCAGTAGAAACCGGCACAGGTCATAATCCACAGGCTCAGGTTGCTTCTGATGACTGCCTCCGTATCGTTGCCCGAGCATACCGTGGCTGGGCTCAATGGAAAACAGACCTGTAACTTCGCAACCAGGATTGGTGTGTTTTCTTCACCGCTCCCAGGTTCGCCTCTCTCTCTCTCTCTTTCTGTCGATCAGTTATGTCGTCGGGGTGACAGAAGCCCCAGTGTTCGATCTGTCTACTATACTGTTTTTGGTGTGGTGTGGGTGTGTTGTGTTTGTGTGCGGGGTTTGATGGGATCATAATCACTTCACTCCCTTCTTCGATTTTTTCCCCCCTTTTTCCCCCTAATGAGTCTTTTTGAAGTTTGAAATCAGGACGTGTACACTTAGTGGGGGTGTACAGAGTTTGATTGACGATTTTGTGGTGGTCTTCTATTCTTTTCCTTCTTTTTTTTTAAAAAAGAGTTTGTTGAGAATGTCATGTTTTACTTATGTTTTTTTTTTTACGAGAACTTATAATATTTGTGCTAAATCTCGCGTTGTGGACTTCTTTGGCGTTGCTTGCTAGTTTTACAGTGCTGACAAATTTCTGCTCAAGCATCAAGGATTTAATAGTGTGTGTTTGAAAAACTATAATCATTGGGTCCTATTCAGCATCAATTTTGAATTCACCTTTCTCATTGGGTCTGTTGATTTATAACTGCTGTACTTTATCCGGACTACTGCGTAAACCCTTTTCAATTTCCAGAAAAAGAAAACAAAACATGTTGAAAACCAAATTTGATCAACTGTTGTTATTCATGATAAACTCTAGTTTCCCTTCACTTTTACCTGTCCCGTAACCGTCTGGGGCATTGTTGAAAATTTTGCAACCCCCTTCCTCCCTTTTTGGGCGGGTTTCAGTTTTAAAAAAACTGCAAAGTTAAGGTCACCAAAAGAAAAAAGTAACGATCAAAAACAATAACAAATGCAACAACATATTTTTCTACTAGCAATAAAAAGTGCGAGCTGAAAGTAAACTAGATCAAGGAAAAATAAAAAAAAAATAAATTTTTTTCAAACAAAAACCAAAATATCAGTAAAAAAGAATAAAGGCAAGCAGAAGAAAGAGAACCGCAAAAAAACCTGGGAAAAAAAATTTTTCCTAAAATCACAACTGACAACAGAAGAAAGAAAAGAACAATACAAACATAATACCACCCACCACCATCACCCCACCACCAACACTGACAAAAACAGCAAAAAGCAAGAATAAAAACCAACCAAAAAAAAAAAAAAAAAAGTTCCTGGTGGAAAACAATAAGAAAAAGTGCTGACGCAGTTTATGGGACGGAAATAAACAAGGCAGCAGCTTTGTGATAGCAGATTTGAAAATTGCTTCTCTTGCCGTGACTATCGGAGTAGGAAACTGACACCCGGGAGTTCCGACCGGTATGTCTCTTCGGCGTTTGTGGTGTGTGTGTGTGGTGTGTGTTGGTTGGTTGGTTTGTGGTGTGTTGTATGGAGTGTGTGTGTGTTGTGTGTGTGTGTGGTGTGGTGTTGTGGTGTGTGTGTTTTGGTGGGGTGTGGTGTGCGTGTGTGTGGGTGTGTGCCGCGCGCGGCTGCGTGCTGCGTGTTTGTGGTGTGTGTGTTGTTTATTTGTTTTATTTTTATTTCTTTTTTCATTTTATTCTTTCTATACGAGGATAACGGAATAAAGCTCATGGTTTTTTTAAAAAACTGTCTCCGTGGTATTAGTTTTGTAAATCTTGCATCGTTCCCACCGGCACACATGGCTACTTTTTACTAAAAGGGAACAGGATTTAACTGTACCAAGGTTTCTGTGTTGTGTGTGTGTGTGTGTTTTGTGTGTGTGTGTGTGTTGGTTGTGGGTGTGGTTTGTTCGTGTGTTTTTGTTCTGGTGTTGTGTGTGTACGTTTTGTAGTGTGTGTGTTTTCAAACCTGTCCCCCTGTAATGGGTGTAGGGTCTTTTGTCTTCTATATGTTTATCTTTAAATCTTTCCTTTTACACCACACACACAACCCCACACAACACACACCACACACACACAAACCACACACCCCACAAAACACACACACACACACTAACAACTTTACACACCATACAAAAAACCACGCATGGACCCCATGCACGCGAAACACAAAAACACGCACACATACACAACACATTCATAAAACACATAAATACACACACACGCGCGCGCCGCGCACCCCCCACCCCACACGCACACAAACACAAACCCAAACACACACACATAAACACATACACACCAACACGCGCGTGTTCACGCGGCGTAACTGGGAATATTAACTTCTCTCCCCTCAAAACTTTCAGAAACTAACAATACCTAAATTAATTTGCTTTTTTTTCCCCTGCCATAAATTCTTGATCAATGAAACGGGTGTAGTCCATCTCTGTCAAGACACAGATTGCATGTTTCTTTATCTGTTTTTTTTCATCCATACAATAGCTATGGCGGAATTCTTTCTGCAAATAAAGATGGAACAAGAGGGTTAATGCCTTTTTCATGGAATTTGAGGATGTTAATGCCAAGTGGGGGTTTTTAAAACCATTCGACTTCAACCCATGATCCATGAAAGGGCATGGGTTTCGAAAACTTGGTGGCCTCTGGTAAATTAAAGGTGGAATTTTTTTTTAACGATCTCCAGGTCAATTTCAAATGCAGACCTCCAGTGCCTTAATTTTCCTTGATTTAAATATAAACGTATGTAAAGAGCAAACGTGCACGTTAAAGATCCTATAATTAATGTCAGTATTCGGTGGGTTACGGAAAACATGGGAAAATACCCAGCATTATCCCTGAAGGGCGGCAGTGGCTACCTTTATGGGCAAATTAAAAAATCGCATCCGCAGAAATCTTACCTTTTTTTTTAGGGGGGTGGGAACCTAACCAAAGGAAGGGAAGGGGGTAGGTAACATGAATTTTTTAGTTTGCAAATGTCATTTAGAAGACCATCAGAGGTTAGTAAAAATCACTTGAAATTTACATGAAAAAATCGCTGCCAAAAGGAAACATCAGCAGGAATTTTTCTGTTCTTTGCCTTTAAAATCCCATTCGGCCTTTGGGGATTCCATCCCCCCGTTTTTTAAAACTATCCACTTCATAGCTTAGGGGGGGGATAGGGTCAGTGGTTACCAGTTGGATGGGTGAAAGTTTTGCACAACCTTCTTCATACAGTCCCCCCAGTTCACCCAGCTGTAAATGTATACCTGCCCTCTTTATTAGGGCAGAGAAGGTAAAGCAGAAAGGGGAGAGGAGATGGGGCGGCCGCCCTTCAAAATGCTGGGCCCCCCCAAGAAGCGAGGTCTTGAAGCCTCGCTCCTCTACGACCGCCTAGGTTATTGGGGCCCCTTTTCCTTTACCTTGCCCTAGAAAAGAGTTTGTTTTTTTATAGCATCAACCACGTTTCTCTCCTGTATACCTCCTTTCGGGAGCCCAAAAATTACCCCCCCGGGGGAAATGCTGCCTACGTTCCCCTTTTTTTTTCAGCTTTTTGTTTTAAAAAT
>CM060339.1:28475846-28478346 GCA_030674155.1 Stramonita haemastoma
AAAAAATCGAACAAAATGTCAAAGTCATTCGGATGAGACTAAAAACCGGGCCCCATGTGCGAACCGCACGCAAAAAATTTTTGCGCACACATTAAAACCCGTTCCGCCTTTCGGAGAGCAGGCCATCGTGTGCCGGTAGGAGCGGATGACAGAATTATAATAAAAAAAAACAGCATGCCACAGGTGTGTGTTAGCACCATCCCTGAGGGGGAAAAAAAATGGATAGGCGCTGCACTTGTGGCGACGTGCTCCCCAGAGAGAGCAGCCCGAATTTCACGCAGAGAAATCTGCTGTGACATAAAGTGGTATAGAATAGAATAGAATAGAATAGAATATATAAAATTATAATATATATATATATTTTATAATATATATATATATATATTATATATTTATATATACACGCACGTATTATATATCTTCACAAGTCCCCCCTTCCAACAGAAACACAATTTATTTGTTTCGTTATAAGTGCGTCAGTTATGTTTGTTTCAGAAGGAGGCGTGGATCCAGCGGCCCCAAACAGCAGCAAGAGAAGACCGTGCCTACAACAATGACTCCTTCAAGGTAAGCTCTTTCTCCTTGTTCTTATTAATTCATTGATGTTATAATTTGCTGTTGTTGTTGCTGCTGATGAAGAAGTTTTTGTCCATTTTCTTTTGTTCTTACTTGGCATGAGCAATGACAAAACTCCACACACTCTCTCCAATAACTTACAGTGGACAAGACAACGAAATGCTTTTTTTTCATTAGAAATGAATTTCACAACAAAGGTCACTTCTTCCTGTTCATCGAATGCTAAGATAGCATATATTGTAAACTGTCATATGAGTGAATGCGTTTCATTGCCGTTATTAGGCACCTGACAAGGCAGGACCAGAGCATCTGACTTCGATGTGGGGATACTGGGTTTCTTTTTAAGTCTTTCCTTGGGGGGAGATAAAGTAAGAAAGCAGGAAAAAGACACCACTTTCTATCAGCATGCATTGATCTTTAAATCATATCAAGAGAATATTTTGCCAAGTTTAGAATTGTACTTTAGACGTATAAGTGATGCTTTCATCAACGACAATGACATACTCTCAAGCATAGTTTCTCAGTGTCCAATGTTTTGGTGTCTTTGTGTGTGAGTTTGTGTGTGTGTGTGTGTGTGTTGTGTGTGTGTGTGTGTGTGTGTGTGGTGTGTGTGTGTGTGTGTGTGTGTGTGTGGTGTGTGTGTGTGTGTGTGTGTGTGTGTGTGTGTGTGTGTAGGTGTGTTGGTGTACCCATATGAAATGTGGCTTTTTGACTCTTATCATGGAGGCAATGTGAGAGACATGTTATAGAGCCATCGTTCGATGTTTGATATTGACATCGAGTTACCTGTCATTATAGCACGATGGATCATATAATTATGCTGATTATTATACACACCTACCTGAAGACTGAAGGTTATGTGGGAGAAGAGATAGAGAGAAAAATAGAGGAGAGAGAGAGAGAGAGAGAGAAGAGAGAGAGAGAGAGAGAGGGAGAGAGAGAGAGAAGAGGAGAGAGAGAGAGAGAGAGAGAGAGAGAGAGAGGAATAAATGAATGAATGATCTTTATTTTTCAAGGGTTACAGAGTAAGCATTACATACTTTTTTTCATCCGGCCCTTGCCCTGATCAGGGAATAAAGCTAAGAAACCCCTCCCTAGAGAGAGAGAGAGAAAGAAGAGAGAGAGAGGAGAGAGAGAGAGAGAGGGAAGGAGGAGAGAGAGAGAGAGAGAGAGAGAGAGAGAGAGAGAGAGAGAGAGGGAGAGGAGAGAGAGAGAGATGGGAGAGAGAGGAGAGAGAGAGAAAGGGGGGGGGGGGGACACACGCAAGCATGCACTCTCTCTCACACACACAAACACACACACACACACAAAACACACAAATAAACACACACACACACACACACACAAAACTTACACACACAAAACACACCACACTGACACACATACATACACACACACTGACACACACACACACACTGACACACACACACACACACACACACACACACACACACACACCACACACACACACACACACTAACACACACACACTGACACACACACACACACAAACACATACACTTACACACACTTACACACACACACATAAACACACACACACACATACACACACACACACTTCACTGCAAATGGCTTGTTAAGGATTCCAGTGTCAGAACACTCACACCTGTATCTGGCCTACCTGGGTTGTACCTGTAGAATAATCCATACCCGAAATTTAAGGAGATTGTTCTCGATCATTCTGGCACCATGCCAGCACTGATCTTCTCAGGTCCCGCAAATTCTGGAGCTCCATGATTATACTTATTCTAGGGTATTACAGCACTAGATATTGTGTGTGGGGGGGGGGGGGGGGGGGGGGGGGGGGGGGGGGGGGGGGGGGGGGGGGGGGGGGGGGGGGGGGGGGGGGGGGGGGGGGGGGGGGGGGGGGGGGGGGGGGGGGGGGGGGGGGGGGGGGGGGGGG
>CM060339.1:28483346-28488346 GCA_030674155.1 Stramonita haemastoma
TTTTTTTTAAAAGAGTTTGTTGAGAACGTCATGTTTACTTATGTTTTTTACGAGAACTTATAATTATTTGTGCTAAAGCTCGCGTTGTGGACTTCTTTGGCGTTGCTTGCTAGTTTTACAGTGCTGACAAATTTCTGCTCAAGCATCAAGGATTTAATAGTGTGTGTTTGAAAACTATATCATTGTTCCTATTCAATATCAATTTTGAATTCACCTTTCGCATTGGGTCTGTTGATTTATAGACTGCTGTACTTTATCCGGACTACTGCGTAAACCTTTTCATTTCCAGAAAAAGAAAACAAAACATGTGAAACCAAATTTAATCAACTGTTGTTATTCGTGATAAACTCTAAGTTTACCTTCACTTTTACCTGTCCCGTAGACTGTCTGGGGCATCATTGAAAATTTTGCAACCAGCTTCCTCCACTTCTTGCGGTTTTCAGCTTAAAACTGCAAAGTTAAGTCACCAAAAGAAAAGAAGTAACTGATCACAAACAATAACAAATACAACAACATATTTTTCTACAAACAATGAAGTGGTGCGAGCTGAGATAGTAAACTAGATCAAGGGAAAAATACAAAACAAATATCTTTTTTTCAAACAAAAACCAAAATATCAGATAAAAAGAATAAAGGCAAGCAGAAGAAAGAGAACCTGCAAACAATTCTTGGGGAAAAAATCAATATCATAAATCACAACTGACAACAGAAGAAAGAACAAGAACAAGTACAACAGTAATACCACCACCACCATCACCACCACCAACACTGACAAAAACAGCAAAAAGCAAGAATAAAAGACCAACCAAAAGAAAAAAAAAAGTTCCTGGTGGAAAAGCAATAAGAAGAAAGTGCTGACGCAGTTTATGGTGACGGAAATAAACAATGGTCAGCAGCTTCCTCACGTGATAGCAGATTTGGAAAATTGCTTCTCTTGCCGTGACGTCATCGGTAGCCTAGGAAACTGACACCATGGGATGTTCCGACTCGGTATGTCTCTTCAGTGCGTGTATGTGTGTGTGGTGTGTGTTGTGTGTGTGTGTGTGTGTGTGTGTGTGTGTGTGTGTGTGTGTATGTGAGTGCGTGTGTGTGTGTGTGTGTGTGTGTGCGTGTGTGTGTGTGTGTGTGCGCGCGCGCGCGCGTGCGTGCGTGCGTGTGTATGTGTTGTTTATTTTGTTTTATTTTATTTCTTTCTTTCATTTTATTCTTCTATATCGAGGATACTGGAATAGGAGCTCATGTGCTTTTTAACATCTGTCTCCGTGCATATGTAGTTTTGTAAATCTTGTCATCTGTTCCCACCGGCACACGATGGTCTACTCTTACTAAAAGCGGAACAGGATTTAACGTGTACTTAAGGTGTTCTGTGTGTGTGTGTGTGTGTGTGTGTGTGTGTGTGTGTGTGTGTGTGTGTGTGTGTGTGTGTGTTTTGTACGTGCGTGTGTGTGTGTGTGTGTGTGTGTGTGTGTGTGTGTGTGTGTGTGTGTGTGTGTGTGTGTGTGTGTGTGTGTACGTTTTGTACTGTTTCAACCTGTCCGTCTGTAATGGGTGTAGGGTCTTTTGTCTCTCTATATGTTTATCTTTTACCATCTTTCCTTTTACACACACACACACACACACACACACACACACACACACACACACACACACACACACACACACTATGCATACATACACACACACATACACAAACTCAACATACACACACATACACACACGTACGCATGGACGCATGGACGCATGCACGCGCACACACACATACGCACACATACACACACACATTCAGTCACACACATACATACACACACACACGCGCGCGCGCGCACGCACACACACATGCACACAAACACATACACAAACACACACACACTAAACACATACACACACATACACACACACATACACACAGCGCGCGCGCGCGCGTAACTGACGAATATTAACTTCTCTCCCCTCAAAACTTTCAGGAACTAACAATACCTATAATTATGCATTTTTTCCATGCCATAAATTCTTGATCCAGTGAAACTGGGTGTAGTCCATCTCTGTCCAAGACACAGATTGCATGTTTCTTTAATCTGTTTCTTTAATCCATACAACCAGCTATGGCTGGACTTCTCTTCTGCAATAGAGATGGAACAAGAGGGTATACATGCTCTTATCATGGAATTTGATGGATGTTAACGCCTAGTGGTTAAGACCATTCGACTTCAATCCCATGAGTCCATGAAGTCATGGGTTCGAATCTTGGTGGCCTCTGGTAAATTAAAGGTGGATTTTTTTTTTAACGATCTTCCAGGTCAACTTCAAATGCAGACCTGCCAGTGCCTTAATTTCCTTCGTATGTAATTACACGCATGTAGAAGAGCAAACGTGCACGTTAAAGATCCTATAATTCATGTCAGTATTCGGTGGGTTACGGAAACATGAACATACCCAGCATGCATCCCTGAAGTCGGAATGTGGCTACCTTTATGGTGGAAATTAAAAATTGCATCCGCAGAATCTTACCTTTTTTTTTTAGGGTGAGTGGGAACCTAACCAAGGGAAGGGAAGGGGGTAGGTCACGTGGATTTTTAGTTTGCAGTGTCATTTAGAAGACCGTCAGAGGATTAGATTAAAAATCAACTTGATTGACATGAAAAAATCGTCTGCCAAAAAGAAACATCAGCAGGAATTTCTGTTCTGTGCCTTAAGTCATTCGGCCTGATGAATTCCCATCCCATGTTTTTAAGCTATCCACTGTCATAGCTTAGGGGGCGGGATAGCTCAGTGGTCAGAGCACTCGCTTTCCCAAGTCAAGGTTAAGCAGCGTCGAGCATGGTTACCAAGTGGATGGGTGACCGTTTGCACACCTTGGCTTCAGTACAGTCCCCCGCAGTTCACCAGCTGTAAATGGGTACCTGACCTCTTTAGGGTCTGGGAAGGTAAAGCA
Organism: Stramonita haemastoma; assembly: GCA_030674155.1. Lineage (NCBI taxonomy): Eukaryota > Metazoa > Mollusca > Gastropoda > Neogastropoda > Muricidae > Stramonita > Stramonita haemastoma. Next base: position 28,486,279 of record CM060339.1, read on the forward strand.
GCAAGGGAGAAGAGAAGGGTGCCGCCCTCAATATGCTGGCCTTAGAGAAGCTGAGGTCTCTGATGCCTCGCTTCCTTATGACCGCCTAGGTTATGGGACACCTTTACCTTTATCGTTTACCTAGTGTCAGAGTTCTGTTTTTATTGACATCAACCAGCTTTTCTCTCCTGTCTGACCTCCTGTCTGCAGTCATGACTGCCCCAGTGGGAACGCTGCTTGCGTTCTGTTGATATTCAGCAGCAGTGAATATTCCACTGGGTTTATTGTCGCTCTAGTGTGTGCTGTTGTGTGCGTATTTGATGTAGTGATTTATACATAATTCTGTCTGGGTTCAGATTTGCTCTAGAGTTTGTGTGGAAGTGTTAGGATTCAGTTCTTTTTATCCATTCTCACACTTGTCTTATTTTTTGTTATCCCTTCCTAAGTCCCTGATATATTATATATATATATATATATATATTATATATATATATATATATATATATATATATATATATATATATATATATATATATATATATATCTGTGTGTAGTGTGTGTGTGTGTGTGTGTGTGTGTGTGTGTGTGTGTGTGTGTGTGTGTGTGTGTGTGTGTGTGTGTGTGTGTGTGTGCGTTTCTTATTCTTTTTTCTGAGTGTAGGTTTTTTTTATAGAGTCCATAGTTTCTGGTTATTTTGTCTCAACTGGTCACTATTGTGTTGACTCTATTATGAACACATTTCCCCTCAATAGATATAAAGTGTGTATTGTTGTTGATACAACCACTATAAGTGGTTCTTAAAACGTTGTTTATACTGATTTTTCCCTCTTACTTTTCACAACATCATGCCAATTTGTATGCGTCAGTAAAAAAAAGAAAATACCAACCCAAACTGAGTTACAGCTAGTTAGTTAATAAGACGGTCCAAATGAATGTTGTATGATTTCATTCATTGACGACACATTAGAGAATGTAAATTAGTTGATGAAAAAGTAAAACAAAATGTTAGTTAGTTGATGACAAAGTATAGAAAAAAGTCTTTACTTTCTACTTTGGCTTGAGGTGATATGTTGTAAAAAAAAAAATGTGTGTAGCTTAATGTTCGTTAATGAGATACAGTGAAGGTCATATCACAATTACTCTTGAAAAAAGACACAGACCAGCTAAATCCCTTCCCATTGCCTGGTCAGCAAAGTTATCATCAGTAGCATAAGTGCGGAATATGTCTTGATTGGTTACTTGATCCCTAATTACTTAGAAACATACCAAAGTTTGGTTGGGTTTTGTGGTTGTTGCTTTTTTTTTTTTAAATGTAGTAGTGTTGTAAAAGCTAAAAAATTATGTACACATTATTATAATTATTCATGTGCGTTTATGCGTTAAAAATGGTGGAGACGATGGGAGGAGATGATACTTTTGGTGTTCAATGTCTACTTTTATTATGTATATATGCGAAATTTGAATAAAAATGTTTTTAAAAAGTTATCAATAGCATATCACAACGTCATTGTGGTATTTTGGTGGTGGTGTTCCAATAACCTCATTGCTTCTGTTGCTACTGTTGCTATTTCTGCCAAATGGAGGGGTGTTGTTGTTGTTGTTTTCTAATCTGTTGGCTGTAGTGATTAAGCTGTCATCAACTCCGACAGTTCAGTAATCAGGGAGACCTCAGCTTTTCTAGGGGCCAGCATGATTGAGGGCTGCGCCCATTTTCTCTCCCTCGCTGCTTTACCATCCCTGACCCCTAAAGAGGGCAGGTATTGTACCCATTGACAGCCATTGGTCTTTTAACTAGATGCAAATATCAACGTAAAATTCATACTCCTTATCAGAAACCTTCAGACGGAGTGAGCTGACTTTGTACAGATCAAAACTTTGATGATACTCTTGCTGCCAGATAACAGCTACAACAACAGCAACAACAACAACAACAAAAACACACAGCACACAAGGTGACAGAGGACAACAGGTAAATGATGAATGATGATGGCAATGACGATAATGATGATGATTACAGCAACAATCAATATGTCCAAACTTCTGACGACGACACAGACTCAGAGACAAGACAAGACAAGACAAGGCAAGA
>CM060339.1:28498346-28508989 GCA_030674155.1 Stramonita haemastoma
ACAACACATACATGCACGCACACTCATATGAGGATATACACAGATACTTACACATACACACATACTTACACACACACGCGTACGTACACACACACACACTTACACACACACGTGCGCGGACACACATACACACACGCACGCACGCACGTGCATACACACAATCGCATGCACGCATGCACACACACTCACACACATAAACAAAATATATACACATTTTTTCACATCCTATCCTCCCCATCCACACACATTAATATGATACAGATAGCTATGTTAATGACAACAACACAGCAATTAGTCCCCTCCCCCTCACTTACATATACACACTTTCACACAACTTTTTTCACATCTTTCCCTCAACCTCTACCCTCCACCCTCCAACTAGCACACACACACACACACACACACACACACACACCACACACACACACACACAACACACACACACACACACACACACACGCGGCGTACACACACACACACACACACACACACACACACACAACACATATAATTATATATATATATATTTATATAAGACACACACATGTGATACTGATATCAATTTTGATAATGACAACGACAGCATCAATAAAAAAAATAGATGTCCATATTGTAGTAACTACATCTCATTCATAGAGAAAATAATCAACAACAACGGCAGTAGACCATTCATTATTCTTGCTCACAATAATAAGAAAAACCTCTTAGATTAATTTGTTTAACAGCTTTTTTTTCTTCTTTCTTTCTGACATCATCATTCCAACGTACCACATTGTTGCTTCCCTTTTTTATTTCTTCTCTTCTTTCGGTTTCCTTCCGTCCTCTTTTTTCTTCTCCTCTCCTTTCTTCTCCTCATCTCCATGCAAGTCTATTTTGAGACAGTGCAGCTAAATGATGCCACTCAAAGACTTTTTTTTTGCTGCTGCTGCTGTTGCTGCCGCTAACTTATTGCACGATTTCTAAACGTGTACATGCTGTCTTGTTCCACTGTCATTGACTCCAGACTTCAGTAATGATGATTGCGTGTGTGTTCGTGTGGTAGCCCAACAGAAAGACGGATAGTTGGGCAATAGCATACACACATACATATGCATGCGCGCGCACAGAAGCACGCACACACATACATGCACGCACACTCATATGAGGATATACACACATACTTACATATACACACATACTTACACACACACGCGTACCACACACACACTTACACACACACGTGCGCGACCACATACACACACGCACGCACGCACGTGCATACACACAATCGCATGCACGCATGCACACACACTCACACACATACAAACATATATAACACATTTTTTTCACATCCTATCCTCCCCACACACACATTAATATGATACGAAGCTATGTTAATACTGACAACACAGCAATTAGTCCCTCCCCCCTCACTTACATATACACACTTTCACACAACTTTTTTCACATCTTTCCCTCAACCTCTACCCTCCACCCTCCAACTAGCGCACACACACACACACACACACCCACACACACACACACACACACACACACACACACACACACACACACACACACACACACACACACACACACACACACACACACACAACACATATATATATATATATATATTATATAAGACACACACATGTGATACTGATATCAATTTTGATAATGACAACAGAGCATCAATATAAAAATAGATGTCCATATTGTAGTAACTACATCCATTCCATAGAGAAAATAATCAACAACAACAGCAGCAAACCATTCATTATTCTTGCTCACAATAATAAAAAAACCTCTAAGATTGATTTGTTTAACAACTTTTTTTTCTTCTTTCTTTCTGAGGACCTCATCATTCCAACGTACCACATATGTTGCTTCCCTTTTTTTTTCTTCTCTCTTTCGGTTTCCTTCCGTCCTCTTTTTTCTTCTCCTCTCCTTTCTTCTCCTCATCTCTCTGCATCTATTTTGAGACAGTGCAGCTAAATGATGCCACTCAAAGACTTTTTTTGCTGTTGCTGTGCTGCTGCTTGCTGCTAACTTATTGTACGATTTCTAAACGTGTACATGCTGTCTTGTTCTACATGACATTGACTCCAGACTTCAGTAAGATGATTGCGTGTGTGTTTGTGGGTAGACAACAAATGGACAGATAGATGAGATGGGCCATTGCAATGGCTGCGCGCGCACACACACACACACACATACGATGCATGCACACCATACCTAGCATGCATGCACACACATACTCAATCACACACAATACACTTACACATCACAAGCATATAACGCACACACACACACACACACACCACACACACACACACACACACACACACACACACACACACAACAAACACACATCACACACACACAAACACAAACACACAAACAAACAATACAAACTCAACTACGCGCTGCGCGCGAACACACACAGACACATACACACATTACATAACAACCAACACAACAGCGCCCGCTCGCGCGCCACACAATCACACACACAACACACACACCTCACACCACACACACACAAAACACACACACACACACACACACACACACACACATACACATACATACATACATACACACACACAGACACATACACACAGGCCCACCACAGGCATGATGCACACACAATTTTGGCACAGCATATAAACTAATGCACACAAAAGTTTTGTCTAATTTCACTTTTTGTGAAGTGACGTAGATATAAAGAAACCAACCCCTCCGCACACACACATCACACCACGCAGAACACCCCCCACACAACACAACATGTCAGGTAAAACTTTTACACTTTTTAGACTTTCTAAAGAAAACTGAATGACGATAAATTGACGATTGTTATCTTTTTTAGTCTGTTTTTTTTCTGTTTCTTTCTATGTCCTCCCATGTTTTATTTTTGCCTTTAAACAAATGTTGCTTTGCTTTCTTTCTTACTTTTATTTTTGTTTTATCTTTTTGCTTTGTCTGTCTGTCTGTCTGTCTGTCTCCCTGTCTATCTGTCTGTCTGTCTGTCTGTCTGTCTGTCTGTCTGTCTGTCTGTCTGTCTGTCTGTCTGTCTGTCTCTCTCTCTCTCTCTCTCTCTCTCTCTCTCTCTGTCCTCTCTCTCTCTCTCTCTCAAAAAGTTGTACAGGTGGTTTCATCTCATCACAATCATCGTTACCATAACTGTAGATGACTACTACGATAACGGCAATAACACACTACAACAACAGCAGTACCTACTACCACTTACTTCTGCTGCCAATACTCAACAACAACAACAACAACAACAACAACAACAACACAACAACAACATCAACCACCACCACCAGCACCACCAGCACTACTGCTACAACAACAACAACAACAACAACAACAACAACAACAACTACTACTACTACTACTACTATACTACTACACTACTACTACTACTACTACTACTACTACTACTACTACTACTACTACTACCACCCACCACCACCAACACCACCACTATCACCTTATCGTGATCATCATGACCATCACCATTATCATTGCAATAATCAAAGCGTATAAGATTATTTACTTTTGAGCATTTTACTTTATTCTTTTTCTATATAAAGGTAGCTTATACTGCCAGAGACTGTGGTACTGCTTGAAATTTTTATTTGTATAATTGTTGTCTTTTTTGTTGATGCAATTGGTTTTGCAATTATTTAAACTAAAGTGAAAGACCATTAAGTGCATTTTTTTCGGTTTTTGTTGGTTTGTAGCCTTGCAGTTTATGCAGAAAATCTTTTAAATGTTTTATACATTTTTCTGCACAACATTTTGAATCAACGTTGCAGTGCAAAAAAAAAAAATCAAAATATACACTCAGAACCATACAATAATGTTGACGACCGTGGAACGTCGACGCATTATTGATGGGAGTTAATAATTACTGTTTAACGGCCAAGAGTCATCTCCCATGTCTCCTATAGCGACAAGTGTTGTTGGCGATGTTTAAACTCTGCCGGGAAAATAGTGACAAAGGAAACACAGTATAGGAGGTTAGCATACAGTAATTACAGAACTGTCAAGTTATGATGAATATGAAAGGACTGACGCATTACTCATGGGAGGCAATCTCTGTTTGCTCACCTAAAATGATCCCCCATGTTTATGACAGATACAAACTGTGTTGCTGATACTGAAATTTGGCTGGGAAGATACATTGAAAAAAGTTGAGTTTATCATTAAAAATAGAATGCTTCAGCTCCCCCGTGGAGATGCCGAAGGCTTGTATATATATATAATATATATATATATATATATATATATATATATATATATATATATATATATATATATATATATATATATATATATATATATATATATATATGAATGAATTTTCTACCTTGTGGAAATGTTTGTACCGGTAATTTCTTCCTTTCTATCCCTCTTTTTATTTCTCCTTTGTTCCTTTGCCTCCTGTCACCGCCTTCTTGTCTATTTTCTGCCTCCAGGGCCCATTATCTTGCCTTAGTTTGTTTTTTTTTCTCCAAAAAGACGTAAATAATAACGGTTCTCTCCCATGCCAAGTCAGATTTGCGGGGCCTGATTTGTCAGGCGCTCAACGGCAGCGCAATACATTTTCGCTCATACGACAAAAAACAGGAGATGCTGTCTGAGTGTTCGATGACGGCACATGTTTCAGCTCAGACAACTCACTGAAGATGGAAACTTTTAAAAGCTGGCATTCATGGTGCATAATTCACACGCTCAAACTAGTTCAGTCGTCTGGAATTTAGCTTTGCATATCTACGAGGGAGAGGAGATGGGCACCGCCCTCAATATGCTGGCCCCTTAGAGAAGCTAAGGTCTCTGATGCCTCGCTTCCCTATGACTGCCTAGGTTATGGGTCACATTTGCCTTTACCGTTTTATATCTTTTAAGTTTCTGTGTATCTGTTTGTTTGCTTTTTCTTTCTGAATTTTTTTTTCTGTCAGTATGTATGGGAGGTCATTTTCTTTTCTTTTCTGCTCTTTTTGTTCTTTCTTTTCGCTTCTGTTCTTTCTATCTATCTTTTTTGTGTGGAAAGAAAGTGGGATCACAACAGAATAGATTTTATTTCAAACAATTGTTTCTCGTGTTTTATTTCCTCTCTCTGTGTCTCTGTCTCTCTCTGTCTCTCTATCGTCTGTCTCTGTCTGTTTGTTTGTCTGTCTGTCTGTCTCTCACTCTCTCTGTCTCTATCTCTGTCTCTCTGTCTGTCTGTCTGTCTGTCTGTCTGTCTGTCTGTCTGTCTCTCTCTCTCTCTCTCTCTCTCTCTCTCTCTCTCCTCCTCTCTCTCTCTCTCTCTCTCTCTCTCTCTCTCTCTCTCTCCTAGACACTTTTGTCTCCTTTTGTCTAATCCTTCGCGTCAGTTCTAAATCTGTTAATGCCTTTGGTTTTAACTCTTTTCGACAACCAAAAAATGGAAATAATCGATTTTTTTTTAGAGACTGTTAATCCAGTTCTGCTTCTTTTGTAATTAGGTTCTGGGATTATTTCGGTTTTGGATTAATCTTGTTAGTTTGTTGGTGTGATAGTGTATAGTTTGTTTTCTTACGTTGATGTTTGTTTGCGGCCTTTGTTTGTTTATTTGTTTGGTTTGTTTTTTATGTTTATAAATTATGGGTTTGTCGTCTTTGTTTACCTTGTTGAATGTCTATTTGTGACAGAAGGGATCTCCGGTTCTTTTGTTACATTTCTATTGTTTTTTTTGCTTGTTTTTTTTTTTTGCTATATTGTTCTTTCTTTTTTTTTTGTTCCTTTTTTTTTGGTCTCATTATTGTCCCTGTTATTTATCTGTTTGCTTTTTTTTCCAAATTTTTATCTGATAATTTTTTTTCCTTTTGGGGGTTTCTTTTTGATTTCTCTTTTTTCTATTTTTCTTTTTTTTTAATTTTAGATTTTCATTTTATCATCTTCTCTTATTATTTTTAGAGTTTAGTTTTCAGTTTTATATTTTTATTTCTGTCCTTGTGTTTTTTGGTCCCTTTTTTCTTTTAAGTGTTTTTTTTTTTCTCTCTCTTGTCTCTCTGTCTGTGTGTCTCTCTGCCTCTCTCTTTGTCTGCCTGTTTTTTTTTTTTTTCTCTCTCTGTTTCTGTCTCTCTGCCTCAGTCTCCATATCTGTTTCCTTGGTTCTGTCTCTGTTTTTGTCTGTCTCTATCTTTCTGTCTCTTTGTCTCTCTGTCTCTGTCTCTCTCTGTCTCTCTCTGTCTCCCTGTCTCTCTGTCTCTGTGAATCTCTCTCTCTTTCTCTCTCTGTCTGTCTGTCTGTCTGTCTGTCTCTGTCTCTGTCTCTGTCTCTGTTCCTCTCTCTCTGTCTCTCTCTCTGCTCTCTCTCTCTCTCTCTCTCTCTCTCTCTCTCTCTCTCCCTCTCTCTCTCTCTCTCTCTCTCTCTCTCTCTCTCTCTCTCTCTCTCTCTCTCTCTCTCTCTCTCTCTTCCACTCCATTTTTAGGGTCGATTTCGGAACTGCTAACGCTCTTTGCTTAATGGTTTTCCACGGAAGGGGAAATTCGATTCTGGCAGAGATTGCATAATCCACGTCTTCTGCTTCTGCTGTTTGGCTTGGGATTGTTTCTGCTTTGAATTGCTTTTGTTTTGCTTGCTTGTTAGCGGGAATTTTGCTTTGTTTATTGCTTTGTTTTGTGTGTTTTTGTTTGTTTGTTTTCTTATGTTTGTTTATCTTGTCTCCTGCTATTGTCTGTTTACCTTGTTGAGGGGCTATTGTGACGGAAGGTATTAGCAGTTTTTTTTGTTCATTTTGTTCTGTATTTTGTATTTTGTACCACTTTATGTCACAGCAGATTTCTCTGCGTGAAATACGGGCTGATCTCTTCGTGGAGATCGCGTCGCCACAAGTGCAGCGCCTAACCATTTTTTTTCACCTTTTTTTCTGTATGCAGCTGTATTTGTTTCCCTATCAGAGTGGCTTTTTTTAACAGAATTTTGCCAGGGACAACCCCCTTGTTGCCGTGGGTTCTTTTACGTGCGCTGAATAGCGATGTGTAACACACGGGACCTCGGTTTATTGTCTTTTCGTGGGTTTCTTTAAAAAAAAAAATCGTTTGTTATATTGTCTTTGTTTGTTTAGCTGGTTTGCTGGCTTGGCTAATTGGTTTGTTGACTTTTTTCCGTTATGTTAGATGATTTGCTTTTTATTAATGATCATGATTATATTTTCACCTTTCATCAAAACGTTCATGATGTTTTTGGTGTGGCTTCCTTTTGTTAAATTGTTTGTTTTTTGCTTTTGACTTTTTTTTTTTTGGTCTTTCTCTTCTTTGCTTGTCAGTTTGTTTGGGGCTTTTTATCGTGGGTGGGGCTGGGGGTGGGTGTCAGATAAGGGGTTTTGTTTTGTTTTGTTCTGTTGCATAGTTTTTGTTTTTGTTGTTGTTGTTGTTTTACTGTTGTTGTTTGTTTTGCTGTTAGTTGTTGTTTTGCTCTCTCTCTCTCTCTCTCTACTCTCTCATCCCTCTCTCTCTCTCTCTCCTCCTCCTCTCTCTCTCTCTCTCCTCTCTCTCTCTCCCTCTCTCTCCTCTCTCTCTCTCTTGTTTTATGTTTTGTTGTTTTTTTTTTCGGTTTTTTTTTTCGTTTTTTTTTCTTATGATTTTATTGGTAGTATGTCTCCCCCCCCCCCCCCCGCCCCTCCAATAAGGATGCTAGTTTTTAAAAAAAAATATAAAAAATTCCCCTTTTATCCAAATGTATGATTTATATTACATGTACAATTTTTGATAGATAGTGGTGGATTGATGTTTTCGGTTGTTTATTTCATTTTGTTCTCTTGTTTGCTCCTTATCTACTAACGCCTTTTTTTTTTTCCATAATCAAAATTTTTTATTGTGACTTCTGATTTTTGTCTTCTGAAAGAGTGCATTTTATTACCTTATCATATATAGTATCCTTTATTCTTGTGTGTTGTTTGCTACTGCGTAAAGTCTTATTGTTTAGTATATTTTCAACTTGATGTATCCCTGAAAATGGCGGGGACTGGATGTAAAAAAGCACACGAGTGCTTATCTATTATCCTCGAAGACTTTACCTTGCCTTGCCTTGCCTTGCCTTGTCTCTCTCTCTCTCTCTCTCTCTCTCTCTCTCTCTCTCTCTCTCTCTCTCTCTCTCTCTCTCTCTCTCTCTCTCTCTCTCCTCTCTCTCTCTCTCTCTCTCTCTCTCTCTCTCTCTCTCTCTCTCTCTCTTCTCTCTCTCTCTGTGCGCGCGTGCGTGCGTGTGTGCGTGCGTGCGTGTGTGTGTGTGTGTGTGTGTGTGTATGTGTGTGGTGTGTGTGTTGTGTGGTGTGGTGTGTGTGTGTGTGGTGTGTGTGTGATATCATTTTATCTAAATGTAAAAAAAGCCCATTGGTGCTAAATCATAATCATAGAAATATAAAGATGTTTATTTCATAAGATGTTCGTTTGTTGTTTCGTTGATTTGATGGTCGATTCAGTCTTTCTTTTCTTTGTTTTCTTTCTTGCTTTCTTTCTGTCTTTCTTCTTTTCCGTTTCCTTGATATTGTTTTCATTTACTGTAGTGTTTGCAATCATTGTAATGATTACTCTACTTCCTTCTTTTTGCTTTTCGTTTGTTTGCTTGTTCCTCACTTATTTCTTTCCTTTTTTCTTTCTTTCTTTCCTTTTTTTAAATATTTCTTTCTTTGTTTCTTTCTTTCTTTTAACCTTTCTTTCATTCTTTCTTTCATTTTTCTTGCATTTAACCTTACTTTTAACCTTTCATTCTTTTGTCTTTTTCGTTTTTTTTTTTTCTTTTTTGTTGTGCATTTTTCCCATCTTTTTTTTAATAATTTTGTGCTTATATACTAAATCCCTCTCCCTTTTTGTTTTTTTTGTGTTTTACTTTGTTTCTTTCTTTCTAATCTGCTTTGGCCTCATTGAAGAAGTTTTCTTTCTATTTTTTCATTCTGTTTTCCCTTCTTTCTTTCTTTTCTTATCTTTGTTACTATTTTTTGCTCGTTTCCTCTCTTTCTTTCTTTCATTCATTTACTGTCTTTCTTTTCTCTGCGTTTCTTTCTTTTGTAGGTTTTCTCCTTTTTTTTTTTGGAACTACTCATACTTTTAGTTTGGTTGGTTTTCAGCAGAAAGGGAAAATTCAATTTGCTCCATCCATTCTTTTTCCTGCTGGAATTCTCATTGGGATTGTTTTTTTGTGGTTTGGGATTAGTTTTGTTTTGTTTCCGTTTGTGTTTTCTTCGTTTGATTAGGTGATTTCGTTTTGTTTGTTTTAGTTTGTCTCTTTGTTTACTTTTGTTACGGTTGTGTTTTGTTTACCACCTTTATCTGTTTGTTCTGTTGAAAGGCCGTTGTGACAAAAGGCATCAGCTGTTCCTCTATATCGAGTTTGTAATGGTTGGCTGATTGATGGTTGGGTGGTTGGTTGAATTGTAAGTTGGTTAATTGGTTGGCTGGTTTGTTGGTTGGTTGGTTGGTTGGTTGGATGAATGGTTGGCTGAATGGTTGGCTGAATGGTTGGCTGGTTGGTTGGTTAGTTGGTGGGCTTATTAGTTGGTTAGTTGGTTGGCTGGCTAGTTGGTTTTATGTTGGCTGGTTGGTTGGCTAGTTGGTTGGCCGGTTGGTTGGCTATTTGGTTGGCTGATTAGTTGGTTAATTCGTTGGTGGTTAGTTGGTTAGTTGCATGGCTGGTTCGCTGGTTATCTGTTGGCTGGTTAGTTGGCTTGTTGGTTAGCTGATTAGTTAGTTATATGTTGGCTGATTTGTTGGTTAGTTGGTTAGCTGGCTAGCTGGTTAGTTGGTTAGCTGGCTAGCTGGTTAGTTGGTTGGCTGGCTAGTTGGTTAGTTGGTTAGTTGGTTAGCTGGTTGGTTGACTGATTGGTTGGTCGGCTAGTTGTCTGGTTGGTTGGATGGCTAGCTGGTGGATTGGTTTGCTTTTTTTTTATTTATTGTTGGCATGTTTTGTTCTTTTTTATTTTTATTTATTTTTGTGTGTTTAACTTTCTATTGTTTTCATGTTTTGTCATTCTCACCGTTGGGGGACTGTTTTCTGTTTCTATTTTCGTATTGTGTCTGGTCTGTCTGAATATCTGTCTATATCTCTGTCTGCCACTTTCTTTCTTCCTTTCTTTTTCATTCTTTATTCTTTTTGTTTCCTGCTTTGCTTTCTCTCTTTTCTTTTCCTTCTATTTCCTTTTTCTCGTGGTTTTTTTTTATATTAGATTTATTCTTTTTTAGTTTTTATTTCTATGTTTTCTTTTCATCCTTTCTCTCTGTGTTTTTCTGTGTGTTTGTGTTATGTATCTGTCCGTCTGTATATCTGTCTGAATGTCTGTCTGTCTGTCTCTCTTTGCCTTTGTCTTTGTCTTTGTCTCTGTCTCTGTCTGTCTGTCCTGTCTGTCTGTCTGTCTGTCTGTCTGTCTGTCTTCTGTCTGTCTGTCTGTCTGTCTGTCTGTCTGTCTGTCTGTCTGTCTCTCTCTCTCTCTCTCTCTCTCTCTCTCTCTCTCTCTCTCTCTCTCTCTCTCTCTCTCTCTCTCTCTCTCTCTCTCTCTCTCTCTCTTCTCTCTCTCTCTGTGTCTGTCTCTGTCCCTCTTTCTTTCTAGTGTCTAAGTCTTTGTGTCATTTTTTGGAACTACTATTGCTTTTGGTTTCATGGTTTTCAGCAGAAAGGAAAATTCGATTTTA
>CM060339.1:28541589-28544089 GCA_030674155.1 Stramonita haemastoma
TGTGTGTGTGTGTGTGTGTGTGTGTGTGTGTGTGTGTGTGTGTGTGTGTGTGTCTGTGTCTGTGTCTGTGTCTGTGTCTTGTGGTGTCTGTGTGTCTGTGTGTCTGTGTGTGTCTATGTGTCTGTGTGTGTGAGTGTGTGTGTGTATCTGTGTGTCTGTGTGTGTGTTTAGTTGTTGTTTTTTTGTTTATTCTTATATTTATAGTTTTATTTCGAGGATATTGGAATAAACACTCTTGTGCATTTTTACATCCAGTCCCCGTGTGTATGCAGTTTTGTAAATCTTGTCATTTGTTACCACCGGCACACAATGGCCTACTCTTACGAAAAGTGGAACAGGATTTAACATGTGCGCAAGATGTTCTGCGTGCGTTTGCACGCGGGCCTCGGTTTATAGTCTCATCCGAAAGACATTTGGGGAGAGTGGAGTCAGCACTGATGTTAACTCCAGGGGAAAAATCCCCTCGAACGGGAAGCGAGCCCGGTTCGTCAAATTGCGAGCGCAATGTTCTGACCACTAGGCTATCTCATTCCCCCTTCCAGAAAATGTGTACTTGCCCCAGGCATTACACCGCCTTTAGAACCATTCCATCACGGAGTTTGCTTTGTCCAGCCTTCGTGTTTCTGTAGGGAGTTCCGTGCAGTCCCCAAAATAGTTGAATTTCTTTCTTTTATAGAAGAAAGATGCCAAGATTAGCTCTGTGGGATTTTAGGGGAGAGGGATTTGATTTTTTTTTTTTTTTTTTGGGGGGGGAGGGCAGAGGAGCTGTGGTATTGATGGTGTATTTTGGTGTGTGTGTGTGTGTTATGTGCGTGTGTGTGTGTGTGTGTGTGTGTGTGTGTGTGTGTGTGTGTGTGTGTGTGTGTGTGTGTGTGCGTGTGTGTGTGTGTGTGTGTGTGTGTGTGTGTGTGTGTGTGTGTGTGTGTTCGAGTTTGATTGATTGACTTGACTTGACTTATGCCTGTGGATTCCCGTGGGAACATAGGGCCACAACAACACTCCTCCAACGGACTCGGTTCTGGGAGATCCTCTTCAGCTCGGCCCATGTCATTCCGGCTGCTTTCGTCTCTGCTTCAATGCCTCTGCGCCAGGTCTGTTTTGGTCGACCTACTTTCCGCTTCCCTTGTGGATTCCAGTCAAGGGCCTGCCTGGTGACATCTGAAGCAGGCTTGCGGAGCGTATGGCCAATCCATCCCCATTTCCTTTTCTTGATTTCCGTGTCAATTGGAGCGTGTCTGGTCCTGTCCCATAGTTCTTCGTTTGAGACTACTTCTGGCCACCTGATACCAAGGATGTTCCTAAGACATCTGTTGGTAAATGTCTGGAGTTTGTGGGTGTTGGTCTTTGTCACCCGCCAGGTTTCTGAGCCATACAGTAGGACCGACTTGACATTGGTGTTGAATATCCGGATCTTGTGTGTGTATGTATGTGTGTGTATGTATGTGTGTGTGTGCGTGTGTTTGTATCTGTTTGTGAGAGACAGACAGACAGATAAACAGACGGACGAATGGACAGACAGACAGACAGACAGACAGAGAGTGAGAGAATGAGAGAGAGAGACAGAGAGAAACACACAGAGACAGAGACAGAGAGAGACAGACAGACAGAGAAAGAGAGTGAAAGAGAGAGAGAGAGAGAGAGAGAGAGAGAGAGAGAGAGAGAGAGAGAGAGAGAGAGAGAGAGAGAGAGAGAGAGAGAGAGAGAGAGAGAGAGAGAGAGGGGGGGGGGGGAATAACTACAAACATAGTCACCTCAATCATAATGTGCTGTTTGGTAAGTGATTTTTTTTTTTACTTGTATGGACTCTTTTTTTTTTCGATAACCATGCCATGTCCTATTCGTTATCTAAAGTTTGGCATTAATTTTGCAATCCCCTGATGGACTCTACGATTGAATGTCTGTCCTAAAAGAGGACGTGTATTCGAGCAATCATTTTATTTTCTGGCAGGAATCTGTTATTGTTTCCATCCCTGTCATGGGACGGGATAGCTCAGTTGACAGAGTTCTTGTTTTCCCTCAGCCCAGCCAATGTTAAGCAGCGTCGAGCGTGGTTTCCAAATGGATCGGTGATCGTTTGTGTGCCTTGGCTTCAGTACAGTCCCCCCCCCCCCAGTTCACCCAGCTGTAAATGGGTACCTGCCCTCTTTAGGGTCAAGGAAGGTCATGCAGCGAGGGAGAAGAGATGGGCGCCGCCCTCAACATGCTGGCCCCTAGAGAAGCTGAGGTCTCTGATGCCTCTCTCCCCTACGACAGCAAATATTATGGGACACCTTTACCTTTACACCTGTAATTATAAACACTGTTGACTTACTGAAGACAATAGCAGTAAGTTTAAAGACATTGCTTTGTTTTATAAAGCATATGTGTATATCTGAACATTATGTGTATGCCAAAATAAAGAAACATTCACAATTGTGATTACGTACCCAACCAACCATACATTATGTAAAATTTACGAGCACACACACACACACCACACACACACACACACACACACACA
>CM060339.1:28549089-28551589 GCA_030674155.1 Stramonita haemastoma
TTTTTCCCACCACCAATGATCTAGCTTTTATAGGTTTTACCCTCAGAGGAGTGAGGGGGGGGGGGTAGCCTGGTGGTTAGAGCTTTGTGCATCGCTCTCGTGATCCGCTGATCGACCTGGGTTCGAATCTCGTTCATGGGGGCATCCCCCCTCCCCCTCCCCCCTCCCATGGAGTTAACTTCAGTGCTGATCCACTTCCGCCAAATGTCCTTCGGATGAGCCTTTAATACATATAGAGATCACGAGTTCTAGCACATGTAGAACATCTTGTGCACAGGTCAAAACCGGTTCCACTTTTTGGAAGAGTAGGTCATTTGTGTGCCAAAAGGATCGGATGACCAGATTTACAAAATTCGCATACACGTGGGGATAGTATGTAAAAAAAAATGTCACACACTGGTGGTTATTCCATTATCCCCCCAAACATAAAAGAATAATAAATAGATAAACAAAATAAAGGAGACAATGTACAAAGACTGCAAGACTAGCGTACAGTTAAATAAGTTACCCTGGAACTACAGACATCTGAATATTATCTAGAGAAAAAAAGGCTTCCAGATCACTGTAATGTCTCGAAAGAATTACAACAGAATCACAACAATAAGAAATCCATGATCTTTTGCTTCCTCAATAAGCCAAGTCTTATGGGATATCCTTCCTTTCCTAGACCTCTTTCATGAACAAGATTTCCAGACCTGTGGAGAAACACACGATCTGTGCTACGGTCACGGACAACATCCCTCAGAGCGTTTGTATTTGTATACCGCTCTAATTCACAGCAGATTGCTCTGCTAGCAATTTGAGCCACTCTCCCCGGAGAGGGCCCGCTGCCACAAGGGCAATTCTACCTATACCCATTATGTATTTCTGTTTTCCTGCCTGCAAGTGCGTTTGTCTATCAGAGCAGAATTTTTTCATACAGAATTTCAGCAAGGACACGTGTTTTTTGCTATGGGTTTTTTCTTTTACTTGCGCTAAATGCGTATTACACGCTGAAACTCGGCATATTGTGTCTTCCAAAAGACTAGCACCCAAGCCACCACTCACAGTCTTGCGGATGGGGTAAAAGGTTGAAGGCATAACCGGGGATCAAACCCAGACTTCTTGCTGTGCGGGAAGGTGCATTACGTCTACACCACTGACCCACTGTGTCTTTCACGAGCATCTACACAGCTATTTTTCTCTATTTTTCTCAGAGTAATTATGTAGACAAGACTCCTAGACCTCATCTGGGGGGACAAAAGAACTATACTGGGGTTGTTGTCTTCCCCTCCACCTATCCTGTGGCCTTGTAGACCGTGGGGGCACCACTGAAGATTTTGCAACCAACTTCCTCAACTCCCCACTTTCCGTAACTAGGGTTATATATAAACAGTTAAAAAGCATCGTCCTGTTCCCCCCCACCCTCAATATCTTAGCACTTATAGGGTGTTCTACTTGAATTGATTACGTGCAGAATACTTCCAGACCCCCGCATAAAGACTTCACACAAAGGTCACGGAGAGTAAATCACCCGTATTCTGCCCTCCCTCCCCTCCCTCTGCCAGTTCTTCAGAAATTGCCTTGGTTCTGTGGGAAGTCCTTCAGGGAATGCCTCAAAGTGCAGAAAAACTTACAGACCTCTGTACAGCTAGAAATTACTCTGGGGTGACATAGGGTTAATTGTTATTTGCCATGCCCGTCGCCATACATCCCTTAGCTCTGATGGGCTGTACTTTATCGGAGTATTTGTGTGAGAGAAAGACTTCCAGGCCTCTGTATAGATTAGGAAATTGCACCAGTGACTCATACACTAAGTAACTATCGCTGTGCCTTTTACTGTGAATTTTTATGCTTTATATGGAGGACACCCTTCTTAAAGTGGTTATAGGGTGGAATTTCTTATTATTGCTGTTACTTTTGCGGGAAAAAATGACACTAGGGTTACAGACAAATCACTAATTACAGCGTCATTCTTCATAATATATACTGCCCGGTTCCTACTGGATGTCTCACGTACAGAAAAAAAACCCCAGACAGATCCCTAGAGAGATCAAAAGAAATTATTTTGGAGAAACAGGCAGCCGGGAAAAAAGTAATCATTATGACTTTCATTGCAAGTAATCTAGCTCATAATTGTATACTGACTTTCTCGAAGTCACTTATATGAGAAAATTCTGCTAGACCATCATACGTTATATTTTTACCCGTCATTCAGGTAGCTGCATTCCAGGTTCGGGGATGCCTTTGTTCTAAATTGCTTAGCTGTTTGGGGAGGATGTCCTATAATAGGGAGTCACCAGGTGAAGAGGACTACCTGATAACAGTGTTGGCCAAATGATGATGACATTCCAGCTATAGACAATGGAAACAACTATACTTATCTTGTTTATTAATTTGTGTAATTATTAATTAATTGGTTAACTAATTTATTTAGTTATTCATTTATCTATGTAATCTTTTATATCGAGGATAATGGAATAAGCGCTCGTGTGCTTTCCCACATCCAGTCCCCGTGTGT
>CM060339.1:28586692-28594192 GCA_030674155.1 Stramonita haemastoma
TGTGAGGATTGTACAACTACCCACTACGCCCAGATACCAACATAGTTTCTGACAAACCCCCTGAACACCAAGATAAAGACCCACCAATACTAAGGTGTGAAGTAGATGCAGCTATTAGACAATTGAAGAAGGGGAAGTCCCTGGAATCGATAACATCCCAGCTGAACTCATAAAAAATGGAGGGAATGAAACAGCAAGGCGATTCACAGAACTTTGTCAGAAGATCCACGACACCAAAGAATGGCCAAAAGAATGGACACAGTCTCTTGTAATACCCCTGCCAAAGAAAGGAAACCTCAAACAATGCCAGAACTACAGAACCATCAGTCTCATAAGTCATCCTAGCAAGATCATGCTGCAGGTAGTCCTCAACAGACTGAAAAACCAAGCGGAAAAACTCCTGGCAGAAGAACAAGCGGGCTTTAGACCAAAACGCAGCACAATGGAACAAATTTTCAATCTGAGAATTCTGATAGAGAAGCATCTCCAACACCAAAAAGACTTGTACCACAATTTCATAGACTTCAAAAAGGCCTTTGACAGGGTATGGCATGACGGCCTCTGGCAAGTACTCAGGCACTTCAACATTGACAGCTGTCTAATTGAAGTCATCAAAGCTCTGTACGAGAACGCAGAAAGTGCAGTTTTTATGAATAATCACGTGGGCGAGTTCTTCAAGACCACGGTTGGGGTTCGCCAGGGCTGCCTTCTCTCACCTGTACTCTTCAACCTCTTCCTCGAAAACATCATGACAGAGACACTGCAAAACCACCACACTTCCATCTCCATTGGTGGAAGACCCCTTTGCAACCTCAGATTTGCAGATGACATTGACCTCATGGGCAGCAGCAAACAAGAACTGCAAATCCTCACAGACAATTTAACAGATCGAGCGAGCGCATACGGCATGGAGGTCAGTACAGAGAAATCAAAGATCATGGTCAACAGCGCGAGTAATGACATCACGGAAATAAAGATGAATGGAGAAACACTAGAAGAGGTGAGCCAATTCAAATACTTAGGCTCCATCCTAACAAAAGATGGCACATCAAACAATGAAGTGAAAGCTCGCATTGCAACAGCAACATCTGCTCTAGTCAGACTCGAGAAGATCATCAGAAGCAACAACATCAGCTTCTGCACCAAATACCACCTTTACAAATCCCTCGTGATATCTATCCTCCTATATGGCTGTGAATCATGGACTCTGACAGCAGAGTTAGAGAGGAGAATCCAAGCATTCGAGAACAAGTGCCACAGAAGACTCCTCAAAATATCATACAAAGAACACAAGACCAATAACTATGTGAAAGAAGAAATCAAAAAGCGTGTGGGCCCCCAAGAGCCTTTGCTCTCCACCATAAAGAGGAGAAAGCTGATGTGGTTTGGTCACACCACAAGACACAACACCCTAGCAAAAACCATCCTGCAAGGAACAGTCGAGGGCAAGAGAAGAAGAGGCCGCCAAAAGAAATCATGGGTTGACAACATCAAAGACTGGACCGCCCAACCCCTGCAACACCTCCTACTAGCCACACAGGATCGTGAAGCATGGAAAAAGATCTCTGTTGCGTCTTCTCTCATGTCCCCCCTACGTCCTTTGGGACATGGGACTGAGTGAGAGTGAGTGAGTGCGTGCGTGCGCGAGTGGGGGGGGGGGGGGGGGGGGCGTGCGTGCATGTGTGCGTGCGTGTGTGTGTGTGTGTGTGTGCGCGCGCGCGCGTCATTTACATGACCTCCCATCTCTGCAAACACTTCAGGGATCAAATGCGATAAGAGCAGTGAGGACTATGGTCTGTGTGGACATCCTAGATCTGCTATCCGACATGCGGCAGAATGTAGGAAGAGGTAGTGAGGGCAGTGCCTCCTGTCATACACTCACTGTCCTGCACACTTCACAGGTAGCCTATAATTATTTACAACGCTGATATCCTGTCAACGCCTGTGTGCAGGGCCGGACCGAAGGGGGGTGGTGGGAGGGGGGGGGCTGGGGGTCCGAACCCCCCCCTTCCCCCCCCTCCCCCTCCTTGAGCCAAGCATGTACCTCCAAGA
This sequence comes from Stramonita haemastoma, assembly GCA_030674155.1. Lineage (NCBI taxonomy): Eukaryota > Metazoa > Mollusca > Gastropoda > Neogastropoda > Muricidae > Stramonita > Stramonita haemastoma. Next base: position 28,588,745 of record CM060339.1, read on the forward strand.
ATCAGCTTTTTCATTTTTATCATTCACCTTTTCAAAGTTTTCACACAAGTTGATTTTCTTAATTGTATCAAATCATATACACGGAGAGGCCAAAATTTTAGGTGAAAATTGCTAAAAATCGTTTTCGGCCGGGGGTCTTCGCCCCCCCCCCCCCCCCCCCTGGGCTCCCCAACGGGCGTTGACCCCTGTACCCCCACTGGGGGAGAACCCCCAAACCCCCTTTGGGCTCCCCCCCCCCCCTATCAAGTAATAGGTCCGGCCCTGGTGTGCACAGCAGTCATCACGGTATCTCAGTCATCCAACCTCAAATCCATACTTGTCCCTGAAGTTACCGGTCAATGTCAATAATCATACATTTCAAGACTTCGTCAGGAGCGTTTCACCTTCACCAGCGATCTCAACGGAGCCAGTCTCAGCGCTGACACTGATTTTGGTGTTCTGAAATGGCCTATTCGGGGGGACGGATAGCCTAGTGGTCAGAACATTGCGCTGGCAATTTGACGACCCGGGTTCGAGTCCGGTCGAGGAAATTTTTCTCCTGGAGTTAACATCAGTACTGACTCCACTCTCCCCAAAAGTCCTTCGGATGAGACTTTAAACCGAGGCCCCGTGTGCGAACGCACGCAGAACATCTTGCGTAGCCTACACGTTAAATCCTGTTCCGCTTTTCGTAAGAGTAGGCCATCGTGTGCCGTTGGGAACAGATGACAATATTTCCAAAACTGCATACACACGGGGACTGGATGAAAAAAAGCACACGAGTGCTTATTCGATTATCCTCGATATCAAAGAATAAGATAAAATAAAATAAATATTAAAAAAAATGTATTTATTCTTTTATATCGAGGATAACAGAATAAGCAATCGTGTGCTTTTTTTCATCCGGTCCCCGTGTGTATGCGGTCGTGTAAATGTTGTCTTCTGTTCCCAACGGCACACAATGGCTTACTCTTACGAAAAGCGGAACAGGATTTAACGTGCGCGCAAGATGCTCTGCGTGATCTGGGTGTCCTAAACCAACCAAGAGAAATCACACAACACATTGTTAGCACAGTCCTGCGTATGTTAGCTCAGAACAGGCACCACTGAACACCATCAAAATGACCCAGCAGCAGTGCAGGTCCCCTCTAGCTGGTGGCCCCACGACGGCCTGATGTCGATGGGCTCCCTGTCCACTCCTGCCTCTGAGGATGAGACATAACGAATCTAGGTATGGCTGTGGCGGGGAGATTGAAATGAGCGGCGTGGGTGCAACAGAACAGGGGCGTTACAGAGGATAAGGCAGGAAAAAAGAAAATGGTGGAGATAGGCCTAAACTTTTACAACCTGATTTAATTACCTTTGTCTATTATGTCATAATCCAAGTTTTCTTCTGTGTGTGTGTGTGTGTGTGTGTGTGTGTGTGTGTGTGTGTGTGTGTGTGTGTGTGTGTGTGTGTGTGTGCGTGTGTGTAAATTTGAATTTGTTGAAACTACTTGGGATTGCTGAAAATGTGTAAGAATAGGATGAATACAAGCATTTTGTTTTTTTACAAGAATATAGCGCTGTATAAATTCCTTATATTATCATTACTATCATTACTGAATGAGTGGAGAAAACTGTGCATTATTTTAGAGGATCAACAAAAAGTTGTGACCTGTAACTAGCATTGCTTCCTTTTTTTTTTCTTTATTTCTTTTCAGCCTTGTACAAAACTGTCTTTTTTTCCCCAAAAGTGGTGAGCACACACCGCTGGAACTTGACTATTCAACTGACTTTTTTCCCTGAGAAAAACAAAAGCTTTGCGCAACCCACGCTTCTTTTAATCTTTGAAGCTGATGTTTCGTACTTACCATTCAGTGTGTCTGTGCTTTCTGGCTGTAACTATAGCATTGTTGGAATGAAGATTTTGTCACTGCAGTGGTGGTGGATCGGTGATCCAGAGGTAGTGTGCCTGCCTAGAAAGCGAAAAATCTGGGTCAGAAATGCGTGGTGTTTCAAATCCCGTTTGGGTCCACAACTTTCCCCATCCGTTCAACCATAAGTGGTGGTCTGGGTACTAGTCTTTTGGAAGAGACGATAAACTGAGGTCCCGTGTGTTACATAAAACTATTCAGTGTTATGTAAAAGAACCCACGGCAACAAGAGAGCTGTCCCTGGGAAAACGCTGAAGAAAAAAAGTCACTCTGATAGGGAAACAAATTTACCGTTGCAGACGGGAAAAAAATAAAAAATATAAGTGGTCTTGCTCTTGTGGCGACGTGCTCTCCCCAGGGAAAGCAGCCCAAATTTCTCGCAAAGAAATCTGCCGTGCCTTGCAGTGGCGTAGATGTAAATATAAAACAGTTTAAAAACTGGAATGAAGATGTCATTGTGATCCGACATGTTTTTGAAATGCTGCCATGAAAATTCAAAAGCAAACGAAAGTCAGTGGGTTGGTCATTGTGTCACTGCTGGTCAGAGCATTGGGAGAAGATTACCTCCCCCTTCATCCCCAAAAAACAAAAAAGCTGGAATTATGGACTAGGGTTGGGTAGCCGGCTCGCAGCTAAAATTGAACAAACAGAAAAAGAGAATGCATAATTATTTGAAAAGTATATTGTCATGACTTGATGAAAAATAATGCAAAAGTCATAAGACTTAAATTCTAAAAAATAATATTTGACAAAGGTCTTTGTTCAGTTTTCATTCTTGAATGACTGTGTGTTTACAATTGTAGAGTACGTGTGCAAGATCTGATACCTCTCTCTCTCTCTCTCTCTCTCTCTCTCTCTCTCTCTCTCTCTCTCTCTCTCTCTCTCTCTCTCTCTCTCTCTCTCTCTCTCTCTCTCTCTCTCTCTCTCTCACCGCACCCAACAACACACTTCAAAATTGTTTTTCAACAGTTTTTTTATTCGAAGAAAACTGGACTCAACTTCCAATAAAACAATAACTAGTCATTTTAAATAACACACTCCTTTCAGTGAAACTGCAGGCAAATTTTTTTCGAAATTATTATTTACTCGCTAGAAGGGGAAAAGTTCTTATCTTGTGCTTCTATATTAAACAGTAGAAAAAAGGTTTTGACTAAAAATGACTAATGATAAACAAATCATCGCATTTTATATACTAAATCAACAATTATCATCAAGTGTCAGTTTTAGGAAAGACCTAGTCCTACTCACATAATGTGTCACCGACGAAGATAACAACAATAATAAACAAACAACAAACAAACATACATCCTTGTGGCAGATAGATTGACACAAAAAATGGTGTGATTCGGATATGTTAACAGTGAGAATCTAGTTCTAGTTCATAAAAGTCTTCTAAACATCCAATACTGCTAATAGTTCTTTTCATGTCAGAACTTGGCAAAATGTGAATAGAATGAGAAAAAAACATGTACAGTTTGTGAAGGAAATAGCAACATTAACGAGTGAGAAATGATGATGACGATTATCATTTTGGGCCGCATGGTTGTCATCATCGGTTAGTTAGTATCCTCATTATTATCATCATCTTAGTCGTCGTTGTCGTCTTTGTGATTGCAAACACGAATTTTGCAGTTTTGTGACACTTTGGCTGGTCATCGTTAGGCTGGCACGACTTATGATACACACAGTGCAGCGAGACATACAAAAACTCGTTTCTGAATGGTCAGGTTCAAGTGTGTGTGTGTGTGTGTGTGTGTGTGTGTGTGTGCGTGCGTGCGTGCGTGCGTGCGTGCGTGCGTGTGTGTGTGTGTGTGAGTGCGTGTGTGTCTATTTGTGTGTGTGTGTATTTGTGTGTGTATTTGTGTGTGCGTGTGTGTGTGTGTGTGTGTGTTGTGTGTGTGTGTGTGTGTGTGCGTGTGCGTGTGTGTGTGTGATGCAAGCGCTGGCTCGTGTACGTGTGTCGACTTCACGCACACACAATTTACGGTACGAAATGGATAGTGTGTGCGCGTGTGTCTATCCTCAAGTGTGTGTGTGTGTGTGTGTGTGTGTGTGTGTGTGTGTGTGTGTGTGTGTGTGTGTGTGTGTGTGTGTGTGTGTGTATGTGTGTGTGTGTGTGTGTATGTGTGTGAGAGAGAGAGACAGAGACAGAGAGTCACAGAGAGACACAGAGACACAGAGAGACAGAGACAGAGAGAGAGACAGAGAGAGAGAGAAGGGGGGGTGGGTGGGTGTGGGGAAACAGAGAGCGAAAAACAAAGAAACATATTAAAAAAATCGTCAACTAACGAACGATCACAGCTTTTTTCGTGTATTAGAAAAAGGATGTTTAACATATTAGTAGATAAAGCAACAATAGAAAAAGTGTATAAGTAGTCGAAAAAGGACAAAACACATTGACTTTTCATTCTTCCCACTCAAGTCGTCTCCACCTCCCACAAAAAGGGGATAAAACACATAAACATTAAACATTACCGTAATGCTTATGAAGAAACAAAAACAGCCCCAGTACGTTTACGATTATTACCAAAAAAAAAGTTGCCTTATGTACAGTTTTTGTGCATAGAATAAAGTGATTCGTATAAGGGTGGTAGTTGGTATCTTAGTTCAAATTCGTTGGCGTAAGCGCCTCAAAAAAAAAAAGAAAGAAATCGGTGAGATGAAATAAAAACTCTAGTCTGTTTCTTCACTTTTTGAACAATGTATAAAATCGTGTTTGTGTTATAATTAGAGAGAGAGAGAAAAAAAAACAAAGACAGGAAAAATGTACACACACAAGAGAAGAAAAAGGCAGATTGGTGATTGATGATGACGATCATAATCATAATTATCATCATAATTATCATCATTGACCACCATTATCGTCATTATTATCAACATTATCACAAACAGGATAGAATAGAAAAAAACACACTAAAAAACAACGACAACCACCACCACCACCGACAACAACAACAGCAAAAACAGTAAAAACAAAACCACTACCCCCTCCTCTCCCCTCTCTCTTCTCTCTCTCTCTCTCTCTCTCTCTCTCTCTCTCTCTCTCTCTCTCTCTCTCTCTCTCTCTCTCTCTCTCTCTCTCCTCTCTCTCTCTCCTCTCTCTCTATCCCTATGATACCAGGAAAAAAAGTACGAAAAAAGATCATGTACAATAATCATCTTCAACTAACATTGATTATAGAAGAACAACGCAAAAGATAAAAGACAAAGAGAAATAAACATATCAAAAGACAGAAAGAACAATTGAAGATAAGAAAAAAGAAAAAAACGTAATAGAAGAAAGAAAGAACAGAAAGAAAGAAAGAGAAAGAAAGAAAGAAAGAAAAAGAAAGAAAGAAAAAAGAAAGAAAAGAAAGAAAGAAAGAAAGAAAGAAGAAAGAAAGAAAAAGAAAGAAAGAAAGAAAAAAGAAAGAAAGAAAGAAAGAAAAAAAGAAAAGAAAGAAAGAAAGAAAAGAAGAAAAAAAAGAAAGAAAGAAAGAAAGAAAGAAAGAAAGAAAGAAAGAAAGAAGAAAGAAGAAAGAAAGAAAGAAAGAAAGAAGAAAGAAAGAAAGAA
>CM060339.1:28599192-28610214 GCA_030674155.1 Stramonita haemastoma
AACAATAAGTACAAAGTAAGAAAATAAAATGACACAACACATTCTACAGTGGTTTGATGAGTCGAGTAACATCATCAATACCTCACGTTCGATTGCCACGGTCAATGATGATAACAAATAAGGAATCACGCCAGAAGCTGATATGGAGGAACATAATCTTCAAACAGTGCATGCAACAGACTAAACAAAGAACCGTTTACCTCCATTGTCCTTTTCATAACAAAGAAAGCTAATCTGCACAAAGAAAAAAAAGACAGAAAACCACGCCACGGTTAATGATGGGTAATAAATAATAATAATAATAAAAATAAACTTTCACATGGATTAACCACACACACTAAAAATAGTCATCTTACTATACCCTCCCACCTATTCAATTTTAAATGATAGAAATAAAAAGGGACCCAGTGACAACTGGTGTGTGTGTGCGTGCGTGTGTGTATGTGTGTGTGTGTGTGTGAGAGAGAGAGAGAGAGAGAGAGAGAGAGAGAGAGAGAGAGAGAGAGGAGAGAGAAGAGAGAGAGAGAGAGAGAGAAGAGAGAGAGAGAGAGAGAGAGAGAGAGAGAGAGAGAGAGAGAGAGAGAGAGAGAGAGAGAGAGAGAGAGAGAGAGAGAGAGAGCGTGTGTACAACATACAAATTGGAAACAAAACAATGCAAACAGAGCTGTACACCTACCCCCCCCAAAAAAAAAACAAAAAAAAAAAAACAATAAACAGCAACAACAAACAAACAGCCCCCCCCCCCCCAAAAAAAAAAAGAAAAAAAAGCCACACAACACAACAACCACAATCAAAAACAAAAATAAAACCCAAACCAAACAGAATCCAAAGGCGAACAATTCTCCAACAACAAGTGGAATCAGACCAAAAAAAAAAAAAGAGAAAGAAATGACAACACCAAAAGTATAAAACAAGAAAAAAAAAGTACAAAAAAGGATTTTTCCAAAACAAGGACAACCATCACGCTATAAAGAAAAGATCATCAAAATCATGATATTATGCCATGGGTTTATGGTAAAGCAAACAGCAATAATAGTAGGCACAACAATTGATAACAACACATAAAGAATGGAGGCGAGGTATGGCTGTTGAAAATTACAACACTGCATGCATTCACAAAGGTCACTGTCACGAACTCACACTCATTATGACAAATTCCAAACAAAAAAATGGAAAATTGGTATTTGGTGCCACAGAAATGAACAATAACAAAACAAACAAAACCAAATCAATAAGCAAGTTTATAATAAAAAAAAATACTCCCCCCCCCCAAAAAAAAAAAGTTGCAGAGAGAGAGAGAGAGAGAGAGAGAGAGAGAGAGAGAGAGAGAGAGAGAGAGAGAGAGAGGAGAGAGAGAGAGAGAGAGACAGACAGACAGACAGACAGACAGACAGACAGACAGACAGGACAGGCACAGAAGCACATACAAAACAGAGACAGAGACATGGAGTGAGACAGGTCGTCCGACAGACAGATGAAAAGCTCGCGAGAGAGAATTTGCATATTGTTGAGCAATGTTTTCCATCATCTTTGCCGTCTAGTGTAAATGTTTTATCTTTTACTCTCATTTCCATAAGAAGCAGGAATAGATATCTGTCGATATTTTCTTATTATCAAGGTTTGCATCAGTCGTGATAGATAAGACTGAGCAACACTTAATACATGAAGATAGCAGTTAACATCCAGCTTAAAAAAAGAAGAAACTCTGGGAAAAAAAACAACACATTTATGATGCAAAATACCCCCCTAAAAGCTGTACACATCTAAAAAGACAGCTGAGTGTTCAAGAAATCAACCACATTAAAAATCATGATAATATTATTCAAATTCCACTCATCCTAATCAGATTCAAGTCCAACACCTTCTCGTACATAACCATAAACCAATATCACAGCAAAGCTTAATGGTAATACTCTTCAGGCAAATATGCGAAAATGTATTTAAAATGTACATTATTTTTATACAGGTTGATATATTGACATTGAACAATCAAAACGATTTAGAGAAAAACTCAACAAGGAAGACTTTTTCAGGAAAACAATTAAAAGTTATTAAAAAAAAAAAAAATTGACTTCGTTAGTCATGGGCTCACCATCGTTAAGATCAATGAACAACTAATAAAAGCTTACTAAAAAAAAAAAACCCCTAACAACAAAAAGAAAATACAAAACAACAAACCCCAAACAAACAAGCAAACATAATAACAACAAAAAGAAAGCACAAAAACTGGACAATCATGAGAAAAAAGCAAAACTCTGTACAGATATTGGACGACAAATTAGTTTTTGCTTCCTTTCTTCATATCAATTTTGATACAGATCTTCAGAAAATGACTGCTCCTATCAGCTCAAATAATATATCTTATCCTTGTTCATAAAATGTTGTGATACCAAGATTGTTTATCTCATGATGTTGATATTACACACGCAGTGAATAAAAAAAAAATTCAGACAAAGGCAAAACGAACCAAAAAACAAACCAAAAAAATGATAATACAATCATACACAAAGTAAGAGCATGACACGAGTATACACAACGTTATAAAAGATAGATACAATCTAAGAATTAAAAAAAACCCATTGCTATCACGAAAATACAATCTTGCCACAAAGACAATAAAATAATTATACTGAATTCCAAAATCACAAATTTCCACACTTGATTTATGTCGCGCATTGGTTTCAAACAAAACAACAACAACAAAAAGGCAAAATGATAACAATAATAATCATCAAAATGTCTGTCTATACTCTGACTATTCAGCCCCTTGACCTCCCTCCCCACCTCCATCCCCTTCCCCAGCCTGAGCCTGACCCCCATCCCTGAATCTGCTCCCTGATCCGCTGCTGCAGGGGGTTCTCCTGGGCTACCCTCTGCCTCCCCCTCTTTTGGACCACCCTCCTCTCCTTCAGCCTTCTCCTGTGAAGTTGACTCTGGTGCCTGTTCTCCTCCTGCTGTTTCTCCTTCTCCTGCTGCCCCTTCTTCTCCTGTTGCTCCTGAGCTCTCCTGGGTGGCTCCTTCTTCTTTGTTGTCCTGTTCGGGGTTGTTTTGGGCTGTGTCCTGTTCGCTGGTTTCCTGGGCTGGGGCCTCCTCCGTTTTTTCTTGGGTTGCGGCCGCTTCTTCGGGCTTTTCTGGGGCCCCGTCTTGTCCAGCGGGCGTTTGTTGACTAGTGGCGTCTTCCCCTTCAGTTTTCTCCTGAGCAGGTTGATCTTCTGGTTTTGGAGGATTTGCGTCAGCTCCGCTTTGGTCCTGAGCCGGTTCTTGTCCTGCTTGTGTTGTTTCTTGGGTTGTGGCACTTTTGTCTTCTTCTTTTTCTTCTCCGCTTTTTTCTTGTGGTGGGTCTCCTTCTTCTTTCTTTTCTTCTTGGGAAGACTCTGCCTTGTTGTTTTCTTCTCCTGCTGAGGCGTCTTTCTCAGCGTTCTGTGAAGGTGTGGTTTCTGTTCCTCCTTCTTCTTTCTCTTCTCCTGCTGTTTGCTGCTGATCGGCAGGAGTCTCGTCAGCAGCTTTCTCCTGAGCGGGGGCTTCGCTGGTCTGTTCTGGCTGAGGTTCTTGCTGTGTCTGCTCCTCTGTCTTGGGTTGGTCCTGGTCTGCGGTAGGTGCCTGCGCTGCTTCTCCTGCTGCAGATGGTTGTTCTGCTGCTGTTGCTGTTGCTGCTGTTGCTGCTGTTGCTATTGCTCCTGCCTCTTGTGACGATGCATCTGGCGGGGCTTCGCTACCTTCAGGTTTAGTGTCTTGCGTTGAATCCTCGGGGTTAGCTGCTGGTGCGCTCTGCCCGGCTCCTGCTGTGGAAGTTTCTCCAGATTGATTTCCCCCCGTCACCTCTCCCTGTGCCTGACTCTCCCCTTCCTTACCTCCCTCCGCAGCTTCTGCCCCTCCTTTCCCCTCTCCTCCCCTCTCCCCTTGCTCGGCCGTCAAGTTCGTGTCCGGTTCAGCGTGAACCTCCACTTGACCTTGACCTTGACCCTGACCTTGACCCTCACCTTGGTTAGGTTGACCTTGATTGGCGTCCTCGGTTTTCTGTTCCTCCGCTCCTCCTGAGGATGATGCGGGTTCTGTGGGAGGACAAGGAGAGAAACAGAGAGGATTGTGTGAGTTAATGTTATACGCTCAATGTTGTTGTTGCTGTTGTTTTAGTTTGTATTGTATTGAAAACATAGACATTATGAATATGATATTGACGAATGACGATGATTATCATGATGGTGACAGCTACAGAAACAACAACAATAATGATAACGAGTGCTGCATGCTGCGATCGTCATAAGCATCATCATTGTCATCGTCGTGGTCGTCGTTGTTGTCGTTGTCATCATCATCATCATCATCATCATCATCATCATCATCATCATCATCATCATCATCATCATCACCACCGTCATCGTCGTCGTCATCATCATCATCATCGTCAACATCATCACAGCAGCAGCAGCAGCAGCAGCAGCAGCAGCAGCAGCAGCAGCAGCAGCAGCATCCACGCTTGAGTTCAAAAGTAAAACTACTACCTCCTAAAAAATAAAGAAAATCGGAGACAAAAGCTGTAAACACAGTTTTCCCCATCCAAAGTCACCATGCACCATGACCAAGATGCTGTTGGGCTGTTTGTTGTTGTTGTTGTTGTTGTTGTTGTTGTTGGGTTGTTTGCTGTTGGGCGTTCTCCCTCTTAACATCATGGAGTTCATCCATATGTATTTTTTAATGTAATTATGTATTTATTCTTTCATATCAAATATAATGCAATAACCACTTAAGTGCTTTTTTTTACATCCAGTCCTCGTATGTACGCAGTTTTTGTAAATTTTGTCATCTGTTCCCACCGGCACACATTGGCCTACTCTTACGAAAAGCGGAACAGGATTTAACGTGTGCGCAAGATGTTCTGCGTGCGTTCGTGCACGAGGCCTAGGTGTTATAGTCTCATCCTAAGGACTTTTGGGGGAGAGTGGAGTCAGCACTGATGTTATTGACTCCAGGGGAAAATCCCCTCGACCGGGAATCGAACCCGGATCGTCAACTTGCGTATACACTCAATGTCTGAGAGCCACTGTGAGAATGTAAGTACACAGTGGATGAGAAGTTTGCGTGTAGTGCAGGGTTTCAACTTCCTCACCTAGAGGGGAAGCCATACTCTGACTTCAGAGGATTATGAATGGAGGGTGTGGGGTGTTATGTTAGGAACATATCGTTATATCATCTTTATTTTTTTGTCGTTATAATTGTTGACACCTAAGCCAGATAATGCTCCAGTGACATAGTTTATTATAGCATATGCACGACTGTCACCAATGTAAAAAACATAACCTGGATTGTATAACTATCATGATTGCGAAAGTAGTCTTTATCACAAATCTCTCTGTCTCTGTCTCTGTCTCTGTCTCTGTCTCTCTGTCTCTCTGTCTCTCTCACTCACTCAAAAAGCAGCAGGTATTGATGGTATAATTGGAGAATTTTTAATGAATTCTGTTAGGTGTAGCCAGGTTATCAGTTTCTTCGTTACTTTATTTAATGCTTTATTTGATAAAGGTATTTTTCCAACAGCTTGGTCTGAATCTATTGTAATTCCCTTGTATAAGAAAGGTGATACTTCTGATCCGAACAACTATAGAGGTATATCGATCTGTAATATTGCAAGTAAACTTTACAGTTCAATTATCAATCATAGACTTCAGGAATGGGTAGAAGCAAATAACATAACAGACGAATTTCAGGCTGGTTTTAAGCGCAACTATTCAACAATAGATCATATATTCACATTGTTTGCATGTGTACAGAAACAATTTAGTTTAAACCGTAAGTTGTATGTTGCCTTTATCGATTTTCAGAAGGCGTTTGATTCTGTCAATAGAAGTATCCTATGGCCAATTTTGGTAAAAAATGGAATTTCTGGTAAATTACTTGTTTGTATTATGAGCATGTATAATAGTGTGAAAGCTAGGATTAGAAGTGGTGGTGCTATAACTGATTGTATCAACTGTACTACTGGTGTTAAGCAAGGGGATGTGTGCAGCCCTGTTTTGTTTTCTTTATTCATCAATGAAATAACTAGAGAAGTTCTTGAATTTGGAAGACATGGTGTTTCTTTTCAGGATGATGCCTTAGAATTGTTCATTTTACTTTTTGCTGATGACGTTGCATTGATATCTGAAACTGTTGTAGGTCTTCAAAATCAGCTTAACTGTTTACAAAGATCAGCATCGAAAGCTCAACTAACAGTTAATATGTCTAAAAGTAATATAATTGTTTTCAGAAAAGGTGGTTATCTTGCTGCGAGAGATCGAGAAAGATGGACTTTTGATGGTGTAATGATGCCTGTGGTTAATGCATATAAATATTTAGGACCTATATTTTTCGACACGTTTGAGTTTTATGTTTGCTTGTAAATATCTTGCATGTCGGGCAAAAAGGGCTTTAATTTTGATAATGCAGAATTTAAGTAAGCTGGACAATTCTTCTTTTGGTTTATTCATGAAACTTTTTGACACACAAGTACAGCCAATTGCTTTGTACGGTGCTGAGATATGGGGACTTGAAGCAGCATCTATTCATAGTGAGAAAGTTCATTTATTTGCCCTCAAGAAATTTCTTGGCGTGTCTAGAAAAACACCTAATAGTCTTGTCTATGGAGAAACAAACCGTTACTCATTACACATTGTTTCAGCTCATAGGTGCATACACTATTGGTTGAAACTGACTCAAATGGAGCAGTCTAGACTTCCCCATAAAGCTTATAGAATGTTATATTTATTAGATGAAAAGGGTAAATCAAATTGGGTTACTAAAGTTAAAAGAAAGTTATATGAAAACGGTTTTGGGCATGTGTGGCTTAACCAGGGTGTTGAAAATCACTCCTTGTTCTTACGACTTCTGCGTGAAAGACTGATTGCATGTCAGTGGCAGGACTGGCATTCACACATTGAAAACAGCAACAGATGTGAAATGTATAGTCTGATCAATCCATCACATTGCATTCCTTTATATCTAACAATGAAAATGGATAGGCATTTGAAAAGAATATTAACAAAAATCAGATTTGGTATCTCAGAATTAAAAACGCATCATTTTTACTATAGACAAGCAAATGAGAGTGATCTAGTTTGTCCTCTTTGTAATATTTCTATTGAAGATGAAATTCATTTCCTATTTGGTTGTTCACAACTTTTAGAATTGAGAAAACAGTTTATACCTCAAAAGTTTTTACGACAACCTTGTTTACATAGGTTAAACATGCTTATTACGTCTGGAAATGAAGTTACTATGAAACATCTAGCCATTTTTATGTATAAAGCATTTAAATTGCGGGATACTTTGATCAATTCTTGATGCCTTGTTCTGTTGCAACTATGTGTTGTGAATTAATTCATTGTACAACATTTTGTTACTTGCATTATATTGTTTTTTTGTGTGTGTTTTCCCCCTTCAAATGTGGCCAAGGCCTTTTGAATAAACCATTGGTATTCGTATTCGTATTCGTATTCGTAATCTCACTCACTCACATCAGTCATTTATTTCATTTTGTTCTCTTGTTTGCTCTTTATCTACTAACGCTTTTCTTTTCTTCCATAATCAAAATCTTTTATTGTGACTTCTGATTTTTGTCTTCTCAAAGAGTGCATTTTATTACCTTATCATATATAGTGTCCTTTATTCTTGTGTGTTGTTTGGTACTGCGTAAAGTTTTAATTGTTCAGTATATTTTCAACTTGATGTATCCCTGAAAAGGGTGGGGACTGGATGTAAAAAAGCACGCGAGTGCTTATCTATTATCCTCGAATAAAAGACTTTGCCTTGCCTTGCCTTGCCTTACATGTACGCACGCACACACGCACGCACGCACGCACGCACGCACGCACGCACGCACAACACACACACACACACGCGCGCACATAATAAAAAAATGTATCTCCGCCTTACTGAGTGTGTTTCGACACAATGTGTTGAAATATAATGCCCAGTAGTCCTGGATCAAGGGCATTGGTTTAAATCTTTCGAATAAGACAATGAACTCAACGTGTTCAACACACGTTCAGCACATGTAAAAGAACCCACTGCATCAGGATCGTTATGCTTGGCAAAATCCCATAGAAAAAGAAACATTCTTCACGGAAAACACATGCAGACAGGATATATATATATATATATATATATATATATATATATATATATATATATATATATATATATATATATATATATATATATATATATATATATATATATACATGTGTGTGTGTGTGTGTGTGTGTGTGTGTGTGTGTGTGTGTGTGTGTGTGTGTGTGTGTGTGTGTGTACTAATAGAGAAATCTTGTGTGACTAAAAGTACTGTACAATAGTGTACAATATATTATAACACAATATACAATGCCATACAACACAATACACTGAAATGCAATACAATTATTTAAACCCGATGCAATAAGGAAAAACAACTCATGGTTACTAACAAGGTTACTCACGTTCCTCTGAAACAAGCTGTAGGACAGCTTGTCACCATAAATGTCAAACTCATAAATTGCATCCCAACAAAAATTAATAGTTTTTGTCTTCCCTTATCTTAAATGGTTGCCACTCACACAATGTACATTAAGGAAATAAGAGTATTTATATACATAACAATTGATCACCAGACTCCTTTACGAGAAATTCTATCAAAGCAAGTAGTTAAAAACTGGCAATCTACATAAAAAATACTACTCACACACGATAGATTACGAATTTTAAATACATTTTCATCGATTATATCACTCATGTATTTTGGACACAGATATAATTGGCTTGTAACCTACATGCATTTCTTTGTTTGTATGATCATACAATATTTGAATTAAATTAAACGACTAAAACTCAACTCACCACTCCTATCATTTGGTGCAAAATATGATAGAAGTAACTTACTATAAAAAAGCAACCCAACTTTCCTAATGTAACTCATACTGGTACATAATGAGAGTAATTATAGTTGTTAAGAGACTCTTCATCTTCCATGTTGCCATTTGATCATTGTGAGCCCTCACATATTGTAGGAAAACAATCCATCAACAGTAACACCACTCACACAATCAGTGAAACAACAACAAGATCAACGACCCCAAGCACAACGCCTCAAATCCAATCATGATGCCATGGCTGCAAATAGAGGGATTCGGCAAAATTACGCACGATGACGACAATTGTTCACATAGTGTAGACAAAAAAGAAGAAAAAACTGCCAAACCAGCAAGTTCATCAAATCACTCATAGTATAACAGACATCGATAAAAGAGAATTTTAGGGAATACAGAAGGCATCGTTACGAAAGCCATAAGTTTACATCAATACATGCACTCTTGACTAGACAAAGGAGAGGTTTCATACACTCCATCAACACGAACTAATCACACCCAATACACAGACACTCTAGACTAGCCAACCAAGCAGCTAATGCCCACAAACTATGATGCAAGAACTACAAAGAGCAATCCAAAGAAAGCACTAAACTATATAAAAACCAAAACGACACACAAACTCATCAGTACTGAAATGATGTGGCAGGACTAACAACACTATAAACATCGATAGGGATTGTTGACAAAACTGTGCAATACCTGAGATAAAGCGACAAAACCAAAAAAAGAAAACGTCCACAACTGTTGTATTACACAGAAGAGGAAAAAGCTAAAGAAAATAATAGAGACTAGGTCAGAAAAACTGTATAAAAAACAACTAAACAACCCCCAGAAATCCTAACAACCTACGCACTAGCCACCACGGCCCAGTGGTTAATGCCATAAACTCTGAGCTGGGAGGTTATAGGTTCGAGTCCCATCAGACTACATTACACAGTGTTTGAATAATTTGTTTGGGTGGGGGGGGGGGGGGGGTTAGGGGGGTTTTTTCCGTGTAGCTTTTCCGAGAACTAAGCCTGGAATCAACTGAACAGGAAGATTTGTGCAACTAATAATTATGCGAAGTGCTAATTTAAAACTTTTGGGGTGTGACTTTGCGGCATTGTTTCAAAATATTTCCTCACACACTGCAAGTGTCCGATTTAGGCTGCTTATTAATTCAATATTATGTATGGGAGTGTACAGAAATCCTATCCCTGGGAAAAAAACTTACAAAAAACCTATATAGTACAAAAACAAGCAGGCAAAAAAAAACGAAAAAATAGAGAGAGCATGCTTTCATGACACCAAAAAAAATTGTCAAAAGAATTCCCCCCCCAAATCCTGACATGTTAACTTTGCTTTTTTTTGCGGGGCAGTGGTTCTTCTTGAGTGTTAGGTGGGAAATTTTTGTTTATTTTCACGATTTTTTTTTAAATGTGAAAAAATGTACCCTTACTTGTTTTTGGGGGTGAAAACATGGGAACACCCGGATATGAGAAAGTTTGGTAATGAGATCAAAAGGATTCTTTTGTTTCTAAGTGTTTTACCCCCCTTTCAAACATACACTTTGCAGTTAGGAAGCTAGCAGACGCAATGACTGAGAGGGAAAAATGTTTTTTGGAATAAAATAAAATTTAAATCCAAATTTGTGCAAAAATACATGAAATTTTAAAACCCGAGGCTAGTTTTTCACAAAAAAAAAAGTGGTTTTTTTTCTGGGGAAACCTTTATACGTGTGGTCGAATGCAAAATTACTGAGGAAAAAAAAAGGGAAAACAAAGGGCAAGAGAAGTGGGTGTGCCAACAAAACCAAGGCTACAAGAAAAAAAAAAAATCTGTCGATTTTAGGGGAAACAAAGGAAATTGCACAAATACACCAAAAAACAAAGGAAATCTGACACAACTAAGAGGAAAAGAGGAAAACTCCGTTCTTACACCCCAAAGGGGTCCCCTCAAAACAGGGGGGGGGAGTGCAGACACGGCGGAAAACCACGAACCACCCAAAAAAATGAAATTAACCTGGATGGGCTTTTTCCGCAACTTGGCCCGAAACTCGAAATTGGCTTGAATCATCAGGGGCCTTTTCGTTTCCCGGGGGGGGTGAGGTCAATATCTATTCCTCTTCCTCTTGTTACCTGTCGTTGCGGTGCTGGGCTTGCTG
>CM060339.1:28610314-28617814 GCA_030674155.1 Stramonita haemastoma
AAATATGTATGTATGTATGTTATTAGTATGTATTATGTATGTATGTATGTATGTATGTATGTATGTATGTTTGTATTATGTATGTATGTATTATGTAACCATTGTGGGGTTAATGGTTGTGCGTGCGGGGTAATGTTCGTATGTGGGGCGCGCAAGTGCCTGCGTGCGTGAGTACGTGTTTTGTGTGTGTGTGTGGTGTGTGTGTGTGTGGTGTGTTGGGTGTGGGGGTGTGTGTGTGTGTTGTGGTGTGTAAATGTGTGCATAATAAAGCAAGTGTAGTAGCTGTTTTTTCGCGTGTCAAATGTGTGCGGTGGCTTGCGTGCTTGCATCATATAGTGCGCGTGTGTATGTTTGTGTGTTGTGGTGTGGTGATCACATTTACGCCGCGTATTAAGCGACGGGTAGACAGACACACACACACAGACAGACAGACACAGACAACAGATAGAAATTAAAGCAACAAATAAACCTACTCTCTCTCCTTCTCCTCATGGCATTCGTTATGCAATCACTGTGTTCTGGAGGGAAAAAAATCTGTCGTGTTAAAAAAAAAAAAAAAAAAGCGCATGACAAATTGTCAAAATAGAACTGTCACGTACATGGTTTTTGTTTTTTTCCTGCCCACCCTCTTTATCGCAACGGGGATTCACACCCACACACCTCCTGACATTTGTCAGTCTTCTGTCTGTCTGTCTGCCCTGTGTCTGTCTGTCTTCTGTCTGTCACTGTCCGTCTGTCGTGGTGCTTTGTGGTGGTGTTATGTGTGTGTGGTGTGGGGTTTGTTGCGTGCGAGTGGTTTTATTGTGGTGTGTTGTGTGTGGATGTGTTTATGTGCGCCTGCCTGCCTGCCTGCCTCTCTGTTTCTAAGGCAAACTATTTACATGATGCTCCAACATTACTCCCGCCTGTCTTTGTCCCTTTGTGTCGTGTTTCTGTGGTCTGTTGTTCTGTCTTCTGTTTGTCTGTCTGTCCCTGTTTCTCTCTCTCTTCTCTCTCTCTCTCTCACTCTCTCTCTCTCATCTCTCCTCTCTCTCTCCTCTCCTCTCTCTCTCTCTCTCTCTCTCCTCTCTCTCTCTCTCCTCTCTCTCTCTCTGCATGTATATCTTCTGTTTCTCTCTCTCTGTGTCTCTCTCTGTGTCTCTCTCTCTTTGTCTGTCTCTGTCTGTCTATGTCTGTCTCGTCTCTCTGTCTCTCATCTCTCTCTGTCTGTCTGTCTCCTGTCTCTGTCTCTGTCCTCTGTCTCTGTCTCTGTCTCTCTCTCTCTCTCTCTCTCTCCCCTCTCCTCTCTCTTTGTCTTTTCCCTCCCTCCCCTCCCTCTCTCCCCTCCCCCCCCTCTCTCTCTCGCTCTCTCTCCCTACATCTCCCCCCCCCCCTCCTCTCTCTCTACCTCCTCCCTCTCTCTCCCTCCATCCCCTCCCTTCCTCCTCTCTCCCCCCTCACTCTTTTCCTCTCCCTCTCTCCCCCTCCCTCTCTCTCTCTCCCTCCCTCTCTCTCTCTACCACCCCCCTCTCCTCTCTCCTCCCTCCTTCCACTCCTTCTCTCTTCTCTCCTCTCTCTCTCTCTCTCTCTCTCTCTCATCTCCTCTCTCCTCTCTCTCCTCTCTCTCTCTCTCTCTCCTCTCTCTCTCTCTTTTTTCTTTGATGCATAATTCATGAAAACAAAAGTCGCTCAGCGCACAACAGTCTGGCATTCTGGAGGTAACTTCCAAGTGCAGTGCAGGGTCTGAATTTGACAGACAGATTAAAAGGATGAGTGCCGTTCTTCTGAGGGAGGTTTCTTTCATTCTTTGTGTTTGGTCTGGCTAGTTCTTGTGAAAATGCTTCAAAATGCTGGGGTTTCTTTTTGGAATGTCCTTGGCCGAATCTGTTAGTGGTTGAGTTTAACCATATAAAGAGTACACACACACACACACACACACACACTTACACACACCACACAACAACACACACACACACACACCACACACACACACACCACACACACACAGATCATACACAAAGAAGCACGAGCACACTCGCAGCACACACGCGCGCGCGCGCGCGCAGAGACACACAGACACAAACACACACAAAAACACACATAATATAGTCACAGGCATGTTACCCAAAAAGAAAGAAAAAACTGTCCAAATTAAAACAAAAGAAAAAAATCTACTTTCGGAGACCTTGGCTGTATCCTATACCATAATTGTACACTATCTTCCAGTATCTTTTATTTCTGGAAACAGCCAAACTCACTCCTTGTTTGTGCCAGCCAAAAAAAAACTGACTTTTGCCAGCCCTGCACATCCCCCTTACATCTAACATGGCCAAGACATCCTCGGGAGAC
Source organism: Stramonita haemastoma (assembly GCA_030674155.1). Classification (NCBI taxonomy): domain Eukaryota; kingdom Metazoa; phylum Mollusca; class Gastropoda; order Neogastropoda; family Muricidae; genus Stramonita; species Stramonita haemastoma. Next base: position 28,612,643 of record CM060339.1, read on the forward strand.
AGTGGCCGCACATAGACTGGCACCCAATTCCCCGCCTTCAGAGGGTTCTGCAGACAACCTTGCAGATGTATGTACACAAGGGGGCAGGCAGTCTGTTGGCCGGCCAAAAACTAGGCCGTGAACAAAGTTGGATGCAGGGGGTGGGGTGGGGGAGGAGAGGAGGGTGCTTGGTTACGTATGTACTCTCCTGTGGCACTTTCTTGCAGTGCACAATACGTGGGATTATTTTGGTGACTACGTTATGACGTGCAGAGTAGACATTGGAGACAAAAATTGTATTGTAGTCAAATATTTTTGATGAGATAATTTCTGTTCCTAGAGATGGCTTGATAACAGAAATCCATGCTTATTCATTGTACCGTCTGGAAGTAATAAAAAATTTGATTTTGACAATGACGGTGACTATTGGAAATAACATCTTTGTTCTCTCCTAGGCTGGTTCAACTGTTGTAAAAACTAAATTTTAGGAGCAGCCACTACGCTGAATAGCAGTATGCACCCGAACAGATACATGGTGCACACACCGAAAAAGAGAAAGGCACACACACACGCAAGCACGCACGCACGCATGCACGCACACACACACAACCACACATAACATTCCACACATACACGCACTCTGGCACACAGGCATGCATGAAGCAGGCACAAATACAAACACAAACACACACACACGCACACACACATACACACAAACACACACACAAGCACACACATATTATACACACACACTGATACACTGATACACAGATACAATGACACACACACCCAAACACCCGCATAACACACACACATGACACGCACACACACACACACACAAACACACAACACACACACACACCACACAACGCACACACACAAATTTATGCACACACAAACACAAACACACATACACATGCACACACACATACACAAACATACACATGCGCACACGCTGCGCGCATGTTACAAGTATATCTCATTCCTGTTGGTGATTATCCATCTCACAAAAGTCTGCATTACATCAAGTCTTTTTTTGCTTTATTTGTTTCAGGTAAAATCTAATAGTTTAGACAAAAGTCTAGAAAACATTTAACTAATGTATATACCATTTTATCTGCGATCAATTTTTCTTACTTCCATCATTTTTTTTTATACAAAAATAACAATTGTTTAACCCTAATGAAAAAATCTAGCAAAACCAAATGAATTTTTATCCAGAGGGAATTTCTGCTTTTAAAACCACAACCAATAACTATTTTCTGCTGTCAAAGATCTTCTTCATGGAAATTTGAACACAGTAATTGCTTTTTTTTTGGCTAGGCAGACATTGGCTGACAGAAGATGACGTCTGCAGTTTTGGGAGGGAGAGAGAGAGAGAGAGAGAGAGAGAGAGAGAGAGAAAAGAGAGAGAGAGAGAGAAGAGAGAGAGAGAGAGAGAGAGAGAGAGAGAGAGAGAGAGAGAGAAATTCTCCCGAAGAGACCATCACAGACATTCAGAGTCGTCTGCTTCCATTATTTAGGGAGACAGCAAAAATCTTCTGGACTGCTATCAGCGGAGCAGAAACTCATTTTCTTTCTTGGAGAAAGACAATAACTGGGATGGGATCAGTTGGTTTTATGTTGTTTTGATAATTATAATGATTCCAGTTGTTTAGTATAATAGCGTCTGAAATTCTCTTTGGGTGAATTCAGTATGCTGTGTGATTCTGAGGTCAGTATATTGATCAGTGTGTTATGAAAGCGGTGTCTTTTTTTATATAGTATTTTGTTTACCAAAACTGTCAAAGAATAAAGTTTACGTGTGCACGTATGCATGCGCGCGCGCGCACACACACACACACACACACACACATAACACACATACACACATGTACACGCACGCACACATACACCCACGAAGACACACACACACACATTCACACATGTATGCAAACAAACAAGTGCACATACACATACACACACATTCACGTACACACACACACACACACTCACCCCCCCCCCCCGGCCCTCCCACACGCACCCCCCCCCCCCACCCCACACACACACATACACAACTGCCACCCCTAAAAATAGAAAAAAACCCTACTCCCTCCCACCCCCTAAAAAAGAAAAAAAAGAAATATACAACTGCTTTCAAGCAAGTCCAGCTGCATCCTTTAATACAATGTTTTCTTATCTTCCAATATCTTTTATTCTGGAAACCGCCAAAACTCCTTGTTTGTGTCAGAGAGCTAACTGTGCCAACCCTTGCCCCCCCCCCCCTTCCAACACACACACACACACACTCACACACACACACACACACACACACACAACAGACAGACACACACACACACACACACACACACACACACACACACACAATCATACACATACACATACACACACACCTACACACACACATACCTACACACACCTACACACACCTACACACACAATCTAACATAGCCAACAAGACAGCCTCAGGAGACATAGTGGTCCACACATGGACAAACAGGCATCCACTCCCCGCCTTCAGAGACATCTTAGCAGACAGCTTGCAGATGTGCACACAAGGGGCAGGGCAGTCTGTTGTGGCCAGAGGAGCAACTGACGAACAGGGATGGGCGGGGGGGGGGGGGGGGGGGGGGGAGGGAGGAGTGGGGAAGGAGGAGGGGGTGGGGGGGTATGTATGCTGCGCTCTCTTGTGGCCCTCTCTCTGGCAGTGCAGAATGTGTGGCGGTTCTCTTTTGATGACTGTGGTATGAAGTGCAGTGTAGAGATCGGCGATGATAATGGTATAGGAAATCAAATTTCCTTTTCTGGTTCTCTGTCTCTCTGTCTCTCTGTCTCTCTGTATCTCTGTCTGTCTGTCTGTATGTCTGTCTGCTGTCTGTCTGTCTGTCTTTCTGACTGTCTCTGTATGTCTGTTTGTCTGTCTGTCTGTCTCTCTCTCTCTCTGTGTCTCTCTCTCTGTCTGCCTGTCTGTCTGTCTGTCTGTCTGTCTGTCTCTCTCTCTCTCTCTATCTATCTATCTATCTATCTATCTATCTATCTATCTATCTATCTATCTATCTATCTATCTATCTATCTATCTATCTATCTATCTGGCTGACCTCGCTGTAATAGAAGTAAGTTTAGGAACACCCACAACACAGATAATTATAGCAATAAGCATTAATAGATGCGCACGCACACACAGTGTGACAAAGGCAGGCACACACATTTGCACGCACCACACACCACACACACACACACACACACACACACACACACACACACACACACACACACACACCACGCGTGCGTATGCACAGACAGACAGACAGACAGACAGACAGATACACACACACACACACACACACGCACACACACACACACACACACACACAAACAAACAAACAACACACACGCAGACACATTCACTCACTAATGTACATATGCAAATTTACGCGTGCGCATATACACTCCTACATACATTCATATAAATATAAAAGGTGGTAAAGGTGTCCCATAACCTTTGTGGCCGTTGGGGAGTGAGATGTCAGAGACCTCAGCTTCTCCAGGGTCCAGCATCTTAAGGGTGGCGCCCATCTCCTCTCCCTCGCTGCTTTACCCTCCTTGACCCTAAATAGGGTAGGTTCCCATTTGCAGCTCGGTGAACTGGGGAACTGTACAGACGCCCAGGCCTATAAACTGTCACCCATCTACTTGGTAACCAGCTATCTTGTATGTTCTGACAATTGAACTTTCCCGTCTCCCATACATATGCAAACTTACAAATACACATACAAAGACAAGCAATGCAATACAACGCAACACAACACAACACCACACACACACACACACACACACACACACACACACACACACACACACACACACACACACACACACCACACAACACACACACACACAAGCGCGTGCACATGCACACACATAGAAATACAGTTGTACGTACACACACACACACACATACACACACACACACACACACACACACACACACACACACACACACACACACACACACACACACACACACACACTCACACACACACACACACACCCCACACACACACACACACACACACACACACACACACAACACGCACACACACACACACACACACATACATTATAATTTGTTTACAAGTATAGTGCATTCCCCTTGATTATGCCCTCTCACATAACTCTTTCTTATAATAAACAATATGTTTTGTTTGAGAAAAATCAAAGATTAGAATAAATGACATAAAAAAAACGTTTTGTCCAGCCAGTGAAGATTAAGGTTTATTCTTCTCTAAACAGTTTTACTTACCTTCATAATTTTTTTCTATGAAAAAAAATTGTTTAGCACACAACAAGCTGGCTAAATGAACTATTTTCATCATCCAGAGGAATTTCAGCTTCCTCCCAACTAATTATTTTCTGCTGTCAAAGATCATTTTCATGGAAATTGAACAGAGTAATTGCTTTTTTGGCTAGGCAGACATTGGCTGACAGAAGATGACGTCTGCAGTTTTGGCAGGAGAGAGAGGAATTCTCTGAAGAGACCATCACAGACATTATATAGTCGTCTGCTACATTATTTTAGGACACAGTTGAGACTCAAATTTTTGAGTGGAGCAGAAAATCATTTTCTTTATTGGAGAGAAACAATAATTGAAATGAGATTACATTTGATATAATTATGCTCTTTTGGAATATTTAAATACTTTAAAATATCTGAAATTCCGTTGTGTGAATTTGGCTCGATGTGTTTTATGGTTCAATTTTGCTAAGTGTATTATGGAGGCAGTGTCTTTTTATGGCTTAGCAGGAAATAGAATACACACACACACATGCACACACATACACACACATGCACGCACATACACACACATGCACACACACACTAACACACACACATGCACACAAACACACACAGACACACAGACACACAGACACACAGACACAGACACAGACACAGACACAGACACAACACACACACACACACACACACACACACACACACACACACACACACACACACACACACACACACACACCACACACACACACATGTATGTCCAAGACATTTTACTAACATCATTTGTAAGTTGCGATTGAATTCTTGGAAGACCAAGTATTCCCGTAATGTAACTTGCTCTTATTCTGAGCCATTATCTTGTGAACATATTCTTTTTCAATGTTCAGTATTAAATTCAA
>CM060339.1:28627814-28631804 GCA_030674155.1 Stramonita haemastoma
TTAACATCTGTGCTGATCCACTTCCCCCAAATGCCCTTCGGATGAACCTTTAACATATACAGAGATCCCGAGTTGTAGTGCATGCAGAACATCTTGTGCACACGTTAAAACCGGTTTCACTTTTTGGAGGAGTAGGTTATTGTGTACCAATAGGAACGGATGATAAGATTGACAAAAAAAAACGCATACACGTGGGAATAGGATGGAAAAAAAAAAATCATACACGTGTGATTATTCCATTATCCCCAAATAAAAAAAAAAGAATAAATAAACGAGACAGTGAACAGAGACTTCAAGACTAACGTACAAATAAAATAAGTTACTCTGGAACTACAGACATCTGAATAATTATTATCTGGAAAAAGAAAATGCCTCCAGATCACTGGAATGTCTAAAGAACTACAACAGAATCACAGCCATAAGAAATCAGTGATCTTTTGATTGCTCAGTTAGCCAAGTCTTATGCTAGGGTATCCTTCCTTTCCTAGACCTATTTCATGAACAAGATTTCCAGACCTCTGGAGAAACAATCGAACTGTATAACGGTTACGGACAAAATCCCTCAGAGTGTTCGGATTTGTATACCGCTCTAATTCACAGCAGATTGCTCTGCTAGCAATTTGAGCCACTCTCCCCGGAGAGGGCCCGCTGTCACAAGAGCAATTCTACCTATATACCCATTATTTTCTTTTGTTTTACTGCCTGCAAGTGCGTTTGTCTATCAGAGCAGATCTTTTTCTACAGAATTTCAGAAGCAAGGACATCTCTTTCTGTGCTATGGGTTTTTTTTTCTTTTATATGCACTAAATGCGTATTACACGCTAGAACTCGGCTTATTGTCCCATCCAAAAGACTAGCACCCAAGCCACCACTAACAGTCTTGTGGATAGGGCAAAAAGTTTCAGACATAACCAGGGAACTGAACCCGGACTGTGCAGGAAGGTGCAGTATCTCTATACCACTGAACCACTGTGTCTTTCAAAAGCAATTACGCAGCTTTTAATGGCAATTTATTCTCAGGGTAGTTATGCAGACAAGACTCTCAGACCTCATCTGTAGGAACAAAAGAACTATACTGGGGTTGTCGCCTTCCCCTTCCCCCATCCTGTAGCCTTGTAGACCGTGGGGGCACCACTGAAGATTTTGCAACCAGCTTCCTCAACTCCCCGCTTTCCGTAGCTAGGGTTATATATACGAACAGTTAAAAATCATCGTCCTGTCTCCCCCCCCCCCCCCCCCCCCCATCAATAACTTAGCACTGACGTGGTGTTTTCCTTTAATTGATTAGGTGCAGAATACTTCCAGACCCCTGCAGAAAGACTCCACACTAAGGTCACGGAGAGTAAATCACCCATATCCCCCTCCCTCCCCTCCCTCCGCCAGTTCACCAGAAATTGCCTTGGTTCTATGGGAAGTCCTTCAGGGAATGCCCCAAAGTGCAGAAAACTTACAGACCTCTGTACAGCTAGAAATTACACTGGGGTGATATAGGGTTAATTGTTATTTACCATGCCCGTCGCCATACATCCCCTAGCTCTGATGGGTTGTCCTTTTTCGGAGTATTTATGTGAGAGAAAGACTTCCAGGCCTCTGTATAGATTAGGAAATTGCACCAGTGACTCATACAATAAGTAACTATCGCTGTGCCTTTTACTGTGAATTATTTTTTTTTTATATATAGAGGACATCCTTCTTAAAGTGATTGTAGGGTGAAATTTCTTGACTATCACTTCTGCAGGAAAAAAATATATTTACGATTACAGACAGCTCCTAAGGGATGTCTTACGTACTTAAAACAGACACATCCCTAGAGAGATCAAAAGAATTTGTTTTGGAGAAACAAACAGCCAGAAAAAAATCATTATATTTTTCATTGCAAGAAACCTAGCTCGTAATTGTATACTGACTTTCTCAAAGTCACTTATATGAGAAAATTCTGCTAGATCACCATACGTTATATTTTTACCCGTCATTCAGGTAGCTGCATTCCGAGTTCGGGATGCCTTTTTTTCTAAATTGCATAGCTGTTTCGGGGGGATGTCCTAGAGCAGGGAGTCATCCAGTGAAGAAGACTACCTGACAACAGTGTCTGCCAAATGATGGCATTCCATCTGCAGACAGTGGAGACAACTACATTTATTTTATCTATTTATCTGTTTATCTGTTTATTTACTTATTATTTATTTATGTATTTATGTATTTATTTATTTATTTGTGTATCTATTTATTCTTTTATATCGAGGATAATGGAATAGGCACTCGTGTGCTTTTTTACAACCAGTCCTTGTGTGTATGCAGCTTTTGTAAATCTTGTCATCAGTTCCCACCGACACAAAATGACCTACTCTTACGAATAGCGGAACAGAATTTGACGTGTGCGCAAGATGTTCAGCGTGCGTTCGCACACGGGACCTCAGTTTATAGTCTCACCCGAAGGACTTTTCTGAGGGTGGTGTCAGCTCTGATGTTAACTCCAGGAGAAAATTCCCATCGGACGGGAATCGAACCCGGGTCGTCAAATTGCAAGCGCAATGTTCTGACCACTAGGCTATCCCGTCTCTATAAAAACCACAAGCACAGTGTCCATCACTCTATCAATTACTTAGTTCTTAGGGGATGTTCTTTCAGTGCGCAGACACCTTTCAATTCTCTTAGGAAACGTTCAAGTGCAACTTTGTTGAGAAGTGTGACTGAAGTTTTTATCGTGGTGTGTGTGTGTGTGTGGTGTGTGTGTGTGTGTGTGTGTGTGTGTGTGTGTGTGTGTGTGTGTGTGTGTGTGTGTGTGTGTGTTGTGTGTGTGTGTGTGTGTGTGTGTGTTGTGTGTGTGTGTGTGTGTGTGTGTGTGTGTGTGTGTGTGTGTGTGTGTGTGTGTGTGTGTGTGTGTGTGTGTGTGTGTGTGTGTGTTCATGGATGTGAACATTATGTCCCTACGCGTATTATTCTCACACAGTAATTTCAAAGATGTTCTTATTGTTTGTTTCATTTGTATTTGTGACCTGTTTCAGAGAGGGGAACGAGGAGGTGGACATTGACCTTGATGACCCTGCTGTAAATGATGCTGCCATCAAGATTCAGGCCCAGTTCAAAGGCTTCAAGACTCGCCAGGAACTACAAAACAATCAAGTTAGTCTAGAATTTCTTTGGGGGGGGGGTTGTGTGTGTGGAGTTGTTGTTTTTTTTTCGCTTTCCCCCCCAGCCAAAGTTAAGCAGCGTCAAGCGTGGTTGCCAATTGGATGGGTGACCGTTTGCACGCCTTGGCTACAGTACAGTTTCCTCAGTTCACCCAGCTGTAAATGGGTACCTGTCCCCTCTTTAGGGTCAGGGAAGGTAAAGCAGCGAGGGAGAGGAGATGGGCACCGCCCTCAATATGCTGGCCCCTAGAGAAGCTGAGGTCTCTGACGCCTCGCTCCCCTTACGACCACACAGGTTATGGGACACCTTTACCATTTTTTTTTACCTTTATTTGTCTTCCTGTCTGCCTCTTTCCTTGGGGAGGGGGTGGAGGGCTTTGGACTCTGCGTCTGTTTCTGTTTCTGTGCCAGTCTGTCTCTCTGCAAGTTTGTAGTTTCACTATCTGTAATGTTACTGTCCTTACTCTAACTCTGTGTCCCCCCTCCCCCTCTCCCCTGTTCTCTCTGTCTAACTCACTCTCTCTCTTTCTGTCTCTCTCTGTCTCTGTCTGTCTGTCTGTCTGTCTCTGCCTCTCTCTGTATCTGTATCTCTGTCTCTAGCTGTCTCTGTGTGTCTCTCTCTGTGTCTCTCTCTGTCTATCTGTCTGTCTGTTTGTCTGTCTCTCTTTCTCTTTATCTCTTGTTCTCTATTTCTGTCTCTCTCTCTGTCTCTCTGCCCCTTTCTGTCTCTCTCTCTATCTCTCCGTCTCTGTATGTGTCTCTGTGTCTATTTCTGTCTGCCTGTCTCTTTGTCTCTGTTTCTGTCTCCCTGTTTCTTTCTGTCTGTCTGTCTGTCTGTCTCTCTTTCATTTTTTCACCC
>CM060339.1:28646904-28649404 GCA_030674155.1 Stramonita haemastoma
TGTTCTTGTTCTTGTCTTGTTCTTGTTCTTGTTCTTGTTCTTCTTTGTTCTTCTTCTTCTTCTTTTCTTCTTCTTCTTCTTCTTCTTCTTCTTCTTCTTCTTCTTCTTCTTCTTCTTCTTCTTCTTCTTCTTCTTCTTCTCTTTCTTCTTCTTCTTCTTCTTCTTCTTCTTCTTCTTCTTCTTCTTCTTCTTTTTCTTCTTCTTCTTCTTCTTCTTCTTCTTCTTCTTCTTCTCGTAATCTTCGTTTTCTTTTTCTTCCTATTAATTTTTCGAACTTTTTGTGCTTCGTATTCCTTTTTTTCCTTGTATTTATTGCATTCTGTTGCTGATATTCTTTAACTTCTGCAAGTGTCATTAAAAGAATAAGAGTTTGGTTGAAACAAATAACTATATAACTTTAATTTAGGGGTGTATTGTTGCTATGATGGTAATCATTGTTCTATCTTTAAGGAGGGAATGTTAGCAAAACTAACAGACTAAGAGTATTTCGTAGACTTTACAATTATTGTTTTCGTCGTCGTTGTTGTTATTGTTTTCTCTTTGTTCCTGTTCAGGTAATTTGGTATTTGTTTTAGCTGTCTCTTGTATATTTCTTGCTTATTTTGGTTCTTTAGTTTTACTTCTTTTTTTGTACTCCATTTTACCCTGTCTACTTTTTTCTTCTTTGTTTCTTGTTTTTCTGGTTATTTTGATATTGCGGTGTGCGTTTCTGTAACTGTCTTTTTGTGTTTTGTCATTTATTATCCCTAAAGGTGTAATTTGCAGATTTTATTATTTTTATTTTTTGCATTTTTTGTGCTTTCTTTCGTTTAGATATCTATGTCTTAATTTAGTTTGTGTTCGTTTTGCTCTTCTTTTCTTGTTTTTATATACATTTTCTCTTTGTATATTTTTTTGCAATAATCAAGTCTGTTTTTATGTACTTCATCTTCGTTTTTTTGTTTCTTTTATGTCTTTCTTTTTTTTTTATCTGTCTTTCTTTATTTACTTCTTATCTTTCCTTTCTTCTCGTTAGTCGTTTCTTTTGTTTCTCTCTTTCATGTATTTGTTTCATCTGGAAGTTAATTCATTACTTCTTTCGTTATTTCTGCATCATTATTCTATATCTTTCCTTTCTTCAATTTTCCCGTCTTTCTTTCATATTATTTTGTTTTTTACTATTTCCTTAGATATTGGTTTGTTTGTTTTTGGCTGTTGCCATGTTTGGACGGTGGTGTATGGGAGATAGGTTTGTTCCTTTCGCTGTTTTTATTTTCTTCTTTTGTTTTATCTTTCTTTCTCTTACTTTGTTTTGCTATTACTTTTGTTTTATCACTGAATTTGTGTACTAGATTTTTCCTTTGCAGTTTTTGTTCTTTTTTTCTTCTTTTCTTTCATTTCCTCCTCTCTGTCTACCTGTCTGTACTTTTTTGTTTCTTTTTTTTTTCTCTGTCTTTGTTTCATTTTTTCTTTCTTTGTTTTGTTTGTTTCTTTCTTTCTTTTTCTTTCTTTCTTTCTTTCTGTCTCTCTTTCTTTCTTTCTTTCTTTCTTTCTTTCTTTCTTTCTTTCTTTCTTTCTCTTCTTTTCTTTCTTTCTTTCTTTCTTTCTTTCTTTCTTTCTTCTTCTTGTCTGTCTTCTTCTTTCTTTTTCTTTCTGTTTTCTTTTCTTTCTTTCTTTCTTTCTTCTTCTTTCTTTCTTTCTTTCTTTCTTTCTTTCTTTCTTTCTTTCTTTCTTTCTTTCTTTTTTCTTTCTTTCTTTTCTTTCTTTCTTTTTTCTTTCTTTCCTTTCTTCTTCTTGATAACCTTCACCCCAGAAGATAGCCAACCCAAAATATTACTGAACTAGATATCAGCCTGTACCACTGAACTAAAAAGAAGTTTTCCATCACATTGTTTTGTATTTTATTTTATTGTAGTGTTTTGTCCTGTATTGTATTGTATTGTGTTGTTTTGTCCTGTATTGTATTGTATTGTATTGTATTGTATTGTATTGTATTGTATTGTATTGTGATGCATCATATTTTATAGTATTGTATCATGATTATTGTCATATATATATATATTGAAATGGTCTCCATCCATGGCAAGCTCTTAACATTATAGAAGAAAACGAATTCTCTGAAGTCGAAGTACAGCTGTCTGTATTCGGAAGTACTTTTTAAAAACATACCATGAGTAATGCTGAGTACATATCTATTTTAAATGACTCATCTGTGTTAAACTAGGAGACATCTAACAGCAAAAACGTATGGCTAATGATAATGATAAAAAAAAAAAAATCTCACATAGCTCAAGCCTTCATTTGGGTTCTCTGCAGTTATTGACTAGAATGTGTTGACATTAGTAGCAGTCAGTAGCGCGTAAAGATGCTCATCTTTCTCCTGTCTATATCTCTGGTTCAGGCTAGACATTAATTTCACGGGCCTGTGAGTGAGAACAGCCAAAGAAACTGCAAAGAAAACAGAGCCACAGACAGAAATAGATGGAACCTGTCTGATGATGGCTTGAAAAAAACTTCTGTG
>CM060339.1:28656904-28664404 GCA_030674155.1 Stramonita haemastoma
AACAAAGCAAGCTGGAAAACATGGATAAGGGAATATCACACAAAAAATCCTGTGGATATTAGGAGAGAGAGAAAAAACAAAACTTCACACACACATACACCGGCACGCACACAGGCACGCACACACACACACACACACACACACACACACACACACACACACACACACACACACACACACACACACACACACACACATACACGCACGCACGCACGCACGCACGCACACATACACACACATACACACACACAAACACACACACACACGCACGCACACACACACACACACACACACACATATATATATAAATATACACACACACAACTTCCCAACAGGCTTAATATCACTGAAAAAAGGACCAATACAAAAACCATTAAAATAGAAACAAAAAAACCGAAATCACGTCTTCATTAGAAAAAAAAGAAACACGTCATAAACCATTAAAAAATAGAATCATAAACTAACTACTTAGGAGAATTCTGGTAACGTCCAAAAAGAATCAGGGTCTCAGGGAGAAGAAGTGGACATTGACCTCACTGACCCTGAAGTGGAAAAAGCAGCTTTGCAAATTCAGTCAGGGTTCAGAGGTCACCTGGCCAGAGAGGGAGTGCGCCAAAAGAAGGTTAGTTGCGCCAAAAGAAGGTTGGTTTCCGGGTTTGCGTCCATCTTTGAGGTTCTGTACTCTCCGTGTAGATTTAGGTTTGTTGTTTCTTTCTTTCCGATTTCTTTTCCTATTTATACTGTTCATGTCTTTGATGTACTGTTTCCAAGACGATATAGCGAGGGTTACCTGCCAGAAGGCGCTATCGCGGTTCCACGCAGTTTCGAGAAAATGGCCTTTGAAAGTTTCACATCGCTGTGAGCTTTGTGCCTTTTATACTGTATCCTTTAGCCAGTGATAATTATTTTGTCACATATATTTGCCTTTCATATCTGAAGTTTCGATAGCAACAAGTATTGTTTTTATTGAATAACACCTTCTTGTTCAACCACAGTAGGAGCTAGCCAAGTTGGAAAGATGATAAGTGAAAGGAAAATAGCCCGCCCTGATTGCTGAACCTGCTAAGGGCGGCACAGGCTGTGGCGGAAAAGTAAAATTAACTAAGGATGCCTGAAGGGCCGTCTACTTGAAGTGTGTTGGGCAAGCGTTAAATTCTGACATGAAGAGTGACAGCAAGTCAGTTTGTACACAGATGCCTGCTATCACAGTGAACACTATTAGCGTGGGAAACAATGAATGTGTGCTCCCTGGGAGTTATGGTAAACAGTAAAGTTATGCAGAACTCCTCGAAATGGGTTATTTTGATACTTTAAATCCTCAATAACCACCTCTTTCCCCCTAACCTATCCCCCTCACCCCCACCCTCCCTGTCCCTCCTACCCCTCTCTCCCCTCCCACTCCCCCCACACCCTTCTCCCCCTCTCCTAACCCTCCTCTCCCAACCCACCCACCCTTCCCCTCCCCTAACCCTCCTCTCCCCACCCACCCCCTCTCATCCCTCCCCCTCCCTCCCCTCTCCCAACCATCTCCCCCCATCTCCCCCCTCCCAACCCATCTCCCCCCATCTCCCCTCTCCTCCCCCATCTCCCCCCCATCTCCCCTCTCCTCCCCCCTCTCCCTCCCCACATCTCACTCCCCCCTCCTCCTCCCCCTACACCCATACCCCTTCCCCCTATCCACTCCCTCCCCACCCCCTCCTATTCACCCCTTCCCTCCCTATCCACCCCTTCCCTCCCCTATCCACCCTCTCCTATCCCCCCTTCCCTCCCCTATCCCCCTACCCCTCTCTCCCCCACCCCTCCCCCCCTCTCTCCCCACTCACCCACCTCTCTCCCCACCACCCCATCTCCCCCTCCGTCACCCTGCCCCCTCCCATCCACCCCCTCCCCTCCCTCCTATCCACCCCCTCCCCTCCCCTCCCCCTCCACACCCCCCCTCTCCCACTCCCGCCTTCCCCTCCTCTCCCCCCTCCCCCCTCCCCACCCTCCCCTCATCTCCCTCCCCCCACCCCCCCTCATCTCCCTCCCCCTTCCCCTCCCACCCCCTCCCCCCTCCTTTCCACCCTCCACCTCCCCACCCTCTCATACCGCCAACCTACCCCCTCTCCTAAGCACAAACATGGGAAGATAGACAACACATCTCCTCCAAAGCTCGGAGGATTAGAAGTCATGGGGCGATCCCGTAGAGATATGCCATTCCTAATTCTAAGCTTAAGTTGTTGCCTTCATAGTTTTGCAGCATATTACTACACTGACAATTCCACACTTTGAAAGGTTCTTTTCCCATGTCTGCTCAGAAATTGAAAGAAAATGTTTAATCTTAAAGATTTCTTATCACCATGTCCTTGAAAAAGGTAAAACAGCACAGTTTACAATTTTATTAAAAAAAAAAGGTTGCTGCTTTATTTTACATAAGATACAGATTTTCCTCTGGACTTCTGAGAAACTTCAAACAATAAAAAGGAACATAACTGTTATGACAGGCTTTGAAGGGGGGTAATATTGCCTTAAAATAATAAATGATTTATCACGCATATATAATGTGTCAGAAGTTCTAAATACATGCAGCATAAATTAGCACAGGTAAAACAACTTACAGTTTTTATATGGGGGCAATGCAGGGATAGATAAATGAAACAGGAGGGGAAAATTTTATTTTTGAAATAAGTATATCTTGAGACTGGATTGAAAACTGTCATAAGTAGGCTTTTAGCGAAGTTATTTATTATCATCTTTTTTTAAAAATTTTCTTTTATATCGAGGATAACAGAATAAGCAATCATGTGCCTTTTTTCATCCGGTCCCCGTGTGTATGCAGTTTTGTAAATATTGTCATCTGTTCCCACCGGCACATGATGGCCTACTCTTACGAAAAGCGGAACAGGATTCAACGTGTGCGCAAGATGTTCTGCGTGCGTTCGCACACGGAGAGCCTCGGTTTAAAGTCTCATCCGAAGGTAAAACAGCACAGTTTACAATTTTATCAAAAAAAAGATTGCTGCTTCATTTACATTAGATACAGATTTTCCTCTGGACTTCTGAGTAACTTCACACAATAAAAAGGAACATAACTGTTATGAGGGAGGGATAGGAGAGGGTAGAAAGGAGGGGGTGGAGGGAGGGGGGAGAGGAGTGGGGGAGAGGGGACAGGGTGGATAGGAGGGGGTGGATAGGGGAGGGGGTGGATAGGAGGGGATGAGGAGGGGGGAGGCGGTATGAGTGGATGGGGAGGAGGAGGGGGGAGTGGGGGGGAGTGAGATGTGGGGAGGGGAGGGGAGGGAGAGGGGGGAGGAGAGGGGAGATGGGAGGAGGAGAGGGGAGATGGGGGAGAGGAGGGAGAGAGAGGGGGGGGGTTATTCCAGACCAACTGACCAGAAATAGAGAAAGAGAAACACACACACACACACACACACACACACACACACACACACACACACACACACACACACACACACACACACATGCGCGCGCGCACACACACACACACACACACACACACACACACACACACACACACACACACACACACACACACGCACACACAAGATTCAAGATTTAATTCCTTTTACCCCTTTTGGGGCATGGAAGATAACAAACAAATTCAACAGTACTGATACTAGTATCATCAATACTAACAGGAACTGAAAAGCAACATGATAAGCAAACAATATTACAGATTTCAGACATTTTAAAGTATATCAATTTCTGTAAAAGACACAATCTACACTTGTGAAAGACAACAAAATGAAATTTCAAGAAAAAAACTTCAAATGTTATGAGCTTTGAGGGAGACAGGAGAACTTTTCAAGATTTCCATTTCCACAGACTGCAAAAATCATAACTGGACATGGGTTGAAGAAAATGCTGAGGAATAAAATCTTGTCGTAAATGTTTAAAGTAGGACACATTTCATGATAAAAAATAAACTTATCCCCTAAAACAGACATATTGCATTTTAAACATACACTTTCTTCCTGTGGTATGTTATGAAAACATCCAATCTCAATAGAAAGCTTGTGACAACTGCAACTAAATTTCATAAGATTGAAAACATATACATCTGGCAAAAAAGTTATATATTTTTCCATACTAAAATTGGTTTTATAGTTTTTGTACTAACTGCATCTACTATTATCCCACAGCTCAGCTCTCCATTCATTAACAAACTTTTCTATTAAAAGGTGTTTGATAATTACATGAACTAGTAGAATTGATAGTTGAACAAAACTGTCTCTCCCACAAAGTCAAAATCTGCTTTGCACTAAAATGTTCTGTATCTTATTTAGCCATGCTGATTGAATAAGAGATTTTCATGTAAATCTTTCATCCTCTGGTAAACATGTGACGATAGCTTTCCAGGATGAAAGTCAAGCACCTGCATCCAGAAACAAACCATTGGAACAGAAATAGTCAAGGATTGTATGCCCCCTACTCCACATACTAACGAATTTGGCATCATACGCTTTAAACGAAAAATATATTTTAAAAACTTAACAGGAACTTTTTAATTATTGCTATATTTTCATAACCCCAAATTTCATACCTATACAACAAAACGGGTGAAACAATTTTATCGAAGAAATCAAGTGTCACATGCATAAGTAGTTCTTTTTGCCATGCAGTCCTTTTCAGACTAAACATGACTTTAGTAGCTTGATTAAGCATTTTCCTTATATTTTGCAAAACTGCCACTCTTACTGAAAATAATTCCTAAATGTTTAAAATAGTCAACAACTTCCAAAGTTTTTCCAACATATATAAACATGCTGCAAGATCTTTTTTGCAAGATATCATGATTTTCCCACACACGCGCACACACACACACACACACACACACACACACACACACACACATGCACATGCACGCACGCACGCACGCACGCACATACACACACATACACACTCACACATGCTGTGTGGCTATTTCATGTCAATATTACTTCCCCTTCACAGACTATCTTAAACAATTCAATCCCTTTTAATTGTTTAATGTTGCTTACTAGTCCACATAAAACTTGCCATATTATGGAAAAGAAGCAACAACTTTTATATGAATTTATAGGAGTTGCTGTTTACCTGTCTTGAACAAGTACAAGATGAAGAAAATGATTGTAAATATATATATATTTTTTTTCATTTTCAAACTAATATAGGAAAACACCTTGAAAGTTTGGAATTGTTTGTTTGATAACATGCCATAAAAATTAGATTGCAGTAACTTAAGCTAAATTAAGAATGGCAGATCTCTACATGGATCTCCCCCTAACTTCTAATCCTCTGAGCATTGGAGATGTGTTGTCTATCTTCCTGTGTTTGTGCCTGGAGGAGGGGAGGAGGGGGTTTGATGAGGAGGAGGGGAGAGAGGGGGAGGGGGTGGTAAGGGAGGGGGAGGGGGATGGAGAGGAGGAGGAGGAGGGAGGAGAGGGGTAGATAGGGAGGAGAGGGTAGATAGGGAGGGGGGGTGGAGAGGAAGAGGGGGGAGGGGGAGGGAGGGGGGGGAGGGGGGTGAAATTCTGCGAAAAAAGGCCACTCTGATAGGGAAACAAATACAGTTGCATTCTCTCTATTCTCTCTTCTCCATTTTCCCAATTTTATGTTTGTTTTCTCTGTCTGCAATATTTTTATGTTACATCAGTTTTGTCTATGCATGTTTCTGTTCATATTTTTGCTGTTATATCATGTTTTTCTATCCTTAATCTTATTCGTAAATACTATTGACCACGTGATACTCTACTCACATATTCACAAACACGAACACACAGAAAACAACACACCAACACACAAACACACAACACATCGCACACACACACAGTCACAAGACACACAACCCACACACAGACACACAACAACACGACACACACACAGACAACACACACACACAGAACACACAACACCACACACGACATACACAACACACAGCACACACAACACACAACACACACACACACACCACACACACACACACACACAACAAACACACAACCACACACACAACACACACAACACACAACACACACACACACACACAACACACCAACACACACATACACACACACAAACACACAACACACACACACACACACGCACGCACGCACGCATGTGCACGCACGCACGCACATGCACACACGCATGCATGCAGGTAGACAGGCACACAGTATAACTAAGACAATTTATTAGCCTAATTACACAACAACCCCCCCTTATTTTACCTGATAGGAGAGGCAGGCTGAGATGAACAGAGGGGTGGAGGGATTATCTCCTAGGATACTGTGGACACTTATGCCATCTTTAGCCACTTGAAGTGTTTAGGCTAGGCTTGCCACACCCCAGCACAGGTAACAGCAGGGCTTAACTCTGGGCTTGCCACTTCCTCAGATATCACCTCCACTGGCCTTTCAACAGTGACAGGAGGAAATGCCAGCCACCTCATCTCTAAGTGATGGGTTAGAATGGGACCTAGGTATACCTAGGTGATGTGTTAATTAAAGGCTGTGTCAAATTAGCAATTAAATCAACTCTCTGATGGAGAGAAACTAACAAGAAAACAGTGATCCCTCTTTAAACCCTCTGACCTAAGCAACTTACACATGACCAGCCAAGTGGAACACTTCCTTTCTATATGGTAGTGGGGAAGAGGAATGGAGGGGGGTGGGTGTGATTCAAACATTCCTTCTTAATTTAACTCCTGTTCCCATAATGTGATAGATCTATTAGACCACAAAAAGATCCTTTATATAATCGAGTTACATTTAGAGAACATGTGTGTGTGTATGTGTATAAGTGCGTGTGTGTTTATATGTGTGTGTATTTGTGTGTGTGTGTGTGTGTGTGTGTGTGTGTGTGTGTGTGTGTGTGTGTGTGTGTGTGTGTGTGTGTGTGTGTTGTGGTTGTGTATAAGTTTTTTTTTAATTTGTTTTATTCTGTCTGTGGTTGTGTATATATGTGTGTGCGCGCGTGTGTGTATGTGTGTGTGTGCGCGTGCGCTTATTTGTGTGTGCATGTATGAGTGTGTATGTGTTTGTGTGTGTACATGTGCTCGTTTGCGCTCCAGTATGTGTGCATGTATGTATACACATGTGTGATTTGTGTGTGTGTGCGTGCTTATGTGCATACATACACATATTCAATGATTCATAGTAGAACGCTTGCATAAGTTGTCTTATCTGTTCGATGGTGTGTGTGTGAGTGTGTGTGTGTGTGTGTGTGTGTGTGTGTGTGTGTGTGTGTGTGTGTGTGTGTGTGTGTGTGTGTGTGTGTGTACTTATTTATTGATTTTATTTTCTGTGTGTGTGTGTGTGTGTGTGTGTGTGTGTGTGTGTGTGTGTGTGTGTGTATGTGTGTGTGTGCGTGTGTGTGTGTGTGTGTGTATGTGTGAGTGTGTTTATATATATATATATATATATATGCATCTATCTATCTATATATCTATCTATCTATCTATCTATCTATCTATCTATCTATCTATCTATCTATCTATCTATTTGTCTGTCAATCTGTCTC
>CM060339.1:28676904-28679404 GCA_030674155.1 Stramonita haemastoma
AGAACCCCCTGCAGCAGCGGATCAGGGAGCAGATTCAGGGGATGGGGGTCAGGCTCAGGCTGGGGAAGGGGATGGAGGTGGGGAGGGAGGGCAAGGGGCTGAATAGTCAGAGTGTAGACAGACATTTTGCTGATTTTATCGTCATCATTTTGCCTTTTTTTTGTTTTGTTTGAAGACAAAACGCGACATAAATCAAGTGTGGAAATTTGTGATTTTGGAATTCAGTATAATCATTTTATTATCTTTGTGGCAAGATTGTATTTTCGTGATAGCAATGGGTTTTGTTTTAATTCTTAGATTGTATCTATCTTTTATAACGTTGTGTATACACGTGTCATGCTCTTACTTTGTGTATGATTGTATTATCATTTTTTGGGTTTGTTTTTTGGTTCGTTTTGCCTTTGTCTGAAAATTTATTTATTCACTGCGTGTGTAATATCAACATCATGAGATAAACAATCTTGGTATCACAACATTTTATGAACAAGGATAAGATATATTATTTGAGCTGATAGGAGCAGTTATTTTCTGAAGATCTGTATCAAAATTGATATGAAGAAAGGAAGCAAAAACTAATTTGTCGTCCAATATCTGTACAGAGTTTTGTTTTTTTCTCATGATTGTCCAGTTTTTGTGCTTTCTTTTTGTTGTTATTATGTTTGCTTGTTTGTTTGGGGTTTGTTGTTTTGTATTTTCTTTTTGTTGTTAGGGTGTTTTGTTTTTTTTTAGTAAGCTTTTATTAGTTGTTCATTGATCTTAACGGTGGTGAGCCCATGACTAACGAAGTCAATTTTTTTTTTATAACTTTTAATTGTTTTCCTGAAAAAGTCTTCCTTGTTGAGTTTTTTTCTCTAAATCGTTTTGATTGTTCAATGTCAATATATCAACCTGTATAAAATGTACATTTTAAATACATTTTCGCATATTTGCCTGAAGAGTATTACCATTAAGCTTTGCTGTGATATTGGTTTGTGGTTATGTACGAGAAGGTGTTGGACTTGAATCTGATTAGGATGAGTGGAATTGGAATAATGTTATCATGATTTTTAATGTGGTTGATTTCTTGAACACTCAGCTGTCTTTTTAGATGTGTACAGCTTTTAGGGGGGGGGGGGGGGGGGGGGGTTGCATCATAAATGTTTTTTTTTCAGAGATTAAAAAAAACAACAACTGGATGTTAACTGCTATCTTCATGTGTTAAGTTTTGCTCAGTCTTATCTATCATGACTGATGCAAACCTTGATTATGAGAAAATATCGACAGATATCTATTCTTGCTTCGTATGGAAATGAGAGTAAAAGATAAACATTTACGCTAGACGGGAAAGATGATGGAAAACATTGCTCAACAATATGCAAATGCTCTCTCGCGAGCTTTTCATCTGTTTGTCGGACGATCTGTCTCACTCCGTGTCTCTGACTCTGTTTTGTATGTGCTTCTGTGCCTGTCCTGTTTTTCTGTCTGTCTGTCTGTCTGTCTGTCTGTCTCCCTCTCCCTCCCTCTCTCTCTCTCTCTCTCTCTCTCTCTCTCTCTCTCTCTCTCTCTCCTTCTCTCTCTCTCTCTCTCTCTCTCTCTCTCTCTCTCTCTCTCTCTGTCTGCAACTTTTTTTTTTTTTTGGGGGGGGGGGGGGGGGGGAGGAGAGTACTTATTATTATTTTTTTTTATATAAACTTCCTTCTGATTTGGTTTTGTTTGTTTTGTTATTGATGGTTTTTTGTGGCACCAAATACCAATTGTCCATTTTTGTTTGGATTTTGGCATAATGTGTGCGAGTTTGGGACAGTAACCTTTGCGAATGCATGCAGTGTTGTAATTTCAACAGCCATACCTCACCTCCACCCTCTATTTGGTGTGAACAATTGTTGTGCCTATTATTATTATTGCTGTTTGTATTTCCATAAACCCATCGCATAATATGATATTCATTATCTTTTCTATATAGTATGGTGGTTGTTCTTGTTTTGGAAAATCCTTTTTTTTTGTACCTTTTTTCTTGTTTCATTTTTTTTATTATAGTGTTTTGATGTTGTCATTTCCTTCTATATTGTTGGTCTGATTCTACTTGTTGTTGAAGAAATGTTCTTCACCCATGGATTCTGTTTGTCTTTGATTTGGTTGGTCTTTGCTTTTTTGTTTGTTTTTTTGGGGAGGTGTTTGATTGTTGTTGCTGCTTGTTGTTGTTTTATCTGGGGGGAGTAGGTGTATGGCTGTGTTCGCATTGTTTTGTTTTCTGCGTGTTTTTTTTCCATTGTACATTTTCAAATTTGTTATGTTGTTCATATGCTCTCTCTCTCCTCTCTCTCTCTCTCTCTCTCTCTCTCTCTCTCTCTCTCTCTCTCTCTCTCTCTCTCTCTCTCTCTCTCTCTCTCTCTCTCTCTGTCTCTCTCTCTCTCTCTCTCTCTCTTCTCTCTCTCTCTCTCTCTCTCTCTCTCTCTCTCTCTCTCTCTCTCTCTCTCTCTCTCTCTCTCTCTCTCCTCTCTCCTCTCTCTCTCTCCTCTCT
>CM060339.1:28684404-28701904 GCA_030674155.1 Stramonita haemastoma
CGATAATTCCAGCAATATTTCAAAGTGTACCGTTGTTGTTGTTGTTGTTTTCTTCAATTATTTTGTCTTTCTGTGAGTGTTAAAATAATGTGTTATTATGCAGTTTGTTGTATCAGCTTCTACAGGTGGAAGATTGTTGTTGTTGTTGTTGTTGTTATCGTTACAAGCATCGTTATAGTTTCTGTTCTTGTTCGTATTGTTGTCGTTGGTGTTGCCAACTCTTGGGGTGGAAGGATATTGTTGTTATTGATAGTATTGCCCTAGTTGGTGTTATCACAACCAGTGTTACCACAGCAGTTGCGTATGATTCTGTCTTAAGTTGATGCTGTTATTGTTGTCATTGTTGTTGCTGCTGCTGCTGCTGCTGCTAGTACTGCTGATGTTGTTTGTTGTTGTAGTTGTAATGCTGTTGTTTGTTGTTGCTGTTGTTGTTGTACAGGACAGAAGTAGCACACTAGTTGGATAAAAGAATTTCAAATATTGAAAACTCTTTCTTTCTTTCTTTCTTTCTTTCTTTCTTTCTTTCTTTCTTTCTTTCTTTCTTTCTTTCTTTCTTACTTTCTTAATTTCTTTCTTTCTTTCTTTCTTTCTTTCTTTCTTTTCTTTCTTTCTGCTGTTCCTTAGTTCTTTCCTGATTCATCGTTTTTTTTCCTCTTTGTCTATTTATCTATAAATTGGTAGAGGCTGGACTATAAACAATGTCTAGTTCAAAGTAATAATTTAATTGCCTAGGTTTTCATTAAGCATATCTTTTCTTTTCTTCTTTTTTGTTACTTTCTGTCTTTCTTCCTTTTTGCGTCTTTTTTTCCCCATAGGGATACAAGAGAGAGAGAGAGAGAGAGAGAGAGAGAGAGAGAGAGAGAGAGAGAGAGAGAGGAGAGAGAGAGAGAGAGAGAGAGAGAGGGGGGGGGGGGGTAGTGGTTTTGTTTTTACTGTTTTTGCTGTTGTTGTTGTCGGTGGTGGTGGTGGTGGTTGTCGTTGTTTTTTTTGTTTTTGTTTTTTCTAATCTCTCCTGTTTGTGATAATGTTGATAATAATGACGATAATGGTGGTCAATGATGATAATTATGATGATAATTATTATTATTATGATCGTCATCATCAATCACCAATCTGCCTTTTTCTTCTCTTTTGTGTGTACATTTTTCTGTCTTTGTTTTTTTTTCTCTCTAATTATAACACAAACACGATTTTATACATTGTTCAAAAAGTGAAGAAACAGACTAGAGTTTTTATTTCATCTCACCGATTTCTTTCTTCTTTGGGGGCGCTTGCGCCAACAAATTTGAACTAAGATACCAACTACTACCCTTATACGAATCACTTTATTCTATGCACAAAAATTGTACATAAGGCAACTTTTTTTTTGTAATAATCGTAAACGTACCGGGGCTGTTTTTGTTTCTTCATAAGTATTATGGTCATGTTTAATGTTCATGTGTTTTATCCCCTTTTTGTGGGAAGTGGAGACGACTTGAGTGGGAAGAATGAAAAAATAATCAGTGTGTTTTGTCCTTTTTCGACTACTTATACACTTTTTCTATTGTTGCTTTATCTACTAATATGTTAAACATCCTTTTTCTAATACACGAAAAAAGCTGTGATCGTTCGTTAGTTGACGATTTTTCTATGTTTGTTTGTTTTTCGCTCTCTGTTTCCCCACCCCCACCCACCCCCCTTCTCTCTCTCTGTCTCTCTCTCTCTGTCTCTGTCTCTGTCTCTCTGTGTCTCTCTGTCTCTCTGTGTCTCTCTGTCTCTGTCACTGTCTCTCTCTCTCACACACATACACACACACACACACACACACACACACACACACACACACACACACACACACACACACACACGCACCACACACACACACACACACACACACACACACACACACACACACACTTGAGGATAGACACACGCGCACACACTATCCATTTCGTACCGTAAATTGTGTGTGCGTGAAGTCGACACACGTACACGAGCCAGCGCTTGCATCACACACACACACACGCACACGCACACGCAACCACACACACACACACACACAACAACACACACACACACACACACACACACACACACACACACACACACACACACATATATATATATATACGCACGCACGCACACATGCACACACACACACACACAAATACACACACACACACACACACACACACACACACACACACTCACACACACACACACACACACACACACACACACACACACACACACACACACACACACACACTTGAACCTGACCATTCAGAAACGAATTTTTGTATGTCTCGCTTCACTGTGTGTATCATAAGTCGTGCCAGCCTAACGATGACCAGCCAAAGTGTCACAAAACTGCAAAATTCATGTTTGCAATCACAAAGACGACAACGACGACTAAGATGATGATAATAATGAGGATACTAACTAACCGATGATGACAACCAAGCGGCCCAAAATGATAATCGTCATCATCATTCCTCACTCGTTAATGTTGCTATTTCCTTCACAAACTGTACATGTATTTTTCTCATTCTATTCACATTTGCCAAGTTCTGACATGAAAAGAACTATTAGCAGTATTGGATGTTTAGAAGACTTTTATGAACTAGAGCTAGATTCTCACTGTTAACATATCCGAATCACACCATTTTTTGTGTCAATCTATCTGCCACAAGGATGTATGTTTGTTTGTTGTTTGTTTATTATCGTTGTTATCTTCGTCGGTGACACATTATGTGAGTAGGACTAGGTCTTTCCAAAACGGACACTTGATGATAATTGTTGATTTAGTACATAAAATGCGATGATTTGTTTATCATTAGTCATATTTAGTCAAAAACTTTTTTCTACTGTTTAATATAGAAGCACAAGATAAGAACTTTTCCCCTTCTAGCGAGTAAATAATAATTTCGAAAAAAATTTGCCTGCAGTTTCACTGAAAGGAGTGTGTTATTTAAAATGACTAGTTATTGTTTTATTGGAAGTTGAGTCCAGTTTTCTTCGAATAAAAAAATGTTGAAAAACAATTTTGAGGTGTGTTGTTGGGTGCGGTGTGTGTGTGTGTGTGCGAGAGAGAGAGAGAGAGAGAGAGAGAGAGAGAGAGAGAGAGAGAGAGAGAGAGAGAGAGAGAGAGAGAGAGAGAGAGAGAGAGAGAGAGAGAGAGAGAGAGAGAGACAGACAGACAGACACACAGACAGACAGACAGACAGACAGACAGACAGAGGTATCAGATCTTGCACACGTACTATACATTTGTAAACACACAGTCATTCAAGAATGGAAACTGAACAAAGACCTTTGTCAAATATTATTTTTTAGAATTTAAGTCTTATGACTTTTGTATTATTTTTCATCAAGTCATGACAATATACTTTACAAATAATTATGCATTCTCTTTTTCTGTTTGTTCAATTTTAGCTGCGAACCGGCTACCCAACCCTAGTCCATAATTCCAGCTTTTTTTTTTTTGGGGGGGGGGGGAGCCCAAAGGGGGGGGTTTGGGGGTTCTCCCCCAGTGGGGGTACAGGGGTCAACGCCCGTTGGGGGGCCCAGGGGAGGAGGGGGGGGGGGGCGAAGCGCCTTGGCGGAAAACGATTTTTAGCAATTTTCACCTAAAATTTTGGCCTCTCCATGCATATAATTTGATACAATTAAGAAAATCAACTTGCGTGAAAGCTTTGAAAAGGTGAATGACAAAAATGAAAAAGCTGATTCTTGGAGGTACATGCTTGGCTCAAGGGGGGGGGGAGTGGGGGGGGGGGGGCTCGGACCCCCAGGCCCCCCCACCACCACCCCCTTCGGTCCGGCCCTGCACACAGGCGTTGACAGGATATCAACGTTGTAAATAATTATAGGCTACCTGTGAAGTGTGCAGGACAGTGATTGTATGACAGGAGGCACTGCCCTGACTACCTCTTCCTACATTCTGCCGCATGTCGGATAGCAGATCTATGACCACACAGACCACAGTCCTCACTGCTCTTATCGCATTTGATCCCTGACGTGTTTGCAGAGATGGGAGGTCATGTAAATGACGCACACGCGCGCGCACACACACACACACACACACACACGAACGCATGCGCACATACACGCACGCCCCCCCCCCCCCCCCCCCCCCACACGCGCACGCACGCACAGACACACAGACACACACACACACACACACACACACATACGCACACACAATCTCTCTCTCTCTCTCTCTCTCTCTCTCTCTCTCTCTCTCTCTCTCTCACACACACACACGCACGCACGCACGCACGCACGCACGCACGCACGCACGCACGCACGCACGCACGCACGCACGCACACACACAGACACACACACAGACACACAGACACACACACACACGTAAGAAACACATCACAAATGAACCCATTTTTATAATGATATTTTATTGTAACATTGGGAGGGGAAAAAAACTCACTGCAAACTGTTGTACCTGCACACACATGTTTATGGAACATTTATGTATTGCAAAAACATTTAAAACATATAGCCAACCCATATCATCAGCTATATAACCGCTATCAAACCACTAGGCCCAACACATTACCAACAACACCGTCTATTTTAAACCAATATTGATGCGTTTGAAAGGTCTACTGATTGGTGTTTACATCAAGCTTATAATATTCTTTCCCAACTCTATATTAAAATCATTATGCATTTGCTTTTGCATATTATGCTCAATTATCACAATATTTATCACTCCTGTGATTTCTGAAGCTGTCTCACCTGCAATATTATAAAGTAGAAAGAAAAAAAAACGACATCAAAAGTTAAAGAGATCAGTGAGGGAAAAATTGTTTGGTATTAAATCATCATTTCTGGATAGGGGTGGGACAGCCCAATAGTTTTACTTAGAGCACTGTCACTAAAACATCTATTCAAAGAGATTTGTTTTGTTAGCAGTTACCACCAGTACTGACTTAACTCCCCCAAAATTTTCTTTGGATGAGACTATAAACTGCAGCCCTGTGTGCAAACTCACACAAATCATTTTGCGAACATGTACATGTTAAAACCTGCTCTGCCTTTCAGAAGATTAGGCTTTTGATGCCAGTAAAAACGGAGGACAACAAATATGTATACATACAATTTATAAACCGCATGCAGAATGGTGTCATGTTTTGACATCACCCCCCGAAACTGGAACACACCTACCTTCATGGTGGGCAAAAATGGTCCCATACACAAAACTCTCACCATTGTTAAACCTCAAAAAAAAATTATGGATGGATCTGACCCCCCCCCCCTATTGTCCCCCTCTCTCCCCCTCCTGGACAAGTCTGCCTGGACAATTCTCTCATTACCAAGTATTTTTTGACTAGCATTACTCGTGTGTGGCTTGTCTAGCTTTTCCTGAATTTTAGTTGTCTCATCCATTAAACTACTCACTCAAGCCACAATTCATAGTCTACAGGATTAGGTTCAGAGTCCAGTTTTAGCTAGGATTTGAACTTGTAACTTTCTTTTTTTCCCCTAGTTCTATGCTTCACCTCTAGATCACCAACCCAAATACCACGATGTCATCAATCTGAATACAATCATGAGGTGCATGATATAACAGCACTACTCACAGAGTTACAGAAGCATAACAGCACTACCCCTAGACTGACACTCAACATTGCACACGTTGATGACTAAACCTTCTTCTACTTCTTTGGTTCTCATTATGAGTATCTTCCTTTTATCCTCACCATTCTTTGAGGTTTTCTATGCTATAATACACCCATGGATCTAAAAATGCTGGATCAGTTCTAATCACTTCGATTTGAAAAAAAAAACTGCATACAAAGAATAATATTGATAATTTCTCGTAAAACAGTCAAAATGAAGGATAAAGGCCTGGGTAATAAGGCACCGACAAGTCTGCAAGTAAATTTGACCTGGGATATTGCCGGGAAAAGACTAAATGTTGATCATCATTGGTAAAGAATTGGGGACAGAAAATAGGCAGGCAAGAGAAAAAAAAAGTTCATACATGGGAAAAAGAAACTAAAAGAAAAACTCTTAGAAATGACAACAAAGAAATTATCTCTCTCCCCTTCACCCCCCCCTCCCCCCCCCCTGCAAAGTTTGCTGAATATCAGTTAGCATCTTTCCAAGAAAAAAATCAAACAAGTTCCAAAACTGAAGAAATGTACAAATATATTGCCACATCTAACAAAAGAAAAACCTACAGACGGTCACCAATGTATACATAATGAATGCATTTACTAGAATGCTTTTTGGATATTGTAACATAATGCTGTATACAAATTTATAAGCAGATCTCCCAGATTACTTCAGTCTGCACAAGTTTTGAACTTTTCTGCAGTTGCTGAAACAAAGAGCACACTGCATGATACACTATTCACCTATGAACAAAGCAAAAAGTAACAAAAACTACTAAATAACTAAATTGATGAAAATGAATACATGCATAAAATTGCACTCACTCAAATCAATAGGAAAAACTCAATGGATATAACAAAATGAATAAAAACTAAATAATAAACAAAGGAAAACTAATTAGAAAAAAATCAAATGAAACTGTTCATACAACAATAACAAAAATTCTTAGTTATACACACTGATCATGAACTAAATGATCAATTATAACAATGCTTTACAATTTTTTCTAATGACTATAATCATGCATAAAAGGCTTTTTTTTCAAAAATGCATACAAACAAACTAAACCACAAATCACCATCAACAAAGAAAAAACAACAACTATAAAACCTCTAGTTTTCATTTACATTCAACAAATGCTATAGCCAAGTGGTTAAGACCATTCATTTGACTTCAATCCTTTGGGTCCATCAAGTCAGAGGTTCAGATCTTGGTGAAGGGTGGGGGTTTTACAATCTTTCAGGTCAACTTCAAGTGCAGACATGCAAGTGCCTCATGTCCCTTAATGTATCTACACATGCAGAATATCAAAAATGCATGTTAAGGATTCTGTAACTCATATCAGTGTTTGATCTGTTACAGAAACATGAACATACCCAGCATGCAAAAAAAATGTACAAAAAAATGAACTACTAGGAAGTCACAATTATTGGCTGAGGCCCACTGGCAAAACCTTTGCAAAATGACGAGCACAGGAGTATAGGCACTATGCACCAAACTCAGCAAAGGAACAAACAGAGAGAGAGATTCATATCCAGAAGAGAAGACAGGCAGCTCTGGAACAAGCATAAATTGAACCACAGTTCTTGGAATTAACATGTCTACTTCAACAACAATACAGAAAAAAAAAACGGGGGAAAAAAAAACAGAAAAAGAAATTGTTCAAATGCATTCCACTTTTCTTCCACTCTAGATTCTTTTGTGGTATTAATGATAAAAAGAAGAAGAAGAAGAAGTAGAAGAATGGGCATTTTTGTTAGTGCTTTCCTTCCCCTTTATAGGGCCACATGGACCACATAACATGATAACAAAAAAAGATAATCTATAGGATTTAAATCAAATACATAACAAATCAGCACCTCACATAATACTACACTAAAGTGTGTTGAAAGTGAGATTTTTAGCAATGTTCATCAACATTGTTTCCACCAAAAAACCAAATTTTAAAATCCACAATTATAAACAAAAATATCTAGTGTAAAAGTCTATCAAACGTTGGTAAAAGTGAGACCTTATAACATCAGCATCCATAACTCCATAACATTTGAAAGTAAAATCAACAGGTCCTGATATGATTTGAATATTTGATATGTTTAAACATCACGCATAATTTACAACATGATATGTAAATTCATAGTATAAAATCATAAATCTGTTTATGACACCTCAAGTCAAAACAACAACAACAAAAATGCTCATTTCAAATTCACAACAGAAAAAAACAAATTCTAACAGAATATGATATGTTATTGTTTCATGTGGAAAAGATGGGGTGGGAGGGGATGGGGAAGGTGGGTGGTGAAGTCAACCACAACAATCATTTTTATATTTATCATGGGCTACTTTAGTGGATCACTCATAATAAATAATATATGTATATACACATACATATTTTTATTATATATATATATATATATATATATATATATATATATATATATATATATATATATATATATATATATATACATACATGTATATGTATATATGTATATATGTATATAAGATCTAGTGGTAAAGTGAACCAAAGCAATCATTTCTAGTTTTTTACTTCTGTGGATCACTCATGAATTCAGAGAAAAAATAAATAAATTTAAAAAATCATACACTGTAACCATTTTGTAAATACTTCATATCTGAAAGAAAATGATACAAAGTGTTTCCTTGATTCAACATTTTGATGAAACAACCTCCCAAACAAAACACTAAAAAGCACAAACCCCCAAAAACAAACAAACAAAAAAGCTACCATGAAGCATGCAAAACTCAAAGAAAGAGATAAGTTTTGATCCTTAACAATACAGGATACAGCAACAACAACAACAAAAAGCAACAAAGTGATCTGTGATTTAAAAAAACGTATAGAAATTAAACAAATTATAAAACCATTTAGCAAATTCTAAATTAAGAAAGTTTAAGATGTGTGAGTTAACAACAGAAATAGAGTTGAAACCAACTTTCAAAGCCAAACCAATACAAAAAACCAACGAGAAATTCCACGCAATATTTTCATTAGCAAATGAACACTCAGGCAATAAAGAAGAGAGAAAAATGAACAGAATCTGCGAAAGAACTCAATGTAAACAACTGAAAACTTCTGGCACAGGAAAAAGAGAGGGGGGTTAGTGAGAGAGAGAGAGAGAGAGAGAGAGAGAGAGAGAGAGAGAGAGAGAGAGAGAGAGAGAGAGAGAGAGACAGAGACAGAGACAGAGACAGACAGACAGACAGACAGACAGACAGACAGACAGATATGAAATTTCTCTTGAATTGATTTGACGAATAAAATCAACCCACTGAAAACATCTCTTTCACCTTGCTTGGTTTTACTACACATATAAGAAACAATTTTCAAGAAAATGAAAAAAAAAAAAAAATGCCTGTGCATTCATCGACACCATTTTCACCCAAAACCTAACATCAAAAAACGCATGCTTTTTGATTTTTGAAGCCAAATTTGACAAGGCAAGCAATGGTACATTCCTTTTTATTATGCTTGTGTATACATACAACTTGAAAATGAAGCAGATCAATTCATTCTATGCTCATGTTGCAATTCATTGTTCTAAAACAGGTATATGCTGTTGAAACATACGTCTAAATATACATACAAGTATCTAATACATCAGAGCAATGCAACTGTCTAGGAAACAAAATGCTTCAAAACCTCCCCCCTCCCCCTCCCCTCCCCAAAAGAAAAAAAAAATGCCCCTCACCCTACCCAAATTATGCATGTCAGAATAATGTTGGATAAATCATCCATTTCTTTCACAGAGAGCTTGAAAGAACATTTCAGCAGTTGTGCATGAATATTTTGCAACATTTTTTATAAGACTGAGACATGATAAACTGTTAGGAGGATAAACTGACACTCTAGCAGCCAAAATGACTGAGAAACAAGAAACAGACAAACACAGAAGAAAAGTTTGAAAGAAAAAGAGATCTTTGTTTGATCTTTATTTTCAAGGATTACAGAGAGAGAGAGAGAGAGAGAGAGAGAGAGAGAGAGAGAGAGAGAGAGAGAGAGGAGAGAGAGAGAGAGAGAGAGAGAGAGAGAGAGAGAGAGGAGAGAGAGAGAGAGAGAGAGGTTAACATAAAAAAAAAGTTATGAAAGAAAAGACAATGCAGACAAAGACACAAAAAGAAAACCAAATCCTTTTTATCAATCTCACAACCCCAAAGAATCCCACTATAATTATGCAACATATTTGTGAAGTATCACCTTCTACACAAGCAATACAGTTAAGACAGAATTTTCTCTTGAATGGAAGCTGCTCGCTCTAGCCGCTTTCCAAGTAAAAAGTGTTCAACCACAGTATGAACCAACACTTCTTTCTTTCCCATTGTTTTCCCTTGGCAACTGCACATTGTTTAGTTTACTAAGCATCACAATACAAAATGATAAATACAGTAAGATAAGAGAGCAGTGTCCTAAATAGATAACCGTACCTTCGATGGGCATGAATGTTCTAGAAAGAAGAGTGCGTAAAAGTAAACTGACAGATCCCTGAATAAACTGGTATATGAAGGACAGACATACAGATCTTGGACGGACTAGTGTATCAGGAACTGAAATCCTCTGGACGGACAAGTGTAAATCATGAGACAGATATAGACCCTGGATTACCAGAAATAGATGGAGAACCAACAGTGAAGCATAATGTACAGAGGCGAACATATCACATGAGAAGAACCCTCCTTAAAGAATAGGTTATAGGGTAAGCAACACAGCACAACAGGGGAATGTTATTATCCTTTTTTTTTTTTTAGAGTCAGGCCTGATTACTATCAACATTATTGCTCAACATGAAACCAGCATGTATGCAGGCTCTGATATTCAAAAGCACAACGAAAGAAAGTATTATAGATATTATATTTTCACATTGCTTACAGTTCAGTCAACTATGAACACCATAACATGGCTAAAAAAACAAGAGATCGAAGAGTTTATGTTGGTATAGATCACATAATTTGCACACAAATTTTTCTTAAATACACATGTTTTACATTCGGGTGTTGACTGTATAAGTAATTTTTCTTGATCAATAATTTCTGCTGTACTTTAAAAAAAATGTTATTCCAGGATAATTATGACTTCAACACAATGGCACACTTCCAGTTTCTGAATGGCTTGATTTTTAAGAGTGACTTTACACACACACTCATGCATGCACACACACACACACACACACACACACACACACACACACACACACACACAACACACACACACACACACATGCACACACACACACACACACACACACGCATGCACACATGCAGACAGACAGACAGACAGGCAGACAGAGAGAGAGAGACAGACATACAGACAGAGAAACAGAGAGACAGAGAGATAGTGAAAGTGTAAGTGGGTGAATGTATGTGTTGCGGCATGCTAAACATGGATGCATGTTACCATTTCCTATCACTGATATTGTCTTTGATATGTGCTAGTACTATAGGCTAGCTGGTCACATTGTATGTGTCCCATGTTTTTCAAAGCATATTTTTTAAGCAAATCTTATTTGTTTGTTTTTATGTTGATTGTTAATTGACTGATAAGTATTCTTTGTTGATTGGCTGTTACATTACTGTACCAAGTTTTTCTTTTTTTCCTTTTTCAACATTTTGATTGTTGATTTGATTGATGCTTGTGCTTTACTGACTGGTGGTTAGTTATGTTACTGTACCAAGTTGTTTTCTTTTCTTGTTTGTTTTCTTTCTCTTGTTCTACATTTTTCTTCTACATTTTTCTTCCTTGATAATTCTCATCACCATTTTGTGAATGTGAAGGCTGTCAGTTTGTAATAATCATTGTTTATATTCAACAAGGTATAACAACACTTTCAATACACAGCTGAGAATTGATAGAGGTAATACTGAGACGCTTTATCCTACATCAGTCTTAGTAGGTGTGTGCCAACAATGCTCTGAATGCACACACACACACACACACACACACCACACACACACACCACACACACACACACACACACACACACACACACAACAACACACACACACACACACACACACACACACACACACACACACACACACACACACATAACAACACACACACACACACACACACACACACACACACACACACACACACACACACACACACACACACATGATGTTTTCACTGCTAAAACCTCACCCATACTTTAAAAACAAAGAAAAAGAAACCTTTCACTTCACCGATGCTTACCATACCCCTTTCATTAATCACAATGTTTTAGTTGACTCATGCAGGTGGGTATTTGTTTCAAGCTACTGCTGTTACAAGAGGAAGCAATGTTTTGTCTTTTTTTTAATTTATCTTTTTTTTTTTAGAATAACAGCAGACACAAACTACCAAATGAATTAAGACGAGCATTAAGACCTCAAATAAAAGCTGAGGTTTTGGTCCTTGCTTTTTAAGTAGAACTGAATCAATAGAAAAAAAAATATTGTACTTCATAACTCGCAGTTATAAGCCATATTGAAGATCTTGTGCATTAAGAATGACAGAGGGTCATAACCATTCCAGAATACATGCACAGTCTGTGCATGAAAAATCCTGTGTTACTGGGAAAAAATAGCCCAATATGAGTGAAAACATTTTTTGCAAAAACATAGTATCAATCATACAAACCAATTTTCCAGTGAAAATGTTGTAATTTTTTTACCCAAGAAAACTGCAACACTGTATAAAGTTTCTCTGAAAAGCTTTTAACACAACAACTATAACTCACAGTCTTCAAGATATCTTTTCACTCCAAGTTCCTCAAAATAAATGCTGTACCCTCTGTTCAGTTTTTTTCTCTCCATATTTCTTAAAGCATGATTTTAAAAGTAAAAAATGACATGGGTCAGCTTTAGCAGTAAAAACAACCTGGAAAAAAAAAATATTAAAAAATGCTTCCAGGTGAGAAAAAAAGGAAGATAGACACACCTGGTGTGCAATATTTACAACAACAAAAAAAAGAACAACCATGATAATAAGTTTACACTGTGCACACAGGTGAGTTGAAACCCACCCAAAAAACTGACCATATATTGCAAACATGTATCACGTCAAAGTCCAGTACATACAGAACTGAGATAACTTCATTTAGGATGGTAAAAGGCAGAATTACACCTTTACTCTAGGTCATGATAGCTTTCAAATCAAAGAAATGCAGAAGCGAAACTGTGCCTGAAGTACACAAGACAATGCATTCATCAAAAGCTCAAAGCCCTCTCTCAAGACACAGAACAGCAAACCAGGAATGTTTCGATATAAGGAAAAAATAAATGCACAAACATTTTATTTTCTCTCTCTTCTTCTGTCAAGAAATTGTTGAATGCTGTCAAAAAATTTGAGAAAACTTTATTTATTTATGTACATACAAACAATAAAAGAATGTGGTTCTCAATGTTAAACAACTTCTTGCTCAGTCGCTTGAAAGACATTGATGATGAAAGTGCACCTGTGTTGATATTGCTTCAGAGTGATGATTCATTCAGCATGCATTATATACACATGTCATGTGCATGTTTCCTTGCACATACGTGTACAGTCTTTACTGTGTCAGTCCAAAAATCAACGCAAAAACTGACACAGGTACGGAACACACGGTACTTACATTGCATGCATAAATGCAAAAAGTATGTGCACAAACACATTCATAGCACATGTTTAGCAACAGCCTTTAATTCACACACAAATATAAACTTCACAGTAATTATTTTATCAATGATTCTGCCAATGACTACAGACACATTTGCATGTCCACCATACATTGTCGTTCAAGTCTGATTCAATCCTAAAGCAGCAGTAGAGGCTCTGTATGTGCAGCCTACATACAGACTATTTGCAGATGATAATCACCCCATACCCTGGTCTCACCACAATCAAATACTGTATCTGTGATCACAGAATTCATGTAGTCATTTGTCTGTCGTCATTAATTCACAAAAATCTTCTAAACCAAACAATTTCTGCATTACACCTGCAGCATCAAAACATCCAGTGATCCAAAAACGTCATTTGTGTCTTCTCTCTTAAAACACCATTGTTTCGTCTTATCATCATTATCATCATTCTCTAATCAGGAAGACACCTTCCACTAAGACTCTCAGTTATCAAGGCTTGAAAGTTTGTTGTTTTTTTTTAAAGAAAAAAAAAACCCAAGCAAACAAAAAACCCACAAACAAAAAGAAAACCCTCACAAGTGTTTTTTTAATTTCCAAACACTCTTTTTCTTTTCCCCAATAAATGTATAAGATCAGATTTTACGACTGAAACAATTGGAGTCACCTTTTTTCACCCCATCCATCCTCATACCATCCCAACCTCAACCCATAACCATTTCAAAACTTCTTTCCCCCCCCCCTACCCCCCCACCACCCCCCCCTTCCCACCCCCACCCCCTCTCAAAATTCCCAAGCTCTTCTCCACTACTCTTGTCTTAGTGCTTGGCCAGAAACATGCTACTGTAGGAGGGAGGAGGCCCCGGGTTGATGTGAGCGTCCTCCTCAAGGGGCGGTGCCGAGGGCTCCATCGTTGTCGTGGTCTGCGGAGGCAGGGGAGGCAAGTTCAGTCCCCGGATGGGAGGTAAGTTGGTGCCGCTCAGGGGAGGTAAGGTGATGGCCGGGGCTGTGTTCCGGATGGGCGGAAGGTTCAGCTGTGTGGGACAGAGAGGAGGAGGGGGTAGACGGTGAGTGATTGTTGTTGTTGTTGTTGTTGTTGTTGTTGTTGTTGTTTGGTTGGTGGTGGTGGTGGTGGTGGTGGTATATTTTTGTGTGTGTGCGTGTGTGCATATGTGTGTGTGTGTGTGTGTGTTTGATCTGATTTTGTTTTATTCTTTTATATCAAGGATAATGGGATAAGCACTCTTGTGCTTTTTTCACATCCAGTGTGTATGCAGTTCTTGCAAACCGTGTCATCTGTTCCCGCCGGCACACAATGGCCTATTCTTACGAAAAGCGAAACAGGATTTCAACATGTGCGCAAGACGTTCTGCCTGCGTTCACACAAAGGGTCTCAGTTTAGAGTCTCATCCGAAAGACTTTTAGGAGAGAGTGGAGTCAGCGCTGATGTTAACTCCACGAGAAAAATTCCCCTCAAACGGGAATCGAACCCGGGTCGTCAGATTGCAAGCAGAGAAAGAAACAAAAGAGAAACACTCACAGAGTTGTAGGTAGGGGGAGAGGCAGGAGATCCATCAGGGCTGGCCCCACCACCGCCACGCGGCGTTTTGCTGGTGTCCTGCACCACGAAGAGAGCGGCCAGGTTGGGGCCAGAGGTCAGCTGCGTCTCCTCTGTGCGGTAAGGCATGTGGGCCCCCTCCACTCACCCCACCTCCCCCCTCCTTGTTGGCGCGGTAAGAGGAGCCGCCTGATCGGGGGCTGTCGTTGTCGTTGGGGTCGATCAGGGATCGCGATCTGTGGAAGGGGGTAGAGGGGGTAGGGTTAGCGAATAACTGGGTTTTTTGTTTCAACTGAGCTTTTTAAAAAAATAAATATGACGCTCCACCACAAAATGAGTCGCTTAGCACATTACCCACTTTTCTGCTAGGAGCCATGAAAGGCAGGTGGGGGTCAGGCTGTCGATTTTAAGATTCAAATTGATTATTAAACTAAAGGTATTATTCTATCTTGTAGTGAAATATCAAGGCATGATTTTGTTTCCTTTTGCCTTTTAAATGAGATTTAAAAACAGCCAAGCCCTCATTCTGGCTACCTATTAGGATGCTTTAACATGTCAATTTCTCATTTTGTCATTTCCTGCAGTCTATCATTTCAAGTTTGTAATAACTTTTGATAAAATTGTCAGATTTTCAATCTGTTTTTTTTTTGTATATCCATTTTATTGCAAATTAATAATATGTTAATAACTAAAAATTGACCTCTGGTGCAATGCGACTCCTTATGTGGTGGAGCGTCACAAATGTGTGGTCAGAGAGAACAGAGAGAGAGAGGAATGGAGGGAACTGGTTGTCAAGTCTTCAAGGGGCCTCCACGGTCACCAGACTAAGGGATAGATAGATAGATAGATAGATAGATAGATAGATAGATAGATAGATAGATAGATAGATAGATAGATAGATAGATAGATAGATAGATAGATAGATAGATAGAGAGACAGACAGACAGACAGACAGACAGGACAAAGTGTCCTGTACGATTCCGAGTCGCATGTCCTAGTATCAGTTGCAGAAAGTATTTGCCAGTCACCAGTAGGTCAGTTACTATAAATGAAATTGTATAAACTTATCATCTTTCATTACATTCTTTAACCTTTCATCTTTTCCCCACATCCCCTTTTCAGTGCATCCTTAGGCTAACGTGAATGTACCATTGTCTAAATCACCTTGTAGTGAACGGACATTAAACCAATGAGAAGAAGAAGAAGAAGAAGAAGAAAGAAGAAGAAGAAGAAGAAGAAGAAGAAGAAGAAGAGAAGAAGAAGAAGAAGAAGAAGAAGAGACAGACAGACAGACAGACAGATAGATAACTGCCAATACCTCCTATAATGCTACCTGTGTGTGTGTGTGTGTGTGTGTGTGTGTGTGTGTGTGTGTGTGTGTGTGTGTGTGTGTTGTGTGTGTGTGTGTGTGCATACATGTGTGTGTGCGTGTGTGCATGTGTGCTTGTGTGTGTGTGTGTGTGCGTGCATGCATGTGTGTGTTTATACATATAATCATCATATATATAGTGCATAAAACTCCTCACCTTCCACTTAAAGACACACATGTACAAAACGTGTGCACATGCACGGGTACACACATACACATACACATACACACACAAACACACACAACACACACACACACACACACACACACACACACACACACACACACACACACACACACACACACACACACATAGACATGAGTCTGAGTCCAGTTCAAGGGGATATTTTCCCCTGGAGTTAACATCAGTGTTAACTCTGCCACCCCCCCTCCCCCTCAACCCCAAATCCTTCAAATGAGACTTTAAACTGAGGACCTGTGTGTGAATGCACACAGAATCTCTTGCACACATGTTAAAACCTGTTCTGCTTTTTGGCAGAGTAGGTCATTGTGTGCCATTGGGAAAAGATTACCAACATTTACAAAACTGCTTACACATAGGGACTGGATATAAAAATAAAAAAAAGCACATGATGATTATTCCGTTATCCTTGAAGTAAAAAAAATGACAAAATTTACAAAACTGCCTACACATGGGGACTGGATGTACAAAAAATACATGGATGATTACTCCATTATCCTTGAAGTAAAAGGAATGACAAAATTTACAAAACTGCTTACACATGGGGACTGGATGTAAAAAAAAAGGATGATTATTCCATTATCCTTGAAGTATAAGGAATGACAAAATTTACAAAACTGCTTACACATGGTGACTAGATGTAAATTTTTTTTTTTTAAAGCACAAGGATGATTATTCCATTATCCTTGAAATAAAAGAATGAAGAAAGAAATGAATGAAACAAACATACCTGTGAGGTTCGCACATGGTAAGGGAAGTTCTTGTTAGCAGCGGAGGGTCTGGTCAGAATCTGAATTGAGACAGGCACATTCATGTTCATGTTAACCCACACCACTCAAAGCAAATAATCATAGTCTGGCTATTGTCTCTACCACAGCTGTACAAGCAATGTGATAGATTTTCAAATTGCTTTCACTTCTAACAAAGTCTCTGGTTGGCATAATCATCAGAGAAATGCGTTATTCCTTATGCAAAGATTGAAAACTAAATGCTTTTATGACTGAACATGTGAAAGATGTATTAAGGTGAGAAAATAACAAATAGTCATGTTATTTGCAATTGTGGGCATTTAAAAATGCATTTTTACTTGCTGTGCATAGTTTGTCACTAGATCAGATTTTTTTTTCTGA
The DNA here is from genome assembly GCA_030674155.1 of Stramonita haemastoma. Classification (NCBI taxonomy): domain Eukaryota; kingdom Metazoa; phylum Mollusca; class Gastropoda; order Neogastropoda; family Muricidae; genus Stramonita; species Stramonita haemastoma. Next base: position 28,701,901 of record CM060339.1, read on the forward strand.
ACCA
>CM060339.1:28714404-28726904 GCA_030674155.1 Stramonita haemastoma
ATATATATATATATATATATATATATATATGTGTGTGTGTGTGTGTGAGCCCATACACAAGGCCTCAGTGTATGTGTACTGTTTACATAGGTGTATACATGTCTTTGTGCCTTAGCTTCAGTTTAGAGCCAGTTTCTGGGGTCAATGTCTGGGACATATGCCAAAGGCCAGGAGAGGATTACTGACCATAGTGTACAGTTATATATATCCATGTTCCATTTTCACATTTTCTGCTCCATAAGCTCTGACCTCATTATCCCCAGCTGACTATAGCCAGTGCCAAAGGTACTCACTAAAAACAATAAAGTTTGCATTGCATTCATGAGCACTACAGTGCTCTCACATAGATGTATGATGTATAGTGACTGATGGTCAAACATGCGCACTTGCACGAAAACACACACACACACACACACACACACACACACACACACACACACACACACACACACACACACACACACACACACACACACACACACAGCAAAACCAGACAGAAATTGCATTCTCCATTCATGCCAATATTTATCCATGGAAAACAATTTGAAGAAATAGTTTCTAGGTGCAGTAATCGACAATGCTTTATCTTGGTCAGAGCACATAGCTACATTAGGAAAATGAATCTCAGTAAAAAATTATATATCAAATTAAAAAATTCAAAACTTTTCTAAATCTACACTATGACTACAGTCACAAAAACTATTCTTTCATGCACAATTCTATTTCTTATAAATTATATTTCTATCTTATGGGATAGTGCAAGTGAAACAAAACTAAAGCATAAAAACAGCCTACATAAAAGAGCTGTCAAACTTGTCCGATTGAATCCTAATACACTGACCACTACCAACTACAAACAACTATACATGTATATTCTTCCACTCAAAGACAGACAGCAATTCAACAATTGTCTATGTATGTACAATACATTAAGCGGATAAGCCCCAAAGAATATTGTGGAAAAATTTGCTGCCAATAAAAACAGCCTTACTCATGAATAGACTGTTTGTGCCCAGGCCCCATAATAATCTCTATAAGTTAAGCCTTGCTTATTCAGGAAGAACATAGTGGAATAATCTACTTCCTTTTCTAAAATCAGTTCCTTCAAAACAACTGTTTATGAAACTTTTGAAGAAACATCTGATGGACAAACTGTGAGTCCACTTTTACGTCTGAGGCTCCTAACATTTGGCGGCTTTGTTGTTAATGTTATTCTTACCCTTGTTATTTTGTTTTTTATTATTTGTCTGTATGACTTGAGCTTTTGTTATCCTGTCTTGAGTTTGTTTTATTTTGTATTGAGAGGTTCTGTTTGAAAGAAACTCCTCATTGATTTTAGTTTTTTTTCAAAATTGGTTGATATTTGCCTGTTTGGATGTTTTAAAAGCCAATTTTCTTCTCTTTTTTTTTTTGTGAAGGCAGGATGAAAAAAAAAGGGTGTAAACTTAATATTTATCTTCAATAAAGATAATTTAGACTTGACATCACACACACACACACACACACACACTCACACACACACACACACACACACACACACACACACACACACACACATACACACTACTCCAGCTATTTGATGATCCAGGTTTGATTCCCGTTCAAGGGAATCTTTCCCCTGGAGTTAACATCAATACTGACTCAACTCTCCCCAAAAGTCCTTTGGATGAGACTATAAACCGAGGCCCTGTGTGTGAATGCATGCAGAACATCTTGCGCACATGTAAAATCCTATTCCACTTTTCACAAGAGTAGGCCATTGTGTGCCAGTGGGAACAGATGACAAAATTTACAAAGCTGCATACACACTGGGACTGGATGTAAAAAAAGCTCATGAATGCTTATTCCATTATTATCGATATAAAAGAATAAATACATAAAATGAATAAATAAATAAATAAATAAATAAATAAATAAATAAATAAATAAACATAGCATATCTTTAGAGCACAGTCTCTCTCTCTCTCTCTCTCTCTCTCTCTCTCTCTCTCTCTCTCTCTCTCTCTCTCTCTCTCTCTCTCTCTGAGTCTCTCTCACAAATCCCCTTTTTGCTTCCCATCCTAATGCTAGTACTATTAAAAAATGTTTAAGTACTATACATACTATACATACAGTACTATACTGTACTATACGCAGAAAAACACTACCCCATGTTGGGTTTACCCAAAGTACCGTTTCTGCTAGTGAAAGCATTGCACAATGCCAGCAGAAATATTTGTACAGGCATATATGCTTACATCCTCTTTCTTTGTTCCACCATGAACGGCTTGGTGTTTAACTGCATTAGCCGTGGATCACTTACTTCCCTGTGTGTGTGTGTGTGTGTGTGTGTGTGTGTGTGTGTGTGTGTGTGTGTGTGTGTGTGTGTGTGTGTGTGTGTGTTGTGATATGTGCATATGATATTTCAAAATAAATTATTGATATGTTCCTGAGATATTGTAGGCCTTTCTTACACCCACCCCCCCCCCCCCCACACACACACCCACACCCACACACACCCACACACACACAAACACCACACACCACACACACACACACACACACACACACACACACACAATAACACACACACACACACACACACACACAATAACACACACACACACACACACACACACACACACACATACACACACCACACACACACACACCCATACCCCCCCCCCCCCCCCCCCCACACACACACACACACACACACAGATTCTTTCTTTTCACAGCACTATACCACATAAAAGCTCATTTTGCAGAGTCACGCATACTGTGCAATATAAATGAAAAGAGTACATTCACTGTCTACTGGACCACATCCATTGCAATAGAAGCTTGCTCTGTATAGGAATAGTCACTCACATGAAAAAGGAAGAGATTTATTTCACAATAATTCAGGATCTTTGCAGGTGGAGGTTTTTGTTGTTGTATTTGGAGGGGGGGGGGGGGAGGAGAGAATTCCTCAGCTAGAGGCCTGAGGTTCATGGTTACAGTGTAAGTGAGCTTTTTGCATTATATAGATATGAAACTGTTTTCACCCACCATTAAAACGTTGTGGCATACCAGCCTTTAGGTATTGATTACTGAATTATTCCCAACTTCCTGCACTGGAGGGTACAAACTGCTTTTTAATTTACATTAAATTTCACAAGAGGGACAGTAGAGCAGAGTGGTTCAGATCTTTTGACTTCAACTCTATTGATCTATAAATATGATTGCTTATTCTGTTATCCTCGATATAAAAGAATAAATAAATAAATAAATAAGTCACGAGTTTGAATCTCTGTGGCTTCTGGTGAATTATGGGTTAGTCATGAGTTTGAATCTCTGTGGCTTCTGATGAATAATGGGTGAGAGATTTTACAAATTCCCAGGTCATTTTCAAATACAAACCTGCCAGTGCCTTCATTCCCTCATGTATAGACACACAGAGAAAAACTTTGTTGCTGTTGTTGTTTTTATGTTCGGTTTTATTTTCATGTTTTTTCATAGAACTTCATACACTTTAAATTTAATGTATTTATAAAAGACCAGTATATCATGCCATGTTTTTCTTTTTTACTTCCTTTTACTTTTTTTCCAACTGTTATTTCTCAAGCTTTGTTTGTTCTGTCATTAAAGTTCAGTTTACTTTGGGTTTGTTTGATTTTTTTTTTACCTTTTGATATGTCATGTCCAATTTACATGTACCCATCCCCTTTAAAAAAAAACATAAAAAAACAACAAAAACAAAAACAACAAGAAAAATAGATCAGGTATTAAGGAAACCCATTAACATATTGTGATATACTAAAAAATTTTTTTTTTTTCAAAAAGTAAAATAAAAGTTGTGTATCTCACCACTGGGTAGAGAAAACTGTACTCCAGTGCTCCCAGTTTTGACAGAAAACAAAAGCGAGCCACAAATTTCCAGTCCTGAAATCATAGCAACATGAAGAATTAAATGGCTGGTTTTTTTTGTTTTTTTTTAATGCATTCACAACGGCATAAAAACAAACACTGAAACAGATAATAAGTGAGTTTAAAAAAATTCCAAATACCTGGCAAACAACAACAACCCCCCCCCAAACAAATCAATCCCTAACATCTTTATTTTATTCAGTTTCTGATTGCACAATCTTTAAAAACACTTGTGCTATTACTGAGACACCCATTGAAGGGAGATTTTCTCCTTGTGTTAAGATAAGTACCCACTCCACTCCTAACCAAGTACTTCAGATCAGAATATAAACCAAGCTTCCATACATGTGCAAATTTTGCACAAAGAACATCTTGCACATGTTCATGAATATCTGCTCTGCCTATCACTGTATTAGAAGAGTAGGATGTTTAGCAAAAACAAACCCCCCCCCAAAAAAAACAAAAAAACATGCACTCTGGGAATGTACTTATCTAAAACAGTACCTAAGTGCTTATTCAGTACCTAAAGAATAAAACGGCAATATCTAATAATGATAAAAATGAAAATAAAGATGATGATAAATCAATAGTGATGATAGCAATAACAATGATGATGCTAAGAATGATAATGGTTTAATATTAACAACATTAATGTCAAATATCAATAACACAATCAATCAATAACTGTTTTTGTAGGTGCTATGTGGTGGTGGTGGAAATGTGTGTGTGTGTGTGTGTGTGTGTGTGTTGTGTTGTGTTGTGTTGTGTTGTGTTGTGTTGTGTTGTGTTGTGTTGTGTTGTGTGTGTGTGTGTGTGTGTGCATGCATGCATGAATTATTGCATGTGTGTGTGTGTGTGTGTGTGTGTGTGTGTGTGTGTGTGTGTGTGTGTGTGTGTGTGTGTGTGTGTGTGAAAACTGATCTTGGAATTATTTTGAGCCACATTTGTTTGTGTTTTTGTTCATATGTGTATTTCTGAACACTGACAAAAGTAAGATGGTTGAAAGAACAGAAACAAAAAAAATAGAAAGAAAGGGGGAAAAGCTACAAAACTAAAAATCAATAAACCAATCAAGCAAACATTAAGATAACACAAAACGTCGTATAAAACATGTTTTGAAAACTGTACGGTTTACAGTCTAAAATCTGGCACATTCGGATTCAGATTACACAACGCGGGTATGTCGACACGACTGCTTTCTGTTAGCAGAGTGGCGTATTCTTCCCTACAAAGAACGATCGTCTGTAAATACTTACATTGTTTGTGCTGATCGTATCTTCAACCCATCTACCTTCGCTGACACTGACGAAGCAGAACACTGCTGCTGTCAAAAAGCACAATTTTACTTTCATGATGATGGCGGTTTGTAGAGCAGTTTCATTTCGGTCTAATCACCGATTGGCAACACTGGCCGCCATGATGGCTCCTACAGGTCACATGATCGCTACCATGGCAACTACACAGACGTTTGACTGAACGTTCGACGAAAGCGAACATTCTTTCTTGTTTCTCGATCGATCATGAGTGGATCAGTCAATACGGTTCGGAATCGCAGGTCAACGAAAATGAAGACATACGTGCCTAAACTCTAATTGTGTCGAGTCTTGGGAAAAGATGGGGACGAAAGAAGTCTAACCCCTAAGGCGAAAATAGCTCAGTGATTATATGTAGAGTAGCGGGACACTCGGTTATTTTGGAATCGTAGGGCTTGGGTTCAAGATTCGCAGCCTTCTATTTCTCTTGATTGATGTGTAGCTAGCGGATGTGTGTGTGTGTGTGTGTGTGTGTGTGTGTGTGTGTGTGTGTGTGTGTGTGTGTGTGTGTGTGTGTGTGTTAATGTCTATCCACTAGAAAGTAACTTTAGACTGGACAAAATTTAATGTGTTTTTTTTTAAGCTGAATGAGTGGTACAAGGAAAAAACACATCTAAGCACGAGAGTCACTGAGCTGCACAGACTAAAAAAACAAACCAAAACAAAACAAAGGAAAAAAGATAAACGTGCGTGTGTGTGTGTGTGTGTGTGTGTGTGTGTGTGTGTGTGTGTGTGTGTGTGTGTGTGTGTGTGTTGTGTGTGTGTGTGTGTGTGTGTGTGTGTTCTTCAGTTTAACGTCTATTCACATTAAGTGATTTTAGACCAAAAAAAGAAAAAAAAACAACAAACAAACCACCACCTGAACAAGAAAAAATGAAAAATAGCTGAAACCAATGCCAGATAACAAAGTTAAAATATAAAGCTAACTTTAACAAACTATAAATACTGAATTATCGGACTTCTTATTAGTGCTAACACAATGTCCAACAAATGCGATGGTTCAGACAATGTGTGTGTGTGTGTGTGCGTGTGTGTGTGTGTGTGTGTGTGTGTGTGTGTGTGTGTGTGTGTGTGTGTGTGTGTGTGTGTGTGTGTGTGTGTGTGTGTGTGTAGGCCTGTGTGTGTGTGTGTGTGTGTGTGTGTGTGTGGTGTGTGTGTGTGTGTGTGTGTGTGTGTGTGTGTGTGTGTGTGTGTGTGCTTCAATTTAACGTCTATCCACTAAAAAGTGATTTTAGACAAATGATTGGGGAGAAAAAAAAAAAGAAAAAAAAAAGAGTCGGTGTGTTTGTGTGGACAGGTGAATGGAGGATAATATAAAAAAAACCAACAACAAAACAGGTCTAACCATCAGAAACTGCTTGAACTATACATACTAAAAGATAACAAATAGAAGCAAGTGAACTTGAGTAAGATAAATGCTGCAATATATATATATAATATATATATATATATATATAATATATATATATATATATATATATATATATGTGTGTATATGTGTGTGTGTGTGTGTGTGTGTGTGTGTGTGTGTGTGTGTGTGTGTGTGTGTGTGTGTGTGTGTGACTGTGTGTGTGTGTGTGTGTGTGTGTGTGTGTGTGTGTGTGTGTGTGTGTGTGTGTGTGTGTGTGTGTGTGTGTGTGTGTGTGTTCTTACAGGCAGTAAATACCATCGATAAGATAACATGTTATTGGAACAAGAAAAAGGTAAAGTCCAATCTAAAGTAAACGGGCAACTGGACTATGAAACAAACATTCAGAAATTCTAAAAATTAATGAAAAATCACTGAAAACATTTTCTAATGAACAATCGGGAATATTGGGCAAATATGTTTTTAAAACTTTGCATTCAAAAATCAAATGAAAACTTGAAATGTTTTCACCACAACAGCACGTAACACCTGTCACAAATTTTGTTTTAAATGCATTTAGCTTTAGTCTATAAAGTAGCGAGATTACTTGTCTGAGCTTCACTATACTATAATGTGGAAAATTCGAGACCATATTTTTAAAGTTATAAGTTATAAGTCCCCTCTGTTAGATCAGACCGGTCAAACAAGCACACTGGAAATGTTTGGTGGACTGCAGCTTGTGAAGAGGCAGTTAATAACAAAAAAATGAAATACAAAATGTATGCACGTCGAAAATCCCCAATAAGTCACAAAAAACTATTAGAAGCAAAGAAAAATAGCGCCAAAGTTATAGCTGAATCTAAAAGACAGTACTGGTCTTCTTTTTGTAATCAAGAAATCTCAGACCATAAACATGAGCAGACAATCTGGAAAAAACTAAATGAAATGAAAAACGGAGTTAACTCACCCTCTTATCCAATAAAGCTGGATAACGAAGAGTTCCCTAACAACTTTAAAAAAGCAGAAGCATTTGTAGCAATGTTTTCTGAGTCTATGAATATAAAAGGTTTATCTCCAAACTTACGTTTTCACAGAACGAAGGAAGAAACTAAGGACATGTACAGGGATCCAGAATCTGATGATAATCATTATATTAATGCTCCTTTAACTATAAATGAAATACGGGACGCTTTATCTTCTCTGCCCAATAAAAAGTCATCCGTTGGACTTGATGGTATCTCAAATGATATGTTAAAACATCTACCAGAAAAATGGATTGCTTTCTTACTCGACATTTTTAAAAAATGTTGGATCACAGGTGAAGTGCCTCATATTTGGAAGCAATCAGTTGTTGTACCAATACTAAAGCAAGGAAAACCTCGAAATGACAAGAAAAGTTACAGACCTATTGCTTTGACATCTCATGTCTGTAAACTAATGGAAAGAGTAGTCTTAAAACGATTAGTTCATTTCTGTTGTAAAAATAATATAATACCAGCTAACCAAACTGGTTTTCAGAAAGGAAAATCATCAATCGACCATTTAGTGAAACTCACCACTCAAATTAAATATCAATTTGCAAGAAGAAAAAAATATCCTTGCAACATTTTTTGACATAAAAAAAGCCTACGATCAAGTATGGCATGCCAAATTACTGTATAAACTAAAACATATAGGACTGTCGGGACACATTTACTGCTATATAAAAAGTTTTTTGAGTGAAAGGAGCATGCAAGTACGAGTAGGGAATACGTATTCAAATTTTAGACCTCTACAGATGGGTCTACCTCAAGGCTCAGTGATTGCACCGATTTTATTTGATATCTTATTATATGATCTACCTAAGCATATTTCTAACACAGTAACCATTGCTCAATATGCAGATGACATTTGCATGTGGATGAATGTAACAATGAAACGGACAACCCCCAAGAGGGCTTTAAATCACATAAGAAAGGTATATCAAATAGAACTTGACAAGGTAAATCAATATATTTCAGAAAATGGGCTTACAATGTCACCAGAAAAAACACATATCGTACTTTTTAATAACGGTAGTAATCCCCATGATCTTCCAACATTTAGATTAGAAAATGATGTCATTCAATATGAGCAATCTGTTAAATTCCTTGGTGTTATCATAACTTCCAAACTTACCTGGAATTCACACATCGAATATATAATTAATAAAGCCAAAAAAGCATTAACCTTCTGAAAATCATTAATAAGCAAAAGTGGGGCCAAGACCCTTTGATACTGAAACACTTAGCAACTTCACTTGTTCGTTCTAAGTTAACCTACGGTCAAGAAGTGTTTTTCAGTGCTCCTAACTACCTAAAAAGAAAGCTACAAAGTTTAGATTGCAAGGCATATCGCCTTGCACTTGGTGTTCCCTTCCATGCATCATCTTTTGGTACATATAAAGAAGTAGATGTACTTCCTTTAGAAGAATGCAGACGACTTGCATGCGCAAAATACATTGTCAGAAGTTCTTCATGCAGCAATTTTGTCGCAAAAGAGGTTAAGATGAAATCCGATGTTGATTTTCCCAAAAGAGCAAAAAACATTTTTTCCTTATCTACAATTAGGTCTTATTCGAAAGAATTACTGGACAAAGCAGGAATCATCCCAGAGAATGTTGATGTCGAGCAGAAAACCACACCTTGTCCAAAGTGGGAGCAAAACAGAGCACACTTTGACATTGAGCATACACCTTACAGGAAAGACGATAATCCACATATTTTAATCAGTTCCGTGAGATCGCACATTGAAAACACATACTCAAATCATCTAAAAATCTATACAGATGGATCACTTCTTAGCAATCATCAAGCAGGTGCAGCCTTTGTCATCCCCAAATTTAAAATTGAAAAATCATACTATCTTGGAAAAAATCGATCTGTTTACACAGCGGAACTAATGGCAATACTAATGGCTTTAAACTATATAAATGAACTACCTTTTCTTGTCAACCGAATTTTATTTTGTGTCGATTCAAAATCAGCCCTACACTCACTTAGATCTGTTTCAGTAAAACCGCATTCTAATATTGTGACAGAAATTCATCATGTAATACATTGTCTCATTTTAAGAGGAACAGATGTGAGTTTCTGTTGGGTTCTATCTCATTTGGGCCTTTCTTGTAATGAATGGGCAGATCGCGCTGCCAAAAGGGGTGCGAAACAAGAGAAAGGATCAATAATTTTAATGTATCCACTCTCAATCTCTGAGGCTTACAATCTGTTGGAAAAAGAATCCAAGAATGAAATGAAATTATTAGTTAAAGATTTTGGTAGCAATTCTAAACATCATATTGTGTGTGTGTGTGTGTGTGTGTGTGTGTGTGTGTGTGTGTGTGTGTGTGTGTGTGTGTGTGTGTGTGTGTGTGTGTGTGTAGGCCTCTGTGTGTGTGTGTAGGCCTCTGTGTGTGTGTGTGTGTGTGTGTGTGTGTGTGTGTGTGTGTGTGTGTGTGTGTGTGTGTGTGTGTGTGTTTAGGCCTGTGTGTGTGTGTGTGTGTGTGTGTGTGTGTGTGTGTGTGTGTGTGTGTGTGTCCTTCAGTTTAACGTCCTTCTACTGATTAGTAACATCAGACAGGAAAATGTGTGTGAGTGAAAAGAAAGAAATAACCGCTAAAACACTAACTTTGCAATTTATATATATATAACTAGCAAACACCAATATACTGTTAGAATCTCATAACTGGACTAGTGCTTGACAACAATACAAATTCTTTCATTAATGTACTTTTTTTTTTTTTTAGGATTTGCAACGGACTAAGAAAATAATTATATAACAAGTTTTCGAACCTCTGCATTCTAAAAGAATGTGAGCAGTTGAAATGATTATATTCTCCACAGATAGGCCTATAACTTTTTTTTAATGTTTTTTTTTTATTTTAAAAAAAATCTAGTTATAAAAGAGTCGCGCTTAAACAACCCGAATCACGGTCACCCTGGCAAACTAATTATGCTGCGCGCCCGTACACGGGCGTGCGCGTGCGTGCGTGTGTGTGTGGGGGGGTGGGGTGGGGGGGGTGGGGGGGTCTGTGTGTGTATGTGTGTGTGTGTGTGTGTGCGCGCGCGCTTGTCTTTATGTGTGTGTGTGTGTGTGTGTGTGTGTGTGTGTGTGTGTGTGTGTGTGTGCGCGCGCGCGCGCGCGCGCACGCGCTTGTCTTTATGTGTGTGTGTGTGCGTGCGTGCGTGCGTGTGTGCGTGTGTGCGTGTGTGTGCCTGTATGTATGTGCGTGCATGCGCATGTGCTCGCTATTGTATTTAAATGGGTTTTAAATTTATTTGTAATTTGTTGCATGTCCGTAGCTTTATGTTACGCATGTTAAATGCCAGGGTTTTGATTTGGGGTTGTTTTTTTTTTTTTAGCAAGATAGGCCTATAGCGTTATACAAATTTCATATATCAGAGTATTGGTATTTTAAAAGATTTTTTTCATGCATGTTTATTTCTGAGAGGCATTTAGATAATATCGTCTGAATGGGCTAGAGAGTTTGCGCCTATTTATTATAGGATATTATTTAAATGGTAGAAAGGGAGAGAGCGAGACTGACAGACAGAGACAAGGGGTGGGGAGTGGAGTGGAGTGGAGTGGAGTGGAGTAGAGAGAGAGAGAGAGAGAGAGAGAGAGAGAGAGAGAGAGAGAGAGAGAGAGAGAGAGAGAGAGAGAGGAGAGAGAGAGAGAGAGATATCAAACGTGTGTATCTATAAATAATTATCCGAGACCTTGCGCATATACTTTACACTAGTAAACACTTGTAAAACTAAATCATTTATGATTGGAACTCAAAACAAAGGCATTCATCACGTGTTTTACTTTCGGTCATATTTCATGTCCATTCTATTCAATACTAATATCTCAGAAAAATCCAAGCAATTTACAAGACATCATACATAAAGCGTAAACATGAACACGTAATATCACAGATAAAATACACAGCAGTATCCGAACATCAGCACCTAAAAAATCAACTATACCTCAGCCAGTTATAAACTCCGCCAAGTAAAATTACAAATACTCGAGTTTCGGTGCTTCCTTGCATCACTTTTCGTCCAGTTTTGACAACGTTTATTCAAATTAGCTCTGAAATTTCCTTTTCATTTGTGTTCGATTTCAGCTGCGAGCCGGCTACCCAACCCTAACTCCAGCCTTTTTTGCTGGATGGGGAGGTAGGCTTTTCCCAGTGCTCTGACCAGCAGTGACACAAGGACTGACCCACTGTCTTTTTGTTTCTTTTGAATTATCTCACTATTTATAGGACCAAAATGATCTGTTCATTCTTAATACGCTTTTAAAACATGGAAGTGACAACATTCTTCTTGAATCCAAAACTGCATACACACGGGGACTGGATAAAAAAAAGCACTTAAGTGCGTATTCCTTTATCCTCGAAATAAATATATAAAAAATAAGTGCAAAAATTAATCAGTTTTTAAGTTCTAAGAGGGAGTTGAGCAAAGCTGGTATTTTTCACAGGGAAAAAGTCAGTCTAGTGCCTGTGGTGTGTGCTCACCACTTATGTCTAAACATTCTAATATATATATTTTATCCATTCTATACAGAGCTATTATACAGTAAAGATAAAAGCAAAACTAGCAACAGACAACTTTTTGTTGGTCCTCTAAAAGAACATGCATTATCTTCATCATCACAAATAATCGTAGGAAATGAAAATAGGTAACAAACATTTTCTACACCTTCATACACTTCTAGTTGGGACTCTAGAAAAAGCTCAACTGGGTTAGAAGCAAAATAAAGCAGTTTTTAACAAAGTGTACAAACAAAGCAAGGAAACCATTGATAAAACTTGCAACCCCAAAAGCAAAACGGCTAACATGCTATTGACAAATGGGTGGTGGTGGTAGTGGGAGGGGGGGGGGGGGGGTTCAGTTCACGTTTTCATGGGGGTAAAATTATTTGAAAAACAGCTTCATGTTTAATAC